>JAKCWG010000159.1:0-395389 GCA_021464415.1 Lonicera japonica
ATAAGAAAAAGATTTTGAAAGTTGTAAGTTTCATACTTATCACTCGCCGTCGGTGTACGACACCATGATTAACCGGGCCCCGGACGTCTAATTCTCTTAACGGGATTCGGGGCATCACATATTTTTATCTAAATCTAGAAACTCCTTGCTTTCAAACTCCCCCAACTTTAATTCGGAGGTGTTTCGAGATTTGTTAATTAAAGCAATTACTAAGCATAATTTGCCGTTTAACTTTGCTGAGTATGAGGGAATTAGAGCTCTTTTAGGTACATATCTAAAGATATTAAGTTACCATCTAGAAATACTACGAAGTCTTGTGTGTTAAAATTTTTAAAAAGGAAAAACTACAAATTCGTGAACTTTTTAAATCTGTCGAAGGAAGAATTTGTTTAACTTCAAACTTGTGGAGTTTCATTACAACTGATGGTTACCTTACTTTAACAACACACTTTGTTAATGAGAATTGGAAACTGAATAAAAAGATTATAAACTTTTGTGTAATGCTCCTTCCTCACACTGGTGTGGCTCTTTCTGAAAAAATTTATACACTTCTAACTGAGTGGAAAATTGAAGAAAAATTATTTTCCATAACCTTGGACAATGCTTCGAGCAATATTGCTTTTGTTGAAATTTTAAAGAGCCAATTAAATTTAAAAGGTGCACTTCTAATGAATGGTGATTTCTTTCACATTTATGGTTGTGCACACATCCTGAATCTTATTGTCAAGATGGGCTTAAAGAAATTGATGAGGCAATTTTTAAGGTTCGAGAAAGTGTAAAATACATCAAAGGGTCAGCGGTTTGAAAGTATAAGTTTTATGATTGTGTTGGTCAAGTCTCATTTGAGGTGAAAAAGGGTTTGCGACAAGATGTAACAATTAGATGAAACTTAACTTACAAAATGCTTGATAGCACAATTTACTATCGCCATGCATTCATTCATTTGCAGTTGAGCGATTCTAATTATAGGTTCAGTCCTTCGCAAGATAAATGGGAAAGAGTTGAAAAGATTGCAAACTTTTTGGGCTTGTTCTATGAAATAACGTGTTTGTTTTCTAGCACAAAATATCCCACAGCTAACTTGTTCTTTCCTCAAGTGTTTATCATTTGACACAATTTAAATGAAGCAATGAGTGGTTTAGATAGTTTTATGTGTAGGATGGCAGCTCAAATGAACTTGAAATTTGAAAAATATTGGTCTGATTATAGTGTAGTTCTAGTGATTACTGTCATGTTGGACCCTCGGTTTAAAATTAAGTTTGTTGAGTGGGCCTACTCGAGGCTTTACGGGGTTCATTCTATTGAGTTTGAACATGTACATGATGCAATCTTTGATCTATTTGAGTTATATTGTCACACCCCGATTTTTGGACCTCGAGTACTTATTAATCCACACGTACTCGACCATCCAACTACTGGGTGTGAAAATTTTAAACTATATTTACTTTTAATCTAATGCTCGAAAATCAAAATATAAACTTAATAAACAAAAACTTTTATTTTTTTAAATAAATCTTTTGCAGAGTAAATAAAATTAAAATGTCCAATCATATATATACAAAAGTCCAATTACATTTGCTTTACAAAAACTATTTGGCCAGAGTACATCTAAATCGCCCCCACTCTACATCAAACAAAAAGAAATATACAAAATAAGCATACTTCAAGTACATGTCTTAGCACGATCAAGAAGCACGTAAATTCCTGCAAACCTCTTAGCTACGTTCATAAAGAGAACGTACCTAAGAAGCACAAAGACAACTTGGGTCAGTATAAAATACTGGTATGAGTTGATTCTTTCACCCAACTATGTCTATGATGAAATTATTATAAATACAAATTTTTAACAGAAATAATCATGAGACAAGACATGTAGTTCCACATACTTATCGAGACAAATCATAATTTCCCGATAAAAAGTGGCAGTTAGTTTCTTGTCACATTCATCCATAAAACTTTAAAGTAATAATTATCAAAATTCTACGGTAGAGCAACCTTGCATGAATGTTAGAAAAGGCATACTTTCCTTTACAAAAGAAGTCAATAACAAGGATAACATCTACATTATAAAATAAACTGCTGCAGTAGAAATTGTTCGTTTCTGCCCAAACTGTACGGAATTCTGGAAAACGTAAAACATGAAAAATGTCCAGAATGATGATTTCTACAAATACACGCGAAATATGGCAAAAATCGACCGTTTAATTACCCAAAACAATGATTCAATGCAGACCCTTTTACAAACGAGATTTAACCATAACTTCTAAACTATAAGGAATTAAAGGAAACTCAACACATAAAAAAATGAACATAATCCAATTTTCTTCTAGGTTCATGTGCTAGAATTTTCAATTAGAGATCCAATAATTTTTACAAATTAAACAAAGAAAAAGTCCTACACTCCTAATCCACTAGACTCTTTGGTTAGCGTGTGCACATTAATTACATACCACCTCGCCATACTCTCCCATAGCATACACAGATCATCTTGCCCTGTGTCTCCCCGTATAGATAGCGGTCACTCCGAACCGAAACCCGCACGGGCATATCGTGTAACACCCCCGCCTTAATCTACAGGACAACACCCGTAATTAAGACCTGGAGTGCTACTAACCCATCTTAGAATGACTAAAATGGGTATATATAATGTAAAATGCACAAAGAAATCCAAATAGTACTATCATAGATGTCAAACAACCGTTTCACAATCATACTGAAGATGACAATACTGTATACAAACATATAAACAAGTATATAATAGTTTTAAAAGCAAGTGAGTAATTTCATGATAGTATACTACACTCTGGGCTAGCCGTGGCTTCCCGCGATAGCATGTACATAACAAAAATACATCTGTATTAGAGCCACTAACTCGTTCTCGGTCCCTCCGCGCCCCTGTTCTCTTTAGACTCCTGAATACTTGTATAGTTTAAAAAACGGGGTGAGCATATCGCTCAGTAGGGAAAAGTATATGGAGGGAAAGTTTGGTAAACATTCCTTAATTTATTACTGTAAATCAAGTAGACCTTTTCATCGTATAATCCAAACATAATTGATAAAACATCACAAAAGATAACTAGCTCATGATGATGCATGCTCATGCATATGCAGGTTACCTCCCTTTGTGTCAACCCAATTCTGAATCTTGACGATGCATCCTGATGAGAAACCAAGCCATGATAACCATATAAAATACATTCGCTCCAAGAGCATATAATATAATCATAGTTTGCTTCAATAAGAATCCGAACTGGCGTCACAATATAGAATCCGTCGCTTAAAAAGGCATACCAATACCATCATACCCAGGAAGTGGAACCACAATCCCGTCCATCTTCCTTAGAAAAGAATCGAATCCATGGTGCGTTGCCAATGCCAAGGTTCCCGGGTCTTTCACCGGTGGCTTATTGGCGGCCAAACAATATCCCCCAGGGGTTTAGGGCTTTTCAACCCAAGGGCACCAGGCCCTACCTATTTTCCCATCCCGGCAAGCACCATGAAAACAACATTCATACATAATTCACACCACCCTTGGTCATCCACGACCAAGCACAATCATTATCCAGAGATCGGTCAACCAATCATATCCGATAAGACAATAAGCTTCTACGAAGCTTCCATGAATTGCCATGAGAAATAAGCTTCCATGTAGCCTCCGAACAGAGATATATATATAATAAAGCTTTCAGCATCACAATAAGAGATACACGCCCATTCGATAGGCCATAAGAGAATCCGAGCTTGCCAAAGAATCTTCAAGATTGCGGTTGACACAATAGTGGTGCACAATATGCATACATGCTCTTTATGACAACTAACAAGTGAAATATGCCACTTAAACTTCATCCAATAATCATCCATGCTCCTTGGCATATACTAAAGTTATTTACCAATCCATTTGAACACAACCAAACATGTATACCCAAGGAACATTGCATACAAATCCATATTATATAGATTCCAAGTTTAAGCGGCACCTTTTGTCTAATTCATGCATTAAATGTAAAATAGAAACTACATATGCCATATAAAATTTAACCAATTCATGTCCATGTTCTTTGGTGTATACAAAACCCTTTCTAATCATTTTCTTGTTAAATCAACACATATACATCCAAAGAACATCCGTATGAATCAATAACATGTAATTATGGAGCTTAAATGGCATATATTGCTTCATATCGTAAAATCATAGCTCAATCAAGCACAATCTTATGTATATCCAATGATATGACCAATATATGAACATACATGTATAAAATCATTCTTGTAAAATCAATAACAAGAGGTATGTGCTTCATATCGAACATATATGTATAAAATCACTCATCTTTAGATAAATAAAATCATATAATCAAGTTTGGAAAACATATAACCCCTACCTCGACTTATGAGCGAATAAGATGAAGAAAGAATGAAGATTGCGGCTCTCCCCCAAGCGATCTACACAAAGAAGATGATGAATAGTAGCAAGGGAGAAGAAATTCAAGTGATTTGGAGCTTTAATCTTGGATCATGAGTGAAAAATAGGTAAAAATTGCTTAGGAACCTCTCTCCCTCTCTCTAGAACTCTCTAGAGGCTTGTGGGTTTGTTTTGGTCGAAGTTTGGGGCAAAAGGGGTCAAGAGAGCACTTAAAAACGCTCAAAACCGACATTGGCCCGCTGCCGGACCGGTATTCAAAAAGCCCATACCGGTCCGCGCGTAATTTTGGTGCTCTGATGCACTGTTTTTGTTTTGGCCATAACTTTTCGCTCGGAACTCCGATTGATGCGTTCTTTATGTCCAAGGAAAGGTATTTCAAAGATCTACAACTTCCTAGTTGGAAGTTTTCCCAAATTATGGACCAATCATTCCCATAAATTCACCGAAGACAGCGCTCTGCCAAAGCGCTACCGAAAGACCAGAATTCAGCGATGGGCCAACTTAGGGCCCTCTTTTGATCAAGAAGGAGTGCGAGTTGGACTTCGGGCAAAACACAAAAGTTGTAGAATGCTACAAATACTAGACACGAACACGAACGGAATCTTATTCGGATAAATAGAGACGAAACTACGATAGCTCAAAGATAGCTAGAAATAACAAATCGCGAAAGACCAAAACTTCATATTTACCAACCAAAATCAATTCGAACCACCCGAATCACCTAACGATCACTCATGTGAGTATAAATAAGCCAATATATTTCTATTTAACACAAATTAAAATACAGGGTATTACATATCGTCTAAAGTTCCGACCTTCTTCGGAAGGCTAACTATACGTTCGCGCGCCAAAACACTCGCCCTTCTACGAGTAAAATCACATATAATCCACTTGTCTATTCAACAATAGAACAAGTACAACAATCATCACAAGCCCCCATCTGGCTTACCATCAAAATCATAAAATTCCATTGGCTTTCACCAAGGTTTTCTTTTCACAAAAGTCATGGGAAATCCACATAAGTGTTGAATCAAATCCAAGATCAAATCATAACAAGGGAGCAGTGGCGTAATTAAGGAATTTTCCTATGACTCTAGTCAAATTTTAAGAATCCTATTCAAACTATACCAAAATCATAAGTTAAATTGCACACAAACAAAATAAGAACACAAATAAACAAAACAAGAACACAAACAAAACTTATAATCGACACAGCCACCAACTTCACATAAATTCTGGGAATTATTCAACAATCCAAAATTCCATAAAAATTATACAATATAGCCTAATGTGTCTGGAGTCATATACAATTGGATTCAACTAAAAATCATTTATACTTTAGGAGTCATAAACGTTTTGGTGACAGATATACAATCTGTCTAGCATCAGATTCTGCAGTGCACTGTTTTTGTAAATTCCATATCTCTCAACATAAAATCATATTCAATCAATTCCAAAGCCCAGATTCTCATGAAACATGATATTAACTTCCCTAATTTTTCCATATTTTTACACGAAATATAAGTGTCCCAAACGAAGTCCTATATACACATGTAAGACAGCAATCTGATTAACACTAGGTATCTTAATACACTTGCTTAGTAAAATCTATATCTCCCAAATTAAAAACCCTACGAATTCAATTCCAAAGCCAAAATTCTTTTAACTCATAATATTAATCTATGTATTTTTCTCAGATTTTTAATAAGAGCATATAACTGAAATTCTTTATCAGGAAACTTACAACCAATTGAGCAAAAACACAATAACCCTTCTTCACAAAAATTAGGTCAAGAGAAAATCAAAACATGTATGAATAGAAACCACTAAAAATGGGTGAGAATCACTCACCTAAATCATCGATAAATGGAGAAAGATATCTTAAAACTAAGGAAGAAATAATCATTCGCAATGGTGTCTCTTCTACGCCTTAAGTAGCCTCTTCCGTTCTTCTTCTACGTACGTGGTTTTTCTTTTCTCTTCTTTCTTCTCCTTCTCCCAATATAACTAAATATATTATTATTAAATAGGCAATGGGTTTAAGGCTTTAACTTAAATCTTATAAGATTAGGGCTTATAAATACTAATTATATAATAGACCTGGCCCACTTCCTAATACATGTTGGATTAGGAAAACCAATTAAACTAAAATATAAGACTCACTAATTTATTATAGTAGGCTACCAAAATAATATTATATAGAACCCATCTAACTCATGAATGTAGAAAATAAATAAATAAATCGTAATTATAATTATATAGACACTTAATGAAACATTACCATAATACCCATGTATTATATATAAAAGTAAAAACTAGAAATTTACGGGTCTTACATATACAGTGTGTAATTTAGTCATCTTGTTAAACAGCCTACTCCATTTGATTCTCGTAAGCCTTCAACTAATCATGACGATTCGTTGTTTCTGGTATGAACTTCTTTTAATAATATTTATTTTATTAGTTTTTAACATAGTAATCTAAATTAATATAATATAAGACTTTGATAATTGTTATAAAAGGGGTCTTCTAGTGACAAAAAAAGAGTTGCACAAGTATTTTGAGGATGAAAAGATGGGAAGAAAGCGTGACTTAGATATTTTATCTTGGTGGATTAGTGAACAATTTTGCTACCTTATTCTTTCTAGTTTGGCTCGTGATGTTTTATCTATTCCTATTTTTACTGTTGCTTCTGAGTCTATTTTTAGTATTAGTGGTAGAGTTTTGGATCAATATCACAGTTCTCTTTTGCCGGAGATAGTCCAAGCGCTGCTTTGCACTAAAGATTGGATATTTGGAAGGAGTGGTAAAGAATTAATTGGTTATTTGATATTTTGATTCATATTTTATGACACGAAGCACTTTCCCATTCTAACTAATGATAATACTACTTTGTAGGCATAAAAGAACCCGAGAATGATATTGAAAATCTCACAGAAGATGTATTCAATTTGCATATAAGTTCAAAGAGTTCTTCTAAAATTAGTCAAAGCTCTAACACTATATCACTTCATGTAAATGAGGATTGATGAGGTATGATTTATTGTACTTGTATAGCATTAAATATTTAAATGTATCTATCATTATGTATGTAAGGGCTTTTTTTATATCATTGTTTTTTCATTGCAGACTTGCAGTTGGTTAGGAGTATTAATAATTGGATACTTGGATGTATTTTTGGTATATGAGGTATAGGTAATATCTTGTAACATGTTATATTTTCTTGTTGGTTAATTTTACTTTAACAAAATAAGACTTGTACTTTTATATGCAGTTAGTTGTAGAATCCTTGAAAGCTGCTATCTACAACTCATATTGATAAGTTCCTTAGCTTATTATCTTTTTGGGTGGGTTTGCAGCTCTGCACTTATAATTTAGTTCACTTTTTAATAATTGAAAGTTCATTAATATAATGATATGTAAATATGTAATTGTGCAGGGCCTTTTTTTATATATGTAATTGTGGGCTACTTTTTTTTGGTTGGTTAGTGATCACCTATAGTTTAATTTTTTTTGGTTATAGTGGCTCGTTGGTGATCACATGCAATTAGCTGATGCACTTGGATTCTTTGAATATGGGTTGCACTTGGATTCTATGAATATGGGTTGTAATTGCAGGACTTTTTTTTAATATGTAGTTGTGGGCTACATGTTTTGGTTGCCACTTGGTACTTTATTACATTATTTTGGTTCCGTTTGCTTTTGCAATATGTAATAATTATAGTGGCTCTGTGGCTGGTTGGTGAATGGTTCTTTTGCTGTAGTTTATGACTTTATGTGAATATGGTTTGTAAATGTATTGAACAAGTCGAATAATTTTGAACTTCTTGGTTCTTACTTCTTAATATTGGGGCTATGAATATGTAGTAGTATATAAATAGTGGTAGTATGTACATTATTTTTTAAGTTATGTTTTACTTTTTTTCTTTTTGAAACAGTTATAGGTTCGTGTGTAATCGGGTTAATGTGTAACTTAAATCGTGTGGTTTTCGGATTACCGTGAAACTGAAAACCAATTTAAACCGATCCGATGAATATAACGGGTTATTTTGAGTCGTGTTCGTGTAATTCGTTGATGAAACGAATCGTTTACGAATTGAAATTTTGGACCCGTTAGCTTATCATTTACTGTGTTCTT
Organism: Lonicera japonica; assembly: GCA_021464415.1. Taxonomy (NCBI): domain Eukaryota; kingdom Viridiplantae; phylum Streptophyta; class Magnoliopsida; order Dipsacales; family Caprifoliaceae; genus Lonicera; species Lonicera japonica. The sequence goes on from JAKCWG010000159.1 coordinate 8,562, forward strand.
GTAGAGGCAAAAAAAACCCTGCATTCTTTACAACCGACACGAAACGAACCGTTGCCAAGTCTATAAACTACCATCACCATAGAAAGGGCTCTTTAGGAACATTACAAATGATATGTTATCTCTAAAAGGGCTTTTTGTCCATCAATATTTGAAACAAATAAATCCTACTATAAGTGCTCTGACATTAGGCTGGTAGATCCTCTTATATATCATGTTATCGCTTATCTGTTTTAAGAGTCTATTCAACTTTTACATATGAACACAATCAAATCAATATTATCAATAGTCAAAAATAAACTTTATTTATTATCGTAAGTATGGTATATTAATACATACAGATGAAAAAGAAAAATTTAATTTCTTAATATAAAATTACAAATGAAAAAAAAAACTTTTAATTACAGAATTTAAAATGAAGGAACTAGGTGTAATTGAGGTTTGAACGAAAACTTATTACTTTATTTCAAGAAATATCAAGTCCGAGATCTCAAACCCAACCACTTAAATTGATTTGGTCTTGATCAACTAATGGATTAAATAAAACCCATATCACATCAATAATAAACTATTATAAAAAAAATAAGGCTACTCGTTGCTCATATTATCAAGTAATTATTTTTTTTAAAAAGGTATATTACATACTTCTAAAATTTTATATTAATTTAATAGTAAGTATACTTGTTTCAACAACAAACATAATTATTTTAATAGTAATATCACAAAAAAATACTTTAAAGGATAAGAGGGTCAGACCTTGATTGGCCTAGTGGTTCATTACCGTATTTGAATCTCTCTAGATGTATTTATTAAAAAAAAAATGAAAAAGAAAAAGTACACGAGAGTTTAGGAGGGGTCACACGGCAATCCACCGTAAAATAAATAAATATATAAATACTATACAAGTATAGTGAACAAAAATAAAAGCATAAAAATTGGAAAGAGGAGTGGTGTGTTGATGGCTCCTCCTATTACCTTTTTTGACTAACATCCCATTATTATTACTTCAATTATATCTACTTCAAGCCCCAAACCCATCCTTTCGTTACCTAATTGTCGATCCCAAAAGCATTTAGTCTCGCCTTTCTCACTCTCTATCTATATATTAAGAGGACGCAGTTTTTGAATCATGAAAATGTATAAGGAAATAAAGAATCGTATAATAGAGGTTAAATATATTTTTTTGAATGATTGGTAGTGTTTTAGTACAATTACAACTAAATATATACATAAATTTTATACTTGCGAGTTTTTGTTTTACAAAAGGGTGATATTTTTAACTCACAAAATACTTGATTATACTCTAATTTTCATTCAGTCCTTAAGAATATCTCAAGTATTCGATTTTTAAGGGTGGAGTGTAAGTTATATATTCGGTACTTAGAGGTTTAGTAAGACATTATTAAACTTATACTCAATTTTCAAGAATCAAATAACAAGTACTTGTGGAAATATAACTTAGACCGATTTTGACATATTTTTATGTGGGCCCCACGTAGGGGTATTTAAAAATTTTGAACTTCTAATATTTCCAAAATTCGATCTAATCATTTCTGAATTTGCAATTTGATATGACCTTTTTGATTTTTCGATTGCCGAATTTGCCGCTTTTCGACTTTTTTGAAGAAATTAGAAACTATATTTAAATTTCCGAACTTTCCAAAATACGTCTTTAAGTGACCTAATACTTTGCCACGTTTATTAAGATGCTGTGACATATGTGACCAATTTGTCTAGCATAAGTTCAATTGCAAATGCGGGAGAGTAAGTGCGGGAGAGTCGACTTAAACATATTTAAGGTCAAGAGCCCGACCAAAGCAACCTTGGTAGTGATCGACAGTGGCGGAGTCAGAAATAATTTTTAGGGGGGGCCAAAAAAAATTTAAGCCAAATCAAATTTAATAATTATGTTTACAGGTCAATTTTTGACTAAAATACTTCTCCATTCTATTTCGTTATTTCAGAAAAGTTAAAAATGATATACTAAAATTAATTATATATTTTGAAATATCTTTATCAACTCAATATTCAACCTACTATAACCAACAAACACATATATTAATCTAAATATTAATTTTTCAAATAATAATCTAATAAGCAAATTAACCTCAATAATCAAATTTAATATCAATATTTAACAATTTAATAAGTAAATCAAGCTCAATAATCAAATTTAATATCAATACTTAACAATCTAAGAAACAAATCAACATTAAAACACATAATTTTTAATATTCAAATTTTTAAATCAAAATGTCTAAGATTATAAAAAAAATATAACCTAAAATACCAGAACAAATAAAAAATGAAAATAAAAAAAGAATCTACTGCACTACTAGTTACTATTGGCAAAAAAAAAATTAGAAGCTGTGTTTAGAAAAAAAAAAAAAGTAGCAGCAAAACTTTATGAAAAAGAGATGAGAGAAAAGAGACAGCCGTGTTCTTTTAAGTCACAACCTAAACTTATATTACACGTCCTCACCTTTAACTTATACTATCAATCGCGCAACATACCCCTCCCAGATTAAATACATAGGTTAGCTATTCTAATCAATAATACATCGTCGTCCCCTGAACTTTGCCCTCGAACTAAAACCTCCCTACATTTTCACAATGGCCCCTACAATTTCACAACTCACACACTAACCCTTATACTTTCTAATTTTTTTTTTAAGTCCAGGTGGGGCCTTGGCCCCACATCGCCCCAACGTCGCTCCGCCCCTGGTGATCGACTCGATCAGGATTCGAGCGCTTCACTAGTAAAGAACGATATTTTTTTCAGCAAAATTTTATTAGAAAAGGGCAACATCGCAATGGTAGGCTACACAAATAGTGATAACTCTCCCTTAAATGGATTTGAAACTACCCTTTATGGGCCTTCGAGCAGACTTGATTTCTCTCTGGACTTGCCATAGTTATTGTGGAATACACCATTTCCAATTATGTGGTAAAACTCGCCTCCTTAGTTTCAAACTTGTAACCTGATACTTACAAGAGGGGTACACTTACCACCATTGAGCACTTGCGCAATGAAACAAATAAAGAAACAACATCAAAACAGAAACAAGCCTAACTAAGAATTATATATTCATTCAGACCTCGCTCTTTACAAAGCATCCAGTTGGTAAAATTCCTACTAGCTCTCCAGTTCCAAGAGCTAGCTCTAACATTCTCCTTAACCTTCAGCATAACTCCATTCGAGTCTGTTTATTGATGCTGAAAAGTTCTGTTGTTCCACTCTTGGCGTATGCAGTATACTACAGCAGCAAGAACCAAACCATCTTAGCTCTAAAACCAAATCCTTGAGTTTCAATAACAGCCCTACTGCATTCCTCTTCCCACTGATTAATAGCCCTATTAAGACCATTCCTTTTAAGAGCAATAGCCCACATGATTTGATAGAATGGGCATTGAAAGAAGAGGTGATTAAAATCTTATCTAGCATTAGCACAAAGACTGCACGTATCATCATTGATGCATCCCCAACTTTTAAGTTTAGCTTCAGTTAGGATCTTCCCCATAAATGCCATCCACAATACGAAGGCCATCTTAGGGATGAACCCCTAAAGCCAAACAACATTATACTAGCTCACTCTTTCCCCATGAACCCTAATGACCTCGCTAGCTTCGGCACAAGGGCAGCTTTTGGCTCCAGTAGGACCCCACACTACACAATCCTCAATATTAAGCATGACATGAGTTAATTCTGCTGTATTCAAATCAGATCCATAGATATAGTAGGGAAATTCCACTCATTAATTCTGCTTTATTCAAATCAGATCCATAGATACAGTAGGGAAATTCCACTCATTAGTTTCTTTAAAGAAGTCACTCGACTTAGTTGAGGCAGAGCTCGCAGCCTCGTATATAAGCCTAACTCCATACCTCTTCTCAAAAGGATGATACGTAAGCCAATTATCATACCAAGTAAACATGTGTTCCCCTGTACCAACTCTATACTGTATATGAGAATAAAAGCCATCTCTCAACTTCATAAGCTTTGGCATGTCCAAGAAGAATGTGAGACTTCTATCATCTGATATCGCTTCAACAGGTTTATTTTTTATCATTTTCATCAAGTTAATTTGAATACTAACTTTATCAGTTTATTCATAATGTTGGTAGGTCATATCATTTATAAGCTTTTGGGTTGATACTTAGTCTCAGTTTACTCATGGCGCCTTCTCTGAAAATTTTAAATTTTGATTCAAAGCTTTTTCAAATTTCATCACTGGGAGATCAATACGGGAATAATGTCTTTTTCATGTGATATAATAGAGAAATTACAAAGCTATTGATATTGGTACTATCACAACAAATGCCGCATATAAGTCCTAGAAAGTGTCACTAAAATTCAATTTACAGTGCCAAAATATTCAACTACTATTGCCGATAAATCACCACATTGTTCCATTTTAAATAACTCGAGTCCTATCGTCATCATCCAGTTCCTCATTACAGTAATACGATAGCTTAAGAATTTACGAATTTTTTTTGCTACATTGTTACAAACTAAAAAGGGGAAAATTTAGGTCGAAGGAAAGAGGTCCTGAAGGTCGAGAATATCAGCGAGGACACCGGCTGCTGTGATATCATTACCTGCTCCAGCACCTTGGATAACTAACGGCTGTTCGTTGTAAGCAGAACACAAATCATCACACTTTAGATTTAGGATTTTGTAATTGTGTTTTATTAAGAGAATAAGGCCCCTATTAATAGGGAAGACCCAATAAGAGATTATACACTGAGATAAATTACACTGAGATATATACCGTACTAATATATTATTCTAACATATAATATTCTAACACTCCCCCTCAAGTTGGTGCATAAATATCGAACATGCCCAACTTGCTAATCAATCTGGAAAATATTCTGTTGGAAACAGCTTTAGTGAGAACGTCAGCCAGCTGATCTTCGGAACGTATATGAGGCACAGCAACTACGTTTTCTTCCAATTTCTCTTTAATAAAGAATCTATCAACTTCCACATGTTTTGTTCTATCATGTTGAACTGGATTTTGAGCAATATCACATGCTGCTTTGTTATCACAATATAACACCATAGGTTCCCTTGGTGGATAACCTAAATCAGTCAATAGAAACTTTAGCCACAATAACTCTTGAACTCCCATTGCCATTCCTCGATATTCAGCCTCAGCACTTGATCGAGACACGACATTTTGTTTCTTGCTTCTCCAGGTAACAAGATTTCCACCCACAAACGTAAAATATCCTGATGTTGATCTTCTGTCACTTATATTTCCGGCCCAATCAGCATCAGTGTATCCTTCAACCTTCAAGGTATCACTGGATTTTGTAAACAAAATCCCTTTTCCTGGAGATGCCTTTAGGTAACTAATGATCTTCATGACAGCCTTCATATGTTTTTTCTCCCGGATTATGCATGAATTGACTCACTATACTCAATGCATAAGAAATATCAGGTCTGGTATGTGCTAAGTACATCAGTCTTCCCACCAATCTCTGATAGCGCCCTTTATCGACTGGTACTTGATCAGTTTCAATTTCTAACTTCAAACCTTCTTCCATGGGTGTTTCAGATGGCTGGCAGGCAGACATTCCTGTCTCATATAACAGATCCAATGCATATTTTCTTTGAGATAGAAAGATGCCTTTGGAGGACCTAGACACTTCGATTCCCAAGAAATACTTCAGTTCGCCAAGATCTTTCATCTCAGATTCTCGAGATAGATACTTCTTCAGTGCTTCTCGTTCTTGTAAGTCATTCCCAGTGACAACCATATCATCAACATAAACGATGAGCGCTGTGATCTTCCCATTGCACCTTTTTAAGAATAATGTATGATCAGAATTGCTTTGTTTGTAACCGAATTTCCTCATTGATCTTGTAAATCTTCCGAACCAAGCTATCGAAGATTGTTTTAAACCATACAGAGACTTTTTCAATTTGCATACTTTATTTCTATGTTCCACAGGAACTTCGTATCCTGATGGAAACTCCATGTATACTTCTTCTTCCAAATCCCCGTGCAAAAATACGTTTTTTACATCAAATTGTTGTAGTGGCCAGTCCAAATTCGTTGCTAACGAGAGCAAGACACGTACCGTGTTGATTTTTGCTACTGGAGCAAATGTCTCCAGATAATCAATTCCGTGAGTCTGGGTGTAGCCTTTTGCTACCAGTCTTGCCTTGTATCTTTCAATGGTTCCGTCCGCCTTATGTTTCACCGTATATACCCATTTGCACCCGACAAGCCTTTTTCCCGGTGGTAATTCAATTATATTCCATGTGCCATTCTTCTTCAAGGATCTCATCTCTTCGTCCATAGCTGCTTTCCATGTTAGATCGTTAGAGGCTTCCTGCACACTGTTAGGAATAGATACATATGATAACTGATTTACAAATGACTTATTCGATTCAGACAACCTATCATAAGACACATGGTTACTCATGGGGTATTTGGCTTTGCTGGTAAGATCAGGTTCATATGTTGGTTTAGGAATCCCTCTATTATTTCGGGAAGGAAGTTGCCGTTTTAAAGGTTCATGAGAGGGTACCTGGTATTCAGACGTAGATGTGTCAGAGAGAGACGATTGGTTATCAGGCGAGGGCAATTGTAAGATTGGACTTGGCAAACTTTGTTCTGACGGCTGTGACGAACTTGGTATCACTGGATCTTGCGGTGATATCTCTACCTGGATTAGCTGGTCGTCATCAACACAATCAAGAGTTTGAACTTCACTATAGTGCTCCCCCTGAAGTTCAGTCGGCTGAAAATACGTCTCTCCTTCATGGAATACGACATCCTTAGTCACATACATTTTTTGTGACGGAGGATGATAACAACGATACCCTTTTTGATTAGATGCATAGCCCACAAATACACATTTGATTGCACGAGATTCAAGCTTATTTCGGTGTTCTTTGGGTAAGTGAATAAATGCAATACAACTAAAAATCCGTGGAGGCAAGTTGGAGTCTTTTGGAGCCGAGACTGTTTGATGGAGCACATCGAATGGCGTTTGAAAGTCAAGAATCGCTGATGGAACACGATTGATTAAATATGCGGCCGATGAAAGAGCTTCACCTCAGTAAGATACCGGTATGTTAGACCCAAGTAATGATGCCCGAACTATTTTTAGCAAATGACGATTCTTCCTTTCTGCAACCCCATTTTGTTGAGGCGTATATGGACAAGTAGTTTGATGGACAATCCCATGACGTTGTAAGAATTCTTGTAGAGTTGTAGCCATATATTCACCTCCATTATCACTTCGAAGTACCCGATAGTAGCATTATATTGGGTGCTAATCTGTCTATGAAATTGTTGAAACAAAGAACTAACTTCACTCTTAGACTTCATAGGACAGATCCATGTCATTCTTGTACAATCATCAATAAAAGTTACAAACCAACGAAAACCACTCAAAGAATTGTTAGGAGAGGGACCCCAAACATCAGAGTGAATCAACATAAAAGGGGCAGAACATTTATTCAACGATGGTGAAAAAGAAGTACGATGACTTTTTGCTAGTACACATGTTTCACACTTAAACATAAAAAGATCAATATTTGTAAAAAGTTTAGGAAATAACTTTTTTAAATAGCCAAAAGACGCATGGCCCAAACGACGATGCCATAACCAAATTTCATCTTCAGCTTTCTTTTCTCGGGTAGTACCAGTTTGTAGGGCCTGTTGTAACTAGTTTGTGCTTTTCACTTCTAAGTCCAAGTAGTACAATTTGCCCCGCCTAATCCCATAACCAATCGTCTGTCTTGTCTGAATATCTTTAAAAACACAATAAGTAGGCCAAAACACAACAATACAATTTAGAGTATTAGTAATTTGAGTGACTGAGAGCAAATTATATTTGAGTGAGGGAACTATAAGAACGGAGGTTAAATTCATAGAATCAGTTAAATGAACTGTCCCTTCACCGATAACAGGAGCCAGATCACCATTAGCTGTGAAAATGAATTTATTGGATGAGGGGGTAATACTAAGGACATGTCTAGAATCGAATGTCATATGATCTGTAGCACCAGAATCAATTATCCATGTATTATTCAAAACAGATGCAGAATTTAAGGCCTTACCAGGTATCTCAGCAGCGGTAAGCAATCCGGATGCATTCTTCAATGATTCAGTGATTGCAGTCGGAACGGTATTCATTATATAATTTTATAAGCAACACCGAATTATATGAGTAAATAGTTGAAGAAACGGTCTAACCTTGTGAAGAACCGGTCAAGGAGTTGGCAAAAACATTTGCTGGACAAAAATGAAAGTTGCTGGTTTTTTTTTAACGGCGTTAACGGCGTCAGTTGACGGCGTCCGTTAGCGGCGTTAACGGCGTCAGTTAACGGCGTTGACGACGTCAGTTAACGTCAGATGGCGCGTGGAAGCGCGTGGATCGGCGTGAACGGAGCGTCTTCAGCACAAGCCGCGCGTGAGAGCGCGTGGGATGGTGTTTTGAGGTGATTTTTTTTCGAATGTGATCGTTTTTCTGAGACGATGGGATTGGTAGGTCGGTTGGATTTTTTTTGGATGATATCTATGTACGAACGAGGTTCGGAAAGAGAAGAAGGTTTGTTTCCGGCACCGATTTGGTTAGTTCAGTGATTCCTCCCTTTTTTTTTTCTTTTTGATTTTGATGAGCTTTGAGAGTGTTGGTAGTGATCTGGATTTATGGTAGTATTTGAGAGGTGAGCTCGGATTTGAAGCAGTATAGGAGTTTTGAATCTAGATTTGTAATGGTATAAGAGAGTTTTGAGATGAGCTTTGAATGGAGGAATGAAGTTTCTGTTGGTGGATCTGAAAGTTTTTTTTTTTGAGAAGATGAAGATGATTTGATAATTTGTAGATCTAAGCTTTGAGAATGGATTTTGAAGGAGGTGGCGGTGGGTTGATGTTGGAGGAGGGGATTATCCCTCTGATACCAACTTTAGATTTAGGATTTTGTAATTGTGTTTTATTAAGAGAATAAGGCCCCTATTAATAGGGAAGACCCAATAAGAGATTATACACTGAGATAAATTACATTGAGATATATACCGCACTAATATATTATTCTAACATATAATATTCTAACAATCAGAAACTTTGCTTAAAATTTTCTAAGGGGGGGGGTTGATTGATGCATATTTTGAAAAGAAAAGATGGTATTGCTACGGCATTTCAACCATGCATGCTACGACAGCTATGCTACTCAAAAGTACAACACATAAGCATGGCAGCAATGGGAATTATGAAAACTGCTAGTCACTCCAGTTTCTTTCTTATAGTGCAAGAAATTTGCACAATATAACTTCTGATGATGAACACTTTAGACCTTGTTAAATACTCCCTCCGTTCTAAATTAGGAGTTCACTCTGACTTTTACATCATTTTACGAAATGCACTAATTTGAAACTAATCGATAATTGATAACACAACTTATTTGGTATCATGAATTTTGGAACATCGATAATGTCCAAAAAAAGAAGTCGAACTTTTAATTTCAGACATCCCTAAAAAAAATAGTGGACGGACTTCTAATTTAAAACAGATGGAGTACAAGATCCAACCTGAAATGGGAGAGAAAGAGGCAAGCCATACGAACAAATTTGTCTTATCCCATATGGGTCCAATGACAAATGCATTACCAAAAGGAGGAACCATATCTCCTGGAAAACTCTCAAACTTAAAGCATATGAACATTGATATGTTTCTTATTTAGTGAATTTATGTTTCTGCTTTGTATCTTTATCAAACCAAAAAAGTTTGATCGCCAAAAAGAATCTTTTATGGTTGTATTTGACTGCACGGATTCACATTGAAAGTGTACAAAAAGAAAATTTACCATCTTTAGTGGTGTTTGATTGCATAATAGTCTAATGAGTCAATTTTTGTGGTACAACGTGATAAGTGTAATTCCATTCAATCCTTTTCATTGTAAACCGACCAAACGAGTTGGTTGAGTGGTTAAGATGTATGTATTGCACATGAGCTTCTAGGTCAATGGTAAGTGCACCCCTCTTGTAAGTGAGAGGTTGCAAGTTCGAAATGCATGATGCGAGTTTCATTGCACAATTTAAAGAGTATTACACAAAAAGTATGGCGGGTTTACAGTGAAAGCAAGTCTTCAAAGAAGGTTGAGAGCAACGGAAATGCAAGCTCGACCCGCAGTTTCAAATCCATTTAAGGGACCGTTCATATGGGAGGCTACCCCAATTTCCATATCCCACGATTTTCAAATACAATTTCACTCTAATCCTTAACTAGAGTTTTATAATAAGGCACCTTAATTAATAATAATAAAAAAAAACCTATGAATCTTGAAAAATTGTAAATTTAAAACAAAAAATGAAAACATAAAAATCATGATTAGAGGTGCAAGAAAATTATATGAATCATAAGCAAATTATATTACATACCAATCTATAATTCCACAAAAGTTCAAACCAAATTCTCTGAGCAAAAACTAGTTCTAACATTCTAGTGGGAAAATGCCACAATTTTAAACACTTGTTGGTGAGCCACAGAGAGCGCCTATTAGATTGAGACACCATAGTAATTGGCTTTTCATATGGCCCACACATCTTTTTCGCGTATGTTTGTTAACCATTATTTAAACTCATTATTTAAACTCAGAGTAAGTAGAATAAATATATCTTATTTATCATATACGGAAATTTATTATTATAAATGCTGTAAGTACAAACTGTATATTTCATAAATTAACATTCAGTTCCATTTCAAAACAAAAGTTTAATAATTTTTGAATCTTTAAAATATAGAAGAAAACAAAATTAGATGATTGAGATTATTATATACTTTTTTAAAGATAAATAATAAATTTGATACGAGTTATTACTATAGGGTATGTTTGATAGGAATTATTTTTCTTAGAAAATGGGAGTTTTCCACCGAAGTTCCCACTTTTGGTGTGTTTGATTGGATTTATTTTCTAGGTGGTCAAATTCCAACTTTGAGGTGATGTGATGTTATTTTCCTCCAAAAGCTAGAAAATATTTTCTTAAGAGGGAGGAGGTTTTATTTTCTAGGTAAACTAAAAAATCCTTCACTCTCCATTTTTTTGGTATAATATACTTGATAATAACTTAGAAAAATGCATAATCACCCATATATTTTTTCATGTATCTTTGATAATTAAATTAACAATTTGAAAAAAATAATTTTATGTTGTTTAACTTAGGAAACATATTTATTTATCACTATATATATATATATATTATATTTGTTATGCTCCCAAATTTATGGTTAATTTAGAATATCAAAAAAATTAAAAAATTACTTTATTTTCATGTATATTTTTTATTTTTTTATTTTTAACACATGTCAAATTCCATGTAGAAAATATACAAGTTCCATGAAAAATAATAGCTATCAAACAACAAAAGTTAAAAATAATTACAATTTCTATACAAAATAATGGCTATCAAACACCAAAAGATGGAAAAGTATAATATTTTTCGGGTAAAAAATCAAGGCAATCAAATACATTTAATTGACATTTTCTATGCAACATAAGTTAGGCAATTCAATTGCTTAAAATTTATTTTCTTTTCATACAAATCTCATACTTGTAATCAAATATACCCGTAGTCATTAATAGAACTTTCAATTGAGATCCGTAATCAAATGATACTCACTATGTTAAAAGTTGGCCCCTTATAGATTTCCAAGGTGGACCGGTACAATGTTTATGGTGGACTGGTCCGGATGCTTTTCCGGGAATTCATTTCTAAAGTCATTTTCAAGGCCGGATCGATCCCAGGGTTAAGTCAGACCAGTCCGAGGTTCGGCTCAGTTATAATTTGTAAGCCTGAAGTCTAAACTATAAATAGGATGAATTATTTTTATTTTAGTATAACTATGTAAGAGAGATAAAGTAGGTGTATTATTTTTACAATTGAGAGAGCTCCATCTTATGAAATTTCTTTCTAGGGTTTCTCGAGAGGATTTGATTGGGAATTGTCAATTCAACACTGTTCATTATATACAACCTTGCTTGGTATAATGCTCAAGCAAATTTGTCATTGTTATCAAAGTGTCAACGAGGGATAAATAATCTTGTTGATACAAGAATGAAGTTATCAAATAGTGATCATAAAACACTGGGTTGAGTTGCGAATTAGATTGCTCTTTTTAAGACGTTTTGTGACTCTGCTCGGTGTTTGTGCTAGCAGTTTAGATTGGCTACACCGTCCCCAGGATACAACAAGCCTAGGTTTTTCCTCTATCTCGATTTCCTTTGTACGATGGGAGTTTGGAATCTTAACTCCCTTTATAACTTTGGCTGAAATCAATAAACAATTCCTGGCAGAGGCAAAAAAAAATTTGGAGGAATTTTTTTAAGATCTTGGAGGCTAACAATGGAGGAATATTTTCGTGTGTATATTTTGTTTATGGAGGAGAAGTCGAATATCTTTAAAGAAAACAAATAATTTCCGTTGCGTTGTCGGAGAAAAAACGCAACGAAATGATATTAGGAGCTATCCAAAAAACAAACGCTTAAGACTTGGTCTAAGCCTTTCAAAATTTCGAAATTCAAAAAAGATAATTTTATTTTTAATAAATAAAATTTGTTCAAAAGTATTTTGTTTAAAAAGATAATACTTGGCTCAAGCCCAAGCCAATCGATGCGCGGGCGTGGTAAACCAAACCATCCAAATCATCACCCAATAACACAAAAGTCCAATTCCCAAAGGGCTTAATTTTTAGGCAAATTCTTCCTTATAAAAACCCATAAAAGGTTTTATTTCTCTCCTATGTGGGATTTAGGAACACACTAGAATGTTCTCTTAGTGTTTGCTTTGGTTTTTTCCTTCCTTCCTTCCTTCTCCCATTTTTTCAAATACACAAAATCTTCAATAAACCCTTACGACCAGACTTTAACATAGTTGAGCTCTCACACATGGTTAAAACACGGGTATTTTTTTTATCAAAGCAAAGTATTGCATTGAAAATTTGTACCGTATACTTATAATGTTATATATTGTTTTGGCAATAACTATAATTGCTTTGACAATATTGTCACACTTAAAACAAATTAACTTATTAAATATTTCATAAATTACAATAGGTTCCCCCTTTAATTATTTCTCCTTTTCACTTTGCCTCTTCTAGAAAAAAACTCAACACTAAAACCCCCACAATAAGATGAGTCACAGTGTCAAAAGAAATAGTAAATGGCTAAGGCAACTTGTTGACACTCTCCCTATTCTCGTAACAGAAAGATCTTAGATTTAACTCACATAGACTTGATTGTTGAACCCTTTATTGGTCTACCAATATTATTGTGATGGTTGTAAATTTATAGTTGTAAAAAAAAATTGTGTAAGAAAATTATGGCTTTAATATTTTAATATTTTAAAATTGTTAAATAGTTGTATTGTAATACTTAAATTACAATATTAATTGACCTTACTTTAAAATTTTATAATCTCAAAATAAAGGATATTTTATATTAATTATGAGCGTGTCGAACTTATTTTTGTTTTTTTTCTTCACATCAAATTCTGATTCCACCTGTATAAAAATCATCTCCATGATAAATCATCAGACCAATAAATCAAGTTGGATCTGGTTCTTCTAATAAATTTGCACTTAATCAAACACCGGATTAAATAAATAAAACCCATACCGCCAAACCATAATTTTTTTTTGAATAAAATAATCTAGGGACACAAAGATTTAGGAGAAATCACGTGATCATCCACTATATAAATAGTAGAAGAAGATAAATAATTCAATATTGTTTACTTAAATAAAAACAAAAAGCATATAATATAATAATTTGAAAGGTAAAGTACAAGTCTTAATTTGTGTATTGATGGCTCCTCTTCCATTGACTAAAGTGCAACATCACCTCCAACTCCCCACTAATAATAATACACTGCTTTCATTACCTAGTTGCTGATCCAAGCCTCCCAATTCTCTCTCTGCTTCCTCACTCCCATCTTTCTTCAGGTATGTCTCCCTCTTCTCTCTCTCTATATATATCTGTAAAATATATAATAGGGTTTGGTCATAGAAGTAACATTTATTTTCCGTAAAGTACAAATAAACAAAAAGGTATTTTAGTAATTTAAATCCATCAAAATTGGCCTTTAGATCATTTAGTATATAGTATAAACAGAAAATTTCCTATGCGGATTACTGTTCACGGATTGTCCGTACGGATTGGCCCATTTGGCACGCTTTCCGATAGAGAATTTTTTGATGAAATTTGGTGGGGATGATCTTCATCGTGCGTAAAACATCTCCACCAAATTTCATCAAAAAATTCAAACGGGAAGTGGCTTAACTACATGATTGAAAAATATTGGTCCAAAAATAGATATATAAAATCCAATATTTTTCAATCATATAGTTAACCCACTTCCCGGTTGAATTTTTTGATGAAATTTGGTAGAGATGTTCTACACACGATGAAGAATATCCCCACCAAATTTCATCAAAAACTTCCATCGAGAAGCATGCCAAATGGACCAATCTGTACGGACAATCCGTGAATAGTAATCCGTACCAGAAATGGACTCATAGTATAAATATGAGGATGTTCAACTTTGACCTTTAACTTCTCTTTACTACGTGAGTTTGTATACTGTCTGTCGAGAGTTTATAGTTTTACTTTCCTTTTTAAAGTGTTTTGTCCTTTTTCTAGGAGGAAAATAAGTCTACCAAATCTTATAATAGCTAGGAAATAAATTATACTTGATTTGATTATTGGTTAGCTTGAAATTAATGGTTTTTTTTTCCTTTAATTTAAGAATTAAAATTAAAGTTAGACTATCAACTGAAGTTGATGATATATATAAGCTATGAAGAATAGGTTCGAGTTGGAGGATATAGAAAGACTTGAATATGTGTTCTTTGTATATATAGTGTTGGGAACATGTTTTGATTAGTTAAGTTTGAACCGATGTTGATAGTATTTTTATGTGGTGCCAGAGGTGAATTCAGAATATAAAATTTGGGGGTGGGGGGACACATAAGTACATTTTTTTTAATATGAAACTGATTAAAATGAAAATAAGTTAATCGAGAAAGACCCGCAATTGTTGCGTGTTATTTTCTTTATATTTTTGTACTGGTAAATTCCAATGTATATATGTAAGATTATAATTTGTATTTATATGTTTAAGTTGAAAGGTTATAAAATTTACTCATAGAAATTTTTTTTTGAAGAGGTCAATAAGGTGTTGCATGTTTATATATACATAACAAAATAATAATATTATTACTACTCAAAATTTTAAAATCTAGAGAACACCATGCAAATTTTCAAAAATCTAAAGGGGGGCCAGCCCCCTTTTTATCCGACACCGCGTGGTGCTGCATCTTAAACATGATGGGCAGCTCAAAACATTTTATGGGCAAAAGTAGATAAAACGATGTATATTTACTTGACCAAAACAAATTTGAGGTGAATGGGAAATCAATTTTAAAAGTATCCTATTTTAATGGTGTATTTAGAGTGAAAATGTATTGTCCCGCATAGGAAGATAATGAAAATTAAAAGAGATTAATATAATCTTAGTTCAACTATTAAGACCTTCATGAAATAAATGCAACCTAAAAACCGGCAAACTCACTCACTGAGGTACGAAGAAAACATATCTTTACAACTTGATAATTAAGTACCATTACAAATATTTAATGTGTATAATATCGCGCGCGCATCCAGTACCTTAGTAATATTAAAATGTATATTGCTTTCAATTCTTTTTGTGAATCTATTTTCTATGAGGAAAAACACTACCTTTTTTTCAGTTGAAAAATAGATGTAGCATATTTTATGCTTCTACTTCTTTTCTTTTTCCTGAAAAGAAAATATAAAATTGGAATGGAGGATAACATACAAACTAACAAACAAGTGAAAGTTGTCATAAATTAGTCTAATTTTAATAGTGTTGTATGAATTACAATTGATGTGGAAAAACTTTCCCCGTGATCACTGCCTGATTGTGTCTGCTTTATAATCAATTTTTTACGGTTTAGTTTTTCAATAAAAAAAAAACTTCTTACTAAAACTGTCATCTAGCGCATTAATTTACTGTGTTCTGACAAACTGAGATAAAATTTATAATATATAATAAATACTTAATAAAACTATATTAAAAGACATGTAGCAACTAGCTCATCGTAAAAGTCGTTACATGCACATTATTTGGGCCATACGACACCACGGTACAAATTATTTGTCATTAGTACAAAATTTTCTCTATATGTATTGCGTAATGAGAATATCATAGTGAACCTACTCTAAAAAAAATTGTTATATTTGGACTCGTTTTTGAGTTAAGGTTAATGCGAGTCTCTATTCTCTAATCGGTAAATGCATTAAGATAACGAAAACTTAAATCAGTCAATTACAATTGATATTAAACGTTAACCTACATTTGAAAAGGATCAATAATTTTAGACTTGAAAATACACCCGGGGAATATATAGCTCAATTAGAAAAAGGAGTGGCTTTTCCCGCCCTTTTAGGGACGGAGTTAGGAATTGGCGTTTTGTGTGTGTTTGGGGGGGGGGGTTGGTTTGTGATACTTTTTTTTAGATGAATCCTTATAACTTTAGAATATTCATAACATGCTACACAAATATAGTAGTGGGAATTATCAAATTTTTGGGGTCGCCCCCTACCCCAGGATCCATCATTGCACCCTTTGCCACTTTTCGATCATTTGAAACATTAGTTCCCTTCTCCCTTTCTCAAGAGTAAACACCGGGTGTATCTGTGAACCGCTTATATAAAGAAAACAAAAATAGATATTTTTTTGTCATTTTTTTCAACCAAAACTATATTGTTACCATCGGAGAAGGGGAATCAAATTAAGTTATTTTTTCTTTCTCATAAAACTTATACTACTACAACGGAGGAGGTGAAACCCAAGCATTAAATCTCGTGACTTAGGTAATGTCTTTTGTCACTAAAAAACTAAGTTTTGACATTTTTATACTACTGCCGAAAACAATGTTAGTTTTTTTGTCAAAAAAATGTTTTGACAGTTTTAAAACATGATAGACAATAATTTAAATAGTACTGCACTATTTACCTTTATAGAATTTAAGATGCTTTGAAAACAGCATTTTCCATTTTAAGTATTTAATTTGTACTTGTATATTTACAGAATAGCTAAATTTACATTATGCTGAAGTTGGAATATACATTGTGGAGTATTAATATATTCTTACAGTATTATTCCAAGCATCTTCCAATATTCTAGTTGAGTTTAACAAGAGACCAATATAATATTACTAGGTTTTCGGTTACTGTGATTCATAAGCTGTGCATGCGTATGACGGGTAGGATATATAAAAGGGTGAGATATGATAACTTTATTCTATTCTATGTTTGGTGTTTATTAGGATTGGATATTGAGGTAAATTATTTATCTTACTAAAGCTTCTTATTCCACCAAGAGAGGGATTATTTTATTCTATCGGATGTGATTGAATAATCATATCTAACTCTCTAATTCGAAGTATCAAATACATTAAATTAAGACTGGAATTAAGAGTTCGGTCTGACTTTTATTGTATTTTTAAATATATAGTAAAATTAACATAATTAAAAATTAAAAATAAAATTTATTTTTTTATTATAAGATATGGTACATTAATTATATATTAAAAAAAATAATGTCTTATCATAAAAAAAAGTAAAAAAAAATAATAAACACTTAATTTATAAATTTCTAATTTTGGGAGTCCATGGGTATAAATGTGTGTTCGCACCTTACCATTTACCTCATTCCATGTTCTCTTTTTCTGCTCTCTGTCAGCTGTTCAAGTGGACACTATCCTATTGTTGTAGGTATTTTTTTTCCTATTTTTATCTTTTCCTATTTTTTTTTTGTATAAATTTAAATTATCAAGTTAATAATTCAAATGAAGTATGTATTAAAAAGGGTATTAATTTCTATGTATTGTCTATTTTAAAAACATACTCGTGCACATTTTGACATACGACGTTTGGTTATTAACATGCTAATCTAAACCGGAAGTGCCCTTAATCATTTTTTATATTAAAATTAGTGTATCTTGAAGACTAACAAGCTCAAACAATAACTCTTGTTATTTTTAAGCGTATAGAGTTGCAAATTATTAGATATTTATAACGTTGCATGTAATTATGGTACAACCCAATTTCTTTGTAATAATAATAATAAATTATTTAATAATATATTTTTAAAGATAATGCATGTATCATTGTGATAAGGTTGTTAGAATGTTATTGATAAGTTTGTATCTTCAAAACACAATTCACACTTTTTTTATTTTTTCTTTTCAAAATAATATATATAACCAAGGACAAAATGCTGAAATTTGTTATCTTTTGTAAGTGAGGTCATGGTTTGAATATGGAAAGAAGTAACATTTCTTAATTATTTGTCTTGAAATTGACAATGCAGGTGTGGTAGCAACATACTAAAGGAAGCCCAAATCAACCATCAAATCACAGCTGCAATGGCAATGAATGTGAAGCATTCAAATGAGAGGTAAGGGATTCTTCATTAATGGCTTGCTTATGAATTATATTTTTATTATGCGATAAAGGTACTTTAGACATTGTGTATATCATTTATAGAGACGTTTTAAAAAAAGTTTATCCGGTGGTTTATTGTATATCTTCATATACATATGTATACACATTCATATACGTATATAATGAGAGACTATGGCAGGTTATCCGGTTGTAAAAGTACCAATGATCTTGTATCTTGATTGACATATTCTTTTATCCTTGTAACAAGGTAATAAGAAGGTCATGGGTTCATTTACATGGACGGTATTGAACTATTTGTTCTGTAATCATTGCTTGTATTAAAAAACGAAAGATTGTGGGTCCAATTTTTGTGCACAAACCATTGGAAAAGTAATTTTTAAATATTTGATTGTCCACCATCTATTAAAACCATCATAGACAACGATCCAACTTCTCTTATTTTCGAAGAAAAAAAAAATTGCCTTGGGCAATGTTTGGCTCCTCGGATAAAAATGCCGTATATGATACGATAATCCCACAAACAAGATGGAATTATTTAATCCAGTATTTTGTAAAATAAGAGCTCAAGTCCATATTATTTATCTCATTCGACGTGACAAGAAACATAGGATAAGAATATATAATCCTATCTCTCTCCTAATCCAACATGTCAAACTTAGCCTAAAGCATAATATGAAATCAAACTTTTCTCAAGATTTTAGTGGAGAGCAAAATTTTGATATAGGATTGATATAGTGGAGAGCAAAAGATTGTGTGTGGTAATCTATATCTATATATATTATCAAAAGTATGAAAGATTCTTGTGTGTTTATTAAATCACTAAAATACCCTTATTTCTTTAGAAAAGAAATTATAATGTTACAAACATCCGAAATTCAACCGTTACTTAATTCAAATCCAAAACTTAAGTATATACTTTTATCACTTGACTGAATACTATCGCATATTATTAAGGTATTTTAAAAGTCTATTTAATATCATAAATTACAATGCATAATGTGCTAATGGTTCTTTATATAAAAATAGGTATGCGGTGGTTACGGGAGCAAACAAGGGCATAGGCCTGGAGGTCGTCCGGCAGCTTGCGATCGCCGGAGTGAAGGTGGTTTTGACGGCAAGAGATGAGGGGAGGGGCATCGCCGCCGTACAATCTCTCTGCGGTGGAGATGGTTCTGGTTTGTCCAACAACGTACTCTTCCACCAGCTTGACGTACAAGACCCTGATAGCATTGAATTGATGGCCCAATTTATACGCACCAATTTTGGAAGGCTTGATATTTTGGTGAGCAGTTGGTCCCATTATTTAAATGCTAAACACAAAAGAAAAAAACACTACAAAAAGTTAATACACAAACCGACGCTCTTTTGGGTTAAGTGACTGCGTCCCAAACCAACACATCAATGTTTGAGGAGTAATATTTACTACTCAAGCTTTATTTATTTATTTAAACATTTTCAATTTTAGGAAATGATAAAAGTACCCATTGAGTTTATTACGTTTAAAAGTCAAAAAAAGGGTTGCGATTGTAATAATAAAATTCTGGATTCAATCAATATAAACGTGAAAATTGAATACTTTTTTTTGCAATCAAATGGATCCCCACTGTTATCCGTTTTCTTAATGTATTAGTGACATATCATTGTATACCTTTTAACAAATCATTAACATTGTGCAGGTAAACAATGCTGGTGCTTCAGGGGTTATGGTTGATGAAGATGGGCTAAAAGCCCTCAATATAGATCCTTCCTCTTGGGTAACAAAGCAATAGATATAATATGATTATTTTTAATGTTTTTTTTTTTTTTATCTTGAGTACCAAGTGTTTGATGAAATGCCCTAATGAGTTTTGCCCGCAAAAACATAGTTGTCAGGGAAGGCCACAGGCATGGTTCAAGGTGTGATAAAAACAACATATGAAAAGGCAAGAGAGTGCTTGGGCACCAATTATTATGGTGTCAAGAATGTCACAAAAGCGCTTCTTCCATTGCTAAATCTTTCTACTTCAGGGGGGAGGATTGTCAATGTTTCCTCCCTCAGAGGCGAATTAAGGGTAAGTAAATCACTCTCATTTTCGCCGTTTTTCGCATTCTGCATTTTTCCTAATCTTGAAATGTATAACATCGAATGCTTAAATGGAAACTCTAAAAAATGTGTTTGTTTATATATTTGAATGACAGTCTATATATTTATTTTTGTTTGAATATGTATATATATATATGGTTGTGAATGCTAAATACATATTTACAAATTGACCCTTATTATTATAATAAATAGCAGCACTCGTACAAGAAAACAGAAAAAGAGAGTAGAATAAAGAATATTTATAATAAATTTCATTAATCGTAGGCATTTAGCATTCAGTTGGGGGCTTGCCTCTCATTTTTGAATGTTGAGTTTTTGAAGTTTTGATCAAATTCAGCATTAAGAGGTAAATTTCAAACACCACCTTAGTGTAATATTTGGAACAAGAGAAAAATTTATGCCTAACTTGAGGAGATATATGTATGGTTTTGTGAGTTTAGTTAGCTGAGAAATGACTAAGGTGAACCAAGAATATATAATCGACATCTAAAAATACCTTATACATTTCATTTTCCATATTAAGTTTCTATTTAACATGTCATCCCTTTTATGATTAAAAGTTCATTTCTTGTGTAGCGAATTCCTAGTGAACAAACGAGGAAAGAACTCGAAGATATAGATGCCCTAACAGAAGAGAAGATCGATAAGCTAGTAGAGAAATTTATGCGTGATCTAAAAGCAGACGAGCTTGAAGCCAACGGATGGTCAAAAATGCTACCGGCTTACAGCGTATCGAAGGTGATGCTCAATGCGTACACTAGGGTTCTTGCAAGGGATAACCCTAAGATGCTTATAAATTGTGTGCACCCGGGGTTTGTTAATACGGATATTAATTGGCACACGGGGACCATGACAGTTGCAGAGGGAGCTGAAGGTCCAGTCATGTTGGCTCTTTTGCCCAATGGAGGTCTCACCGGACGCTATTTCGACCGTACAGAAGTGGCTGAGTTTTGATTGTATTTAGTCACACTAGTGATACTATGAGATTTAGCTTAGTTTCGAGTTTTCTTATTACAGATATATGTGCATTGTGGATCTATGGTTTGTCTACCTTTGGGTTTTGGTTTGAATTTGTGCGGAGCCTTAGTTAAGATCTAATGCTATTGATTTAATTTATCGCATTAAATGACTTCACACTACCTTACCATGTATATTTAGCGCGTTGTGGCATATGTGACCAATTTGTCGAGCTAGCGTGAGTGCAAAAGTGAGAGAGTAAGTGCAGGAGGGTCGAAAGGTTACATGCTCGACCGGGTGCACTTGATCGGGACTCAGTGATTGTTCGAGTGCATCACTCATTATTTTTTTTTTTTAACTGAAATTTGAATAGGAAACAGCAATAGTGGCTTACACAAATGGGAATAACCCTGTCTTGACAACAATCCCTTCGAGGAATTTGAATCTGCCCTTGCTGGGCCCTCGAACCCTCTCTAATACTCGCTTTTCACTTTAGGTCCGCCACAGCTACCTTTGAGTACTCCATTTTTAATTACATAGTGAAATGTCTCCTCAATTTTAAACCTGTGACTTTGACGCTTTCGAGAGGGATGCACATACCTTTCAGCACTTGCGTGATGACTGACTTGACAAAGAACCCTACAAATTCTTAAAATAAACTACTTCTCCCCAAATCAAACTAATCATAGTTAATATTGCTTCAGCAGGTTTATTTTTCCCATTTGCATTGAGTTAGAATATTAACTCCGTCAATTTTTATTCTGGTTTTGGTCTGTTATATCATTTTTAAGTTTTTGGGTTGAAAATTTGTTGTCTCTACGAAATTTTTCATTGTTGATTCCATTTTTGACTAATTTTTCGAATCGCACCATAGAAGGATCAATCTGGGCTTAAGAAGTATTTATGGGGATTACAAAGCAAATTCTGCAAACAGAATGCAGATTACTGATATTAGTAAGTATCACTACGAATGTCGCACTCAAGTCCTAAAAAATGTCACTAAAAACCATTTTGCAGTGCTAAAATGTTCAAAATATTATTGCTCTGCATTGTTCCATTTTAAACAACCCGAACCCCGTCTTCATCCATTTCCTCGTTACAATAGGGCTATAGCTTAAGAATTTATAGAAAAATTTTGTTACCCTGTTTCAAACTAAAAAGCGCACAAATTTATGTCGAAGGAAAGAGGTCCTGAAGGTCAAGAATGTCAGCGAGGACACCAGCTGCTGTGGTATCATTACCTGCTCCTGCACCTTGTATAACCAATGGCTGTTCATTATAACATCGGCTGTATATCTCCAACTGTAGTTACACAGCACAAATCATCAGAAACTTTGCCTAAAGGTGATATTGTTACTGCATTTCAACCATGCATACTGCAACAGCTGTGCTACTTAAAGGTACAACACATACAAGCATGGCGGCAATGAGGACTACAAAAACTGCTACAGTCACTCCGGTTCCTTTCTTATAGTGTGAGAAATTTGCACTACTGGAGAGAGCGCATGTAATAGTTATAAGAGTGCCAATAGGATAAACCTTCAACTTAGGAAATGAAGTTTTGGCGCATTGGCCTGATATTTTGAGAGGAATAAAAAGGATAAACGTATTTATGCCCTAACTCCGATGATGAGATCCTTTCACAACTTCCCAATGTATTTATTTGGAAGGTAGTCCCTTGCGAGTATAAAATGACTCGAACATGCACTTTCATTATTACTGAAATTAGCAACTAAACCTACTCAATAGCAGACGGTAATAGACAGTCAATTAGCCACCTTGCTGTTTGCACAACACAAAACGCTGCACAAAGTAATTAAATTGGGGTTTGCACACCAAATAGAGAGGTGCCAATTCACGGTCTTGATCTCATTTTGATTTCTTCTCTTTGTACATCTTTAATTTGGACATCTCATCCTCTTAGAAGCTTTTCCATTTTCCGTCTATCTCATCAACAAATTCTTCTTTTTCTATAAGGAAAATGATGCTTGAAGATCTAATATAACCAAATTAGGAGTCTGACTTTTCTATCCTTTTACGGAAATCCCTTAATTTGAAACTAAGCAATGGTTGAGAACACAAATTTGTTTAGTATCGTGAAATTTCGTACATTGATTATGTCCACAAAAGGACATTGAACTCTTAATATGAGACATCCCAAAAAGGAATAGTGGATGGACTCTTAATTTGGGAAAAAGGGAGTACAAGATTCAACTTGAAATGGGACAAAATGAGGCAAGATAAAGTGACAAACGATCCAATTTGTCTTATTCTATGTGGGTCCAATGACAAATGCATGACCAAAAGGAGGAACCATATGTCATGGAAAAATCTTGTGCATAGCTTAAAGCATATGAACATTAACATGTTGCTTATTATAGTGAATTCAAGTAATTATTTCTTCCTTGTATCTTTATCAAACAGACAACTTTGAATGCCAAAAAGAATCTTTTCACAATGAAAATGCAAAAAAAAAAAAAAGAAAATTTATTTTTCCATCTTTAGTGGTGTTTGATTGCATAATGGTCTAAGGAGAGAATTTTTGTGGTGCAACTTGGTAAGTTCCAAAGATTCAATACTTTTCAATGTAAACCAACCAAACGGGTTGGCTGAGTAGTTAAGATGTATGCAGTGCACATGAGCTTCTAGGTCAATGGTAAGTGCAGGCCTCTTGTAACTGAGAGGCTGCGGGTTTGAAATGCAGGATGCAAGTTTCACCGTGCAATTTAAATTGGAGTATTCCACAAAGATATGGGGGGTCCAGAGCGAAAGCGAGTCTTCGGAGAAGGTTGAGGGCGACAAAGATGCAGGCTCGACTGGCAGTTTCAAATCCCTCTAAGGGACAGTTCATATGGGAGGGCTACCCCTATTTCCATAGCCCAACATTTCCAAATAAAATTTCTCTCCAGTCCTTGACTAGAGTTTTAAGACAAGGCACCCTAATAGAAAAAAATTAATTCTTTGACAAATTGTAAATTCAAAATAAAAAATGAAAACATAAAAATCATGACTAGAGTTGCAAGAAAATACACGTATCATAAGCAAATTATACTGCATACCAATCTATGATTCCCTAAAAGGTCAAACCAAATGAGCACTTAAGGTATTCTCATAACGTTCCAGTGGGGAAATGCCACAGTTTTAAACACTTAAGCACAAAATTTCATTTGTCTACATACTAGTCCCCTAAAAACTACAGGCCCGAAATCTGATGAATGGAAATCCATCAAGACTTGGGGGGGAAATCGGTATATTTGTTTGCTTATTATGTATCATATACAGTAATAAGCCATATTAATGTATAAAGATGAAAGACAATAAAGGAAAAATAAATATTCAAAAATGAGTAACAACGAGATGCAGTAGAAAACGTAAGAGAACATACCACATTGTCACTTCCTCTCAACCTACCCAAAGCAGATTGCTTGGGAAGCTCTTGAATGCCAACTTCACACCTACCAAAAGCAAATGAAGTTAGTACCATATTGGTTAAAATGTCCACAAATGGAATCAGAACAATTAATGTTTACTGAAGTAGATGACCGTGCCCTTTACAATTACTGAAGAGAGAACACATGCGCTCATCCGCACATGCACATAGGTATTGATCTTCATAAATGATGGATTAATATTTTCCTAAATATAGGCCATCTCAAAGTCAATTTCAAATGAATGCCAACATGACACTCATCAATAAAACAATCTATTGGAAGCATTCCGTACCGGAGAACAATATTTGTAAACTATTATAAAATATAGGCGCACAATTGATGAACAACTTACAACATACTATTTCACAGAAGATGATACTACTGTCGTGTACCCAAGTTCCTTACCAAGAGTATCTTATACCTGACTTTAAAAAACCTCGATAGAAACTTTGATTTCTTAACGTTTCTTCAATGTAATATAATTGACATAATCTAAAAGATTGAGAAAATGTTTGAAAAATAATCATTGAATTGGGTTTTACTTTTTCAATAATAGAGAAGCATGCAAAGATGCCAAATCTACTTATTTCATGGAGTACTCATTGATGAAAGTTAAAACAATTTGGGAACTTGTTTATTTTTGACATCATTCATCAGTCAAAGAGCATAGTTCAGACATTTGCGGCCATCAACCCAGGTAGGTCAAAAGTTAGCCATGGGGGTTAAACAAATTCCTATATAACAATGGGTTTATTATTCCAAAGGAATTTCCAAAATATCAAGTCACATAACTCAAACTTGACTGTGAAGAAGTTGAGGTGTACGTATAATTGAGACAGTCTGTTCATTGTCGGCTGTTAGCTTATGTCTAATAAGATGTCTTTCATCACCTTCCCTCTTAACTAAATTATTATGTAAAAGGGATAACCAAAAGAGCACTTTTGTTTTTTGATAAGAAACAAGATTTCATTGCAAAACAGAAGAACAATTTACAAAGGAGAGAACAAAAAAACCAATGGATGAGGAATCCAATGAAACAAAGCCAACTGCCACTGCCACCTGCTAATAAGAAATAACCACAGAAGCAACAGACCCTAGGCACAAAAACCAAACCTAATAAAAAAAGCTATCACAATCTAGACTAAACAATAAGCAATCAACGGAGTTAAAATTTTTGCAAGGCTCTAGCCCATAGCCCGACTAGGAAAATAAAGTGGTTCCACACTTCGCCCGAGGAGCTATATCTATCATCAAACACTCTTCTGTTTCTCTCTAGCCAGACTGACCATGCAACTGCCATCAACAAGAGTCTCTAAATGCACTTCGATTTACTTCCAGAGTGCTTAAAAGACCATTTAATAGCCATAGTCTCAGCTCATCTCCGAGAAAGAACATCCACTAAACCAAACAAATTAAACAATCTACTCCACAGAACTTGAGTGAATTTGCTATGGAGCAAAATATGATTAATGTCCTCTCCATGGTCCTTACAAAGAACACACCAGGAAGGAGACAAACAAGTATTAGGCCTCCATTTTTGGAGTAAGTCACACGTATTCACTCTACCCAATAAAGCAAGCCAAGCAAACACCTTAATCTTAGATGGAACACCACGCTTCCAGATGAAGTTAAATTGTGGGAAAGGGACTATATCTTGCGGACTTGTTAAGAGGTCAAAGAAAGATTTACAAGAAAACTGCCCGGAATGATGAGCGGTCCAAACCCTCGTGTATGATCATGGGCAAGGTATCTACACATTATTAGTTCAGTTTCCACTAAAAGTTCATAGCAGCAAATGCAAACTTAACTCCTATCCAAAGAAAATGCAAACTTAACGAATCCTCATTTTGTATTGATTAGCACATATTACTCTCTCTTTGGAGGTGATATATTCAGATCAACCCTAGAGCAAATGTTTAGGTGCATTTTATAACAAGACCAGTTATATAATTCACCTCATCAAATGACCACTATCTATTATTAGATTATTCTTACTCTACTCACGCAAGTAATCCTTTGACCATATCCATTTTCGTAACCCTATGCACTACATACCATACTTCATTGCAAAACAATGCCATCTTATAAATCCCAATCATGTGAGAACATTCGAGATAACCACCTCTCTCTCTGTGTGTCTATCTTATTTCTTCAATTTTTTTGGGTATTGTTGAAGCTTTAGAAATTTGCGAAACTTCTATTGCAAGAGTTTGTTTCCATATGACACAACTTGGGGTTTAGACAACTAGCCTAGTTCTGAAATCTTTTTTGTTCCAGATCATTGATTCAATTGGTTGTTGCTTCGCGAGTACGTTTCTTAAAAGAAAATAAGATTCTGTTCATGCAGATAACTGTTAAAAAAACAAGGTACTAGTGGAAATCAGAGTACAAATGTAGTCTGATTAACACAAGATACATGGATTAGGATAAATCTAAAGGTTAATCAACTCCACTACCGTAGAGGCTTAGAGATGTCAAAAACTTACTGATCTACAGGTTTATAGCATTCATATATAATCGTTGTTACATACTCCCTCCCTCTCAAATTGAAGTCCCTCTTTCCTTCTTGGGAAGTTTCAAATTAAGTCACATTTCCTTTTTTGGGACATAATCAAAGTACCAAATTCCCCGATAGTAAAATAAGTTTTATTCTTAACCGTTGATTTTGTTGAAGTTAGGGTGCGTTTGATTGCAAGCATGGAATTTACATGGAAAGAAAATAAGTTCCAGGTAATTGAATTGCCTAGAATTGAGTTGCATGGAAAATGTAATTAAATGTGTTTGATTGCCTTAATTTTCTACCCGGAAAATATTGGTTGTATTGTGGCATTTTTAATGTAGAAAAAATTATGGGTATTTTTTTTTACATAATTTTATAGTCATGATGGATCTTGTTTAATTGATCTTGATGAGTAGATTTTAAATATAAAATTTTTATTAAATTTTGAATTTTGTAGTTTAAGTTATAGCATTTTTAGTGTAGAAAATGGGTAAAATGTTGCCTCGAAAACCGTGCAATTGCCTGGAAAATAAAAACTAGCCCCCCCCCCCAAAGAAAATATTTTCCTTGTTTACAAGGAAATGTAAGTGTGTGAGCCAAAAGTGGCAATTGAATTGCCTGGAAAAAAAAGCCAATCAAACACCTTAAGTTGTCAAATCAAGTGGAAAATGGGTATTTTCCATGGAAAATACTCCCAATCAAACACACCCTTAATGTTTTTCCTGAAAGGTGCAAAAATCAAATAGGAAATGTTAAGGTGAGACAGATTTCTACCCAGTGTGAGAAGGAAAAAGTACAATTATAGTCACTTGGGCGAAAGCATGTTAAATGTAGAGCCATATTGAATATATTACATCAAATGGCAAACATGTAAGACCAACAGATTCAATCTATTCCACCAAATGCCACACAAGTGAAACAAAGAACATTTTCAACTTTTCCTTTTCAAAGAACAATATATATATATATATGTAATCAAGCCCAAAGTTGGATCCATAAGTTCAAGCTTTTCACAATCTACACTCTCTAACATGACTAAAATACAAGGTTCATTGTCTTTAATTCATGATGATAATTAATAGAGACTATATATTTGTCACATGAATTATTCCATAGCCTACACTGGCATTCGTACCAAGAAAATACCCTAATCATACCCCTTTGTAAATCAATCATGCAACAAACCAACTGATTCCTACTCACTGGGCAGAGTTCACATTATCTATTCGAGTATGCAATCAATTTTTCCCTATCTCTGTCTCTATTTTCCCCAAATTCCCATTCAAGTCTCCTGACCAACAACCTACCACCCACCAAAGGAAGTCAACAATCACCCTAAAGCAGGGGAAGACTCTGACTATGCAACTTATATCAAACTAAGGGTAGGGAAAACAATAACACGTTTAAAAAGATACCCCCTCCGTCCGAAAGTAAGAATCCACTATTCCTTTTTCGGATGTCCCAAATGAAGAGTCCATTTTCCTTTTCAGAAGATAATCAATGTACTCACGATAGGACTTTTTGTTTTCTAACCGTTGATTGTGATGAGATTAGTGCATTCTTAAAAACTGTGAAAGTCCAACATCCCACTTAATTAGGGATGGGGGAGTACTTAGAAGAAATGGAACCCATCTACACAATTGAAAAAAGGAACTGGGATACCCAACTGACATTTAGGGGGCAACTTGAATCTTCACAAATAATATAATAATTGGCAATACATCAGACTTTCAATCTCAATAAATATAGCTGGAAATGGTAGAATACCTTGAGTTCGCAATCACACAAACATATCGCAGGACGTTCCCATTCGAAGAAGCCTTTTTAACCCTCTCTTCGATATCTTTATCAAGCAATGGAAGTCCATTGACCACAAAATCTTCCACGCTCATTACATCAGGTCCCATATTATCTGGGTATAAGCTTTCAATCTACACGAAATATTCAGCAATTGTACAGTGTAAATCTTATTGTACTTGGAACTGAAAGTGGGGGCTACAAAATTTACTTTTTCATATACCAACCTTAATATTGTCCATGTTGATATGATACCCAAGCAGACGAGCAAGGATCAGACCCTGTTTTCAAAATTTCAAAAGATATATATATATATGTGAAGAAAAACAATAAACAATATATATTTGTTTATACTAGGAAGAATCAATTAAAGATATATGACATGCATACACATCTTAAC
Source organism: Lonicera japonica (assembly GCA_021464415.1). Taxonomy (NCBI): domain Eukaryota; kingdom Viridiplantae; phylum Streptophyta; class Magnoliopsida; order Dipsacales; family Caprifoliaceae; genus Lonicera; species Lonicera japonica. Next base: position 38,237 of record JAKCWG010000159.1, read on the forward strand.
TATTCAGCTTTATATTGTCTACTTCCAGCAGTTTCGAAAGATGTTTTTATAATGACATACTGATGCTAAAGATTGTCACAGTTGACATAATTCTGTGATTTAGATACACAATACCATAGAAGTCAATTAATATTTATGATATATTTTGATGAATTGGAATGCTCTACCATAGGAATATTATTTTTTGAATACTTGAACAGTAACTAACTGAGCAAACGTCCTATAAGTGAAATATTAACTGCCGGAATTAAGTTAATATTAGAACGAATGCTTTCCCAAAATGCAAAACATTACACATTGTTGCCGTGTTAATGACATATGAATCACATAAACATTTCTGTATGAGAAAAAAAAAACAGTTGGACTTGTACAACATTTCTTCACAATTAGAATTACTATGTATACCTTTCTCGCTACATCCATCCCGCTGAGATCATCACGTGGATCTGAGAACGAACATGAAATTTTAATTAATTTGGATTTTGGGCCTGATAGGGTAATATATTTGAAAATCAAGGTTAATATGCAATTATGCGTATATGAATCAGTGACAATGTTCCACAACAATATTGTCAAACCTGGTTCAGTGTAGCCAAGGCCTTTAGCAGCTTTAACAACCTGACTTAACAGTTTTCCATCTTCTACCTCACTCATTACATATCCCAGTGTACCTATTACAAGTAAGATAAATATTAGTATCACAATTTGCATGTTATTACACTGAGATGCAAAATATAAACTGATTTTACGAGTTGATACAACAATTGCTAGGAAGCACAAGGAAGATAAAAAGTGGTTTTACAATTTAATTTAACAGAACATAAGGTGAAATTTCAGTACCACTCAAACTCCCAATAATACGACGGATGGGGTCTCCAGATGAAATCATACGATTTAAGGATGCTATGACGGGTAGGCCAGCACCAACCTCTCAAATAAAAAATACATAAAAAGTCAGCCTTTCATCAAATATTTGCATAAATACTTAATAAAATATATTTTGTTCAAACGACAATCACATTGCATGTGAGTATGAAGACTAAGACATAATTATCGCATCAAAACAAACAAAACCCAAAGAGCAACCCCCAATCGCTGTGAAACAGAGAAACAGGAATCCCTCTAAAAGCACCAATAGTTGTCCCCTGAATGAAGCAAGATACCCCAATCACATGGAAGGTGTGGAGAAAGCCATATAAAATTGGATTATCCTCATATATATGTGTGTGTGTTAAGAGAGCACAATATATCAAATAAAAAGAGATTATCATATCGAACATGAATACCACGTGAAACGATAACTGAAAGAAAATTATCTTCGTGACAAAGGATAAATGTCTGATTGGATCCCTATTATGATCCCAATATCCTACTCAAGATATATAAATTATCAATAAAACATCATAAACTGATAATAATTATCATAACTAGTTATGAATAAAAATAAATCCAATTTATGTTTGATAGAAATAAATTTCAATAAGAAAAGTTGGTAAAAAGTATATCCAAAAAGAAGAGAACACAAGTTAAATCAACATTCATTCTGATTTTTCTATTTATTTGATAAAGCTCATTTTCTCCTTAAATTTAATACATGAATCATGATTGAAGACTTTCCGTAGCTAGTTAATGAAATGAATCGTATCTTGAACCATAAGATACATTATGATTCTTGCACATATGAAATCATGAATTGTAAGATTCGGAAAATTATGATGGAACCCTTCAGCCAGAGACGATAAAACAAACCACAGAAATCATGAAGCCCTTCAGGAGATCATACCTAAACGTAGGACAATTAGGACCATAAGCCGAGGAAACCAATCAGTAACCTCTACCCTGGAATTTTCTAGAAGAACTGACAAAATGTAGATCCCATAAAAACTCTACACCCTAGTTGACCTCGTAGTATCCTAGATCACAAAGATCAATGTTTTAAAATGTATCAGAACGCACTGAAGCTCAAAGAGAACAACGAAATGTATATAAGGCTTACGCATTTTAGAAAAAGCCTACGCTTTTTACGCCTTTTGTGCTTTTTTTTAAATACACAAGCCCCAAAACTATGCCGTTTTGGTTGGAAAAAAAAAAGAAAGAGGCTTCAATTGTCTAAATGCTAAAGCCTAAACACACGCCATCACAAGCAAAACTTCAACACGGAGAGAGAGAGAGAGGGAGGAAGAAGTGAAGACTGAAGACACACAGAGAGAGAGAGAGGGGATAAATTCCGACTTTCAAGGTGTTAACTTTAAATGTGAAACTTTTGAAGATTCGGATTGAACGAGAGACTTTTAATTTATGTTGAATTGTTGATTGTAGTATGACTAGTATCTACTTTCTAGTTTCTAAAGACTTTATTTTGATTGTACTAACTACTTTTATTTCTTAAGGCTATGTTATTTGACATTTAGACTTGATTTGTTGGCCTTATATTAATTTATATTAATTTTTTTTAATATAAAAATACTTTGCATGAAAGGCTTACGCCTCGTCGCACTAAGGCCTATGCATCACTTTCTGACAGGCAAAAGCATAAGCTTACGCCTTCGCCTTTTAAAACACTGACAAAGATTACACCATCGGAGGCCCTAAACAATGGAAACAAAACCCAATCCTTATATCTGACCCCCCAAAACTTCAATACCTAACTGTTGATCTAGAAAAGGATACCATTAATTGGTTGAACTTGAATGCTATTTTCTCCTGGGCTATCTCCCATCAATTGTCCTAAAGTCATACAAAATCTAGTAATCTACACTGCTCTTAAGCGTGGATACTTCATGCGGGGTTACCATATATGTATCTAATATGTATCCTGCACTGATACGCATCTAATACAGCCAGATATGTAGAGGAGACATTTAGTGGTGCCCTGCATCGTTTCCTGATTTTATTTTTCTTTTCCTTTCGGATTTGGGTACAGTGCATGCCATGGATACAGCAAGGTATGGACAGGGTACTATTCAATTCTTTTAGAAGTAAAAAGCAGGAGCTACATTTATAATTATGAAAAATCCATGTGAAATAAAATCCTCCAAAATGAATTCTTCTCGTTCACTATCTCTAAAAAAGTGAAACAAGGGCTATTTCATGTTTTATGCAACTGATAGCTTAGTGTTTATATGTTAGATTCACGAATGATAGTAGCATTCAAAAAATTTATTAACATAATAACTTAAATATTTTGTGTACAATTTTATGTATTGCATCCTTGTCATATCGTATCCTAGTTCTTTCAAAAAAAATGTACCACATGTCCATGCCATACAATATCGGATACCCGTATCCATGCTCCCTAGTGGGTAAGCATTGTAAATCTTAAATGGTTTGCAATCACAACGTAAGAAGACCGTAGTGATATATTTTGGATTAGGATAATCTCATCAACCCTATGACACATGAACAATTCCTTCTAACACTTGGGAACAAAAATAATATCAATACAAATATTACGGTGTGATTGATTGCACTTCTTTTCCCTTGAAAATATTTCAAATGTTATATTTTCCATCTCTCGTGGTGTTTAATGCATAATTTTCCCTGGAATTTCCGTGATAGAACTTGGATTAGTTAAATTTCTCCTTTCCCATTAATTAAAAATCATGTAAAACAATTCCAAGGAATTTGATACTTCTTACTTGCAAAGCAATGAAACACACCCTTAGATATGATTTTGATCATGCAAGTTCAACAACCACGGATAGACTATGCGACAAGAATAAACATTAATTTATGTCCTAAATTTAGAGCAAGCCTATCTACTTATGTGTAGAAGCACTACTAACTAGAGCAAGAAACTAGCCAGCTTACAGTTGATTCGTGCCGTATGCGACGTGACTGTAAGAATAACTTGTTAAAATCTTCCTGCAAACAAACGGAAAAAATTTCTTTAGTTACAGTTCAAGTACTAAGGGGATGATTGAATGACAAATAAGAAAACAGAAAACTAGATTGGAACATTTAACACCTCAACAGTTTCCCAAGTTATACAGCCATTCAGAGGAGTAAAATCAAGCAGCAACAAGCCAACAACCACAATTTCCGCTTCATCCACAGATAGAAATTGAAGATTTTCACCACTTTATTTTCTTTTTTTTATTCTTTTTAAAGGCTGAAAGAATATATATAAAATATATATATATATATAAATATGTACAGGTAGATATCATATGTTTTAAAATAAAGTGGAAACGGATATCCGCATATATGAATAACACGCCTTGGATACGGATTATCCTCGTCAAAATACTATCATTATACGTACCTATATCCGTTTTGACGGATATTTAAAAACGCTATCCAAATCCCCTGTTTAGAATATCTATTTAAATAAATATCCACAAATAAAGGATTCGGATATTCGAATATCCATTTACACGCTTAATTTTCAGCAACCAAAAGTCCAAAACAAAACATAGTAATTATAAGGGATTAGTTACCATCGAAGAACTAAGAGGCTTCTTATTGGCCAGTACAACACAACAACCCGAATCTACCACTTGCTTTAGTACTCCAACAGTTTCAGAACTAGCAGAGCAATCAACAAATGTCAAACCTGTTGCAGTTAAGAGATCAAATGAGATCTTGATGAGACAATCTGACGCATAGAGATACCATGGTTAGCTCCAGTTACTGGAATAATAAATGAAAGGTGCTAGAAAAATTATTATATTTTTTCACTACACAAAAGCTCATTGTCTAAGAAGCACGGATACTTCTACAAAGGAAGTGTATATTGAATTATCGATCCTCTCCGGATACATATCATAACTTACTTTTACGTATCCATAATTAATTAATAAATACACTCTTTGGTACGTATCAGATACTACATTCTAGAATTTAAGTTTCTTAGTTAAGGATGCTCAATCAATACATTTGTTCATGTCTTGATGACTTGCAAACACGTAAATATTTACCAAATTAAAAGTACAGATTATATCAAAACCAAATCAGGGCAGAAGACATTATAATGGATTGAGTGGGGAATGATTATGTGCATATGATTAGAAATATAGATGTATATAATAATATATCCAAAAAAGTATACACATTTATACCAATATTCTTTTGCTGGGTTAATTGCCTAATTGATTGATAAAAAATATTTCTATGTTTTTATTATGTATATGTAGGACTATATGTGGTAATAAGCGCATTTTTAGTGCATAAGTATCCTACTTTTTCGACCCTATGGGGTTGGACTAGTACTAGGTCCCTATGAGGGGCGATCTATTTAGCGGGAGATCCCATGTTCGAATCCCTCCAGGAGCGTTGTTCAAAAAAAAAGTATCCTACTTTTTCCAAAAAATTCATCTTGACGTATCATTGTAATATTGTATTATGCTTTCTGTATCCTGTATCCCAATCCGCGTTTCTTAACCCATAGTACTGTATTACATGTTTGACAATGTAAGAGCTGGATAACATCAAAGCTCAAATGTACCACAAACCTGTTGATTTACCAAGACAAGCAGCAATTTCTGTAACTTTTCTCATCGATTCTGGGCTTGAAAATACTTCACATTTACCTAGGCAAGGACCAAAAAATAATACATGAAAAAGAATTTTATGCATGAATATGATATTTAAGAAAGCAAGAGAGGCGTCCACTCGGACCTAGGAGAGATCGCGAGTTCGAGTCTCACCATGGGGGTTTGGGGTGGGATTTTCTTTCTTTGTAGTTAAAGGGAGAGACTTAGAACCTCCATTTGTTTTATTTTATTTTATATTTAAAAAAAGGAAGAAGAAAGAAAGCGAGTTTCGGGTTTATATTTTTCCTTTCAATTTTTGGGTTACGGCGAAACATAAATAACTAATAAAACGTAAATTGTTGCATATAAATATATATATATATATATATTCAAAGAAGCCAATATCAGACCAGAATACCGAGTCATTAAAACAAGTGTGCGCTGTTACAATCATTGAATTAACAAAGAATAAATCATCCCCTACAGTGTATTAAGAAATAATTGAATTACCAATATTACTAAGCGTCAGCAAGGAAGACCCATTCGACTTGGCCCCACAAACTTCCATCAAAAAGGTATCATCTAACTCCATGGCGGAAACATCTGATGTAACAAGCAACGATTTACTATCACATACTCCCACAACACGCAAGTGAACTCCCTGTTGTTCAAGTATAATACACTCAAATGTATTGTTTTACCCGTAAAAACGAGCACTAAATGTGCAATGCATGTAAATAACGTAATTTCAGATTTAGAAATTTAAATGCCTAAACATAAACCATTACAATTATGTACATATACAGAGCATGCATCCATATTTGACAAGGTCATTCCAGTTTTCCAACTTATAAAACAGAAGCATAAGCACGGCATAAAAAGAACGGGAGAGGAGAGAACTTAAATGTCATGGTCTAAATAATTTCTGCACGTCACACATTACGATAACTATGTTTTTGTTACAGATTTTGGAGCTCTATACAAAGAACTGAAATTCAAGAGAGTTCTTAAGCACCAACAGGAACTGAATGGTAAGTCTACCTTACAAACTGAAGTCAGGCTATCATTTGAGCAAATTACAAATCAATCTATCAATCTCATATACAATCATATACTTTCCACTATATTATTCAGTATTCATAAACCTTTTATGATGATTACACAGTGGCAAAACCATTAGGGCTTGTTTGGTTTGAGTTTTGGGAATGGAATGGGAATACTTGATTCCTGGAAAGTTTTTTTCCTGGCATCTAGGATGCCATGCCAATGTTTGGTTCAACCGGGAATAGGAATGGAATAAAGTATCAATTACAAAAATACTCTTTTTTTTGTAAGATGAGAAGATATCTTCTACTAATTTTTCAAAAGAGACAATTACTATAATAAATTACGAAAATTACACATGCCTAACTAATAACTATCCTACAAAAATTACAATTTTTGTAATAAAAAAAAAATTACAACACGAAAAAAGAAGAGAAAAAAGTTTCAAATATATTTTTTTTCATTTTTGTGCAGCAGCGATGCTAAAAAAATAAGTTCCAAATAATATTTTCATACACGGATGAAAAAAGAATTATTTATTCATAAGGAAGAGAATTATTTTAGTCCTAGCATGAAAAATTAAAAAACATGCCCATTGGTAATGGTTCATTCCTTATGATTTAAATGGGAGAACTTGGGGGGAAAGGTTTGTTCCTGGAATCATTTATTTCGAACTTAAAACTTGAACCAAACGCGGGAATTGTTTCAGAATGGAATTTAGCATTCCCGGAACGGTTTAAATCTTGAACCAAACGAGCTATTAAAGTCAACATCATTTATGACCATGACATATAATATTTTTGACAGTTCCTCTTTACAAATTATCTCAAAATACATCTTCACAAGTCATTTCAATGTAGGACAAAGGCAGCGCTGAAACATTTAAGAGGGTTGTTGACTCAAATTCAAGTGCATGGCTCCATTAAGTCCTCCGTTATATCTATTAATAATGCTAACACAAACATGTCACTACAAGTAACCAAAACAGAAAAAGAACAAAGTAATGCAAAAATATAGCATTTGGCCGCCTACGAAATACTCCATCTATCCCAAAGTAGGAGTCCATGTTTGACTTTCATACATTCAACACAATTAATGGATACAAACAATCTTGTTTACTATAGTGTGATTTGATACATTGATAATATCCTACGAATGAAAGTGCACTCTTAATTTGGGTAAACATACTATTTTTACTTTCCAATATTTAGTTATCTAACACCACTATCTGGAGGCAGAGATCATAACATCATCCCCAGGGGCAGAGGCCAGTTAGTGATAAAGGGTGGCAATTGGCCCCCTTTAAATTTATTTTGTTTAAGCCCAAATATCGTTGAATTAGCCCATGCAATCCCCTCCCCCTCTCTAGTTTTGATTAAAAAAAATATTATTAGGGTCTGTATCATAACAAGATAGAAAATGATGGTCAAATCAATTGATTTTTGTGAAAAAGTTGGAAAATAAGTTGAGTGATGTGATAGAGATGCTCTCCCTCACATGCTTATTTTGAAAAGTAGATGTCCTCCATCCTCCTGTTCCTCACCATACAAGGAATTTCTTTTCTACGGAAAAAGCCAAAAAGCAAGAGAGCATCTCACCACATCGGTCAACTCTTTTTCAACTTATCACAACAAACAATTGTTTTTTCTACTATTTTCCATCTTGTTATCAAACGGATTAGTACTAACACCCCACCCCCTTGATTAGGAAAGAAAAAACATCCAGTCCTACAATTGTCCCCCTTTACTAAAATTTCTAGCTCCTACCACATCCGTCAATTTATTTTCCAACTTCTCGCAGAAAATCAATAAGTTTTAGTATTATTTTCCATGTTGTTATGAAACATAGCGTAAAATGCTTGCTTAGACACATAATCAATCCATTTAGTATTCCCAAACCAAACGCTACTACTAAATTACTCCATTAGATTCCAATTTTTCATATCAGTTGAGCCCACCAACATGATACCATCAATACGCACATATGATTATTGCAAAACCCAAAGGTCTCATTTTCCAAAAAATAACAATACGGATCAAACCCTACACACACACATATATATACAGATGCAGCTTTGATTGAATCGTAGTAATTAATAATTACCTGATGGGCATGAAGTGATCTGCAAGTGGCAATGTGGTGGAGGAGTTGACGACCAACGCCTCCGCATCCCATCAGAAGCAAAGGTATCTTCTTCATGAATGATCGATCCTTTCTCCGTTTCTATGGCCTCGCTTGATTCGACAACACTACACTACACTACACTACTAGTCTACTACCTCCTGCTCTTTATCAGTTTTTCTTTTGTTTTGGCTTTTTCCAGGGTTTTTAGGGTTTTTTTTTTGCCAAAACATCTTTCAGAAAAATAAAAAAAAAAGTAGAAAACAATAAAGGCAGTGGGCTTTGGGTTTATCTTGTAAAATATGTTATTATTTTGTTGGGGATTATATTTGCGCCGTCAAAAGTATTTAAAATTAGAGGCAATTGAACATAAGGGTTTATTTTAATAATAATATAATTATAATGATTTATTATAAATTAAGAATATCATAAAAAAAAATATTATATACCTTCTTTATTTAACTAATAACACAATAAACATAAATATAATATCTCAAGTCTCAAAAAAAAAATTCCACCAATCCCGATCAAAATAATTTTGCAACGGTCGCCTATTAGCACCAATTCTCTATAGCATATTAATTATTTATAAGGTGCTAAATTATATTTAGCACCAACCAGAAGGTGCTAAAACATATTTACCACCAACCAGAATGTGCTAAACCATAACCAGATGTGCTAAATGCATTTAGCACCAACCAGAAGGTGATAAACCACAACCAGAAGGTACTAAATGCATTTTACACCAACCGAAAGTTGCTAAACCACAACCACAACCAGAAGGTGCTAAATGTATTTAACACCAACCAGAAGGTGTTAAACCACAACCAGAAGGTGCTAAATGCACCTTCTGATTTAGCACCAATTAGAAGGTGCTAAAGCACAACCAGAAGGTGCTAAATGCATTTAGCACAAACTAGCATAACTATGGTGAAATCAGCCCAGAGTCTGATGCTTTTATTGGCATGAGTTCTGGTGATGAAGATGAAGAAGAAGCTCCACCCTCTCCTCCTTATGATGCTGCAGCAGAACTTGATGAGTTCACTTATAACAGTGATGGCAGTTATAGAAGCATCAATAACCAAACCCCTATCTTTGGTTCTCCAAGTCACCATTACGATTTTGATACAGATGGCAATGATACAGATGGCAATGACACGATTTTGATACAGATTTGCCGAGTTGGGATTAATCTGTTTCGTTGCCATCTGTATCAAAATCGTAATGGTGACTTGGAGAACCAAAGATAGGGGTTTGGTTATCCATGCTTCTATAACTGCCATCACTGTTATAAGTGAACTCATCAAGTTCTGCTGCAGCATCATAAAGAGGAGAGGGTGGAGCTTCTTCTTCATCTTCATCACCAGAACTCATGCCAATAAAAGCATCAGACTCTGAGCTGATTTCACCATAGTTCCATTTATGTTTCTGAGCATACATGTACAAACATTCAAAGAGGGGGAGCGCACGAGAGGTCATTCACATCATGATTATGCCAGGGATCATTATTAAACTTGACATAGTCAGGGACTGTATCATAGTTTACACCATTCAAAGCACAAATATTTTGTAGAAACGTGACATAATTGATATTATATGGTTCTTTAATGGATTTAGATAGGTTTGTGGGAAACCATTCTATAATCTAAGCGTTAGAACCATCTTCATGAGGAGTACGCAAAGGACCATAGAACTGTATAAGACAGTAGAGGTGATGATGAGTTTGGAGAGCTTCTTTCCACTGTTTTAAAGATTTAAACCATTTAAGGAAAGTGATTAGATTATAAGTGTCTGGGGCACCATAAAGCTGAGAATAAATGGTTTGAATCTCTGGATCAGATGTAGCAACACGAATGTATTGCAACAGGATGGGGGCACTGAATATGAAACATACTGTATAGGCTCTAGTCAAGTACCATAGAAAGACAAGAGCGATCATCGGGATTCTGTGAGGATGATGGATGTGGAATAGAGAACAGAAGGGGTATTTTGGATGGAGACGAAGTCCTCTAAAACAGAGACCATGTTTTTCGAGGAGGAGTTCAAGAAACTTGAGGACAAGCTCTTTGTCTTTGAGCTTGAGGGTGTGGGTGAAAACTTCATTCTGTATCTCTATGGGCAAATATGGGATTGCGTCAAGTGGTTCAAGCAGAGGCTTAAAATCACTAAATTGGAATGGATGAGATGAGGGCTGTATAGGCTGGTTTGAGGAAGAGGCCTTTGGAGGAGGGTTAGAGGAGCTGGCTTGGTTTGGATTCATGATTTGGGTAATGGTATAGACGATGGGTAGGCTGTGTGGGAAATACGGAGAAGGCTCATTTAATTTAAAGGGTTTACAGAAAGACTCTTTGAGTTTTGGGTCGATGTGGGACAAAAGGCTATTGCTTTGAGGCGGACGAGAGAAGAAGTCTGCAATCACATTATCTTTTCCCTTGAGATGTTTAACTTCATAATCCCATTGTGAGAACCATTCTGACCAACGTAGAAGTTGAGAATGAGGGATCTGCTTGTTCTTAAATTGTATCATCGCCGGGAAAGATGACATGTCTATCTCAATCTTGAAATGGTATCCAATAAGGTGGAACTGAAACTTTCAATACCACGTCTAACTGAAAGAATTTCCTTGAAGGTAGAATGATAATGGAGTTCACCTTGTTTGAATTTACCAGACTTGTATCCACATGGGGTCCTTTTTCCTTTTTCATCTTCTTTAAGAAGAATTGCTTCCCAATACTCATTACTTGCATCTGTTTGAAGTATTCTCTGACCAGTAGAGGGAATTTTCAAAGGAGGGAGATCTGCTATCAAAGACTTCAATTTCTTCACTGCTTGGGTTTGAGCTTCTGACCAAGGGGACGGAGATTTCTTGAGCATCGCTGAAATGGGAGCGGTGTAGGTAGCAACTTTTGGGATAAATTGGGACATGTAATTAACCAGACCGAGAAATTCTTGAATTTGGGTACGGGAGGTTAATTTGTCCGGGAATTTGAGCAAGTCTTTTGAGATATGATCCTGAAGTTGGAATTTTCCATTCTTGATTGTCATACCAAGAAATTCAATTTCTGGAGTACCAATAATCATCTTCTTTTCTGAAAGCATAATTTCATAAGATTGAACTATGTGATGGAAATGGTGTAGGAGCTTCAAATGTTCTACTTCTGTAGGACTGAATAGCAAAATATCATCGATATAAATCAATGCGTTTGCTGCTATGGGCTCAAAAATAGACATTATAGTTTTCTGGAAGATAGATGGAGCATTCTTCAAACCAAAGGGCATTACAATCCACTGGTAATGAAATCCAGGGATACAGAATGCTATTTTGGGTCTATCAACTGGAGAGATGCCTAGTTGCCAAAAACCTGCTTTCAAATCGAACTTGGAAAGCACATTTGCATTGAATAGATGACTAATCAATGTGTGTTTTTGAGGGAGCGGGAACTTATCACTTGCAAGGAAATAATTCAGAGGTTGGTAATTAATTACCAATCTCATTTTTTCACGAATCTACTCAGACCGTTTATTGACATAAAATGCTTCACAAGCCCATGGGGATATGGTATCTTCAATCAGCTTCTGCTGTTTTAAAGATGAAAGTTCTTGAAAGGCGAGGGACTAATGTTCTGGAGTCATACCAGAATGTAAGGCACGCGTTGGATTGACATCTTTATTAAGCTTAAAGGGAAGCATAACGAAGAACTTGTTATTTTGCCATAACGGAGTCTGACATTTGGTGAGAAATTCGGTGTGGGACTCAGCACATGACATAGTGATCAAATTTTTCTTAAGAGTTTCCAACGAAATTCCTGGGTCAATTGGGAATTCAGGAGATGCTTGGTAAAAGGCAAGTGCTGCATCTGGATCATGCCATGGGATAAACTGCTTCTTATGGCGGAGACCATTGTCATCAAATTGAACTGGGAGTTTTTTTTATTAAATCCCATCCAATCATCAATTCCTTTTGAGGAGCATAGCTTCCATAGACTGGGTGTTTGATTCTTAATCCTGGGAAGAGCTGGATTTGGATTGGCTTGCTGACTTTATCAACATACAAAACTTCTCCATTAGCAACTCTGAAAGCTAAATGGCATGGCTTTCATATCGAGGAAGGGAGCAAGTTAGGATTAATCATCGTTTTTGTGGCACTAGTATCAAAAAGAGCAATAACGCTGATTGGTTTAGCATATGGCTCAACAAAAATCTTCACTTTAGCATGAGGGGAGTGAACTGTCAAACATTCTTCATATGAAAATGCAAGCTGCTAGAGAGAAAGTAACGGGGCTGCATTATCATCATTAGAATCAAAATCAACCGAACTATTTTCAGAATCTTCTGTAACATTTTCAGAATCAAGTTCAGGCTCTGAATCAGTATAGGCAATCTGCATCAAGCATCCTTCAGAGGCTTCATCTTGTGCTGAAAGGACATATTCAACATCTGATTCTTGAATATCTGGAGCGAGTTGATGAAGGAGAGCCATAAACTGGGTCCTTTTGAAGGAATCAGGACAGTTTTTTGCAAAGTGGCCTGGTTTGTGGCAAATGAAACATTTGTCTGATTTCTTTCCTCTAAAATTCTTCTTCTTGACGTACTTGAACTTCTTGAATTTCTTCTTCCTAAATTTCTGCTTTTTAAACGGCTTAATGAACGTATCATCAGAAGATCGTTTGTACGAAAAACGAGAGGACTTGTGGTATTTCTTCTTTTTGGAATGCTTACGGTGCTGAGAACAATCACATGATTCTTTATTCTTGCACTTAATTTTTCAATGATCTTTATTGCAGGCAGAGGAGAGCATCTTGCTAGTTTTTTCCATATCATCCATGAACTTTTTTTGGTTACAAATTCGTTCAACAGAATCTGTAAGATGTTCGTAAATCTTACCAATGGAGAGATTTTTGAACTCAAGCTTTTGGATTTTGAACAACTTCTCTGCTTCGGAAACAAGGGCTTCTGGAATGATTGGAAGAATACTTGCTTTAAATTCACATCATCTAGACCACCAATAATATAGAATCGCTTTGACATTCTATCATAATGGCGTTCTAAATCTGCTTCTTTGAGAGAGCAACACTTCATACCCATGAATTCTGTACGGGCAATATCTGCATATTTTGAAGGAGTTCCAACAAACTCGTGGTAAATACTGCCTAGAAAAACATCAATTGAGGCAACTTGTTGAAGCTGCAATTGTCTGTATTCTTGTAAGGCTTCATACTAATCATGCAATCTTTCAACTAAGCGAGCTAAAAATCGCTTCAAAACTGAACGGAGATCATAGAGCTCATTGTCTGCAATCATCCAGGCTTTAAACTGAAAGAAATAATCACGCCACTATTTTGGCTTGATGTCATCGAGTGTGAAATGGACATGATTATCATGAGCATGATTTGACTGAGGTGGTGCTGGTGTTGGGTTAGGAACTTGGGTAGGTTTATGAGGGTCTTCAACCATGGGTTCAGTAGGGTCATCACGAGGAGGTTGAGGATTAGATGACTGGGCTGAATATATCTCTTAAAAAGAAGAAAATAAATCATCCGATTGGGTTTTTTCTGGGATTCAATCAGAGAAGGCCAGGGTTCTGAGAAAGGATGCGATTTGGTTAACTGGCTGATTTTCATGAATTTCCATAGTAAACATATCCATAGGTTTAGTGGAAGCACCTTGGATAATATCACTCGGAGAAGCATATGCTTCTGGTTGGGTAAGTGGGGAAATTTTAGAAGCGGTTTGAGTGGCTTGAGGTGAAGGTTCTTTGAGAACAATTCCTCTAGCTTCTTTGGCTGTAGAAGGGGCTTGAACACGCTGGATTGGGGTATTTGAGATTTGATTGGGAAGTTTAGCTTTGTATGGGTAGTTTGATTTGGGGGGTCGGTAAACAGGTTTGGAAGAATGGGTCTTTGGTGGAGAAAGAGACCATGGAGGTAATCTTCTCTTTGGGGGTTCATCCCCATAGATTTAAACTTTGAGGTTTATTAGAACTAGACAAAGTATAATCACTGAGATTTACTGGTGATTGGTGTGGAGTTTCCGATGGGTAAAAGACTGAGTAATCATCAAAATCTTGTTGGGGAAACAGGGAGGTTGGAAGAGGCTTTTCATATGTAGCATCATGCTTAGCATATTCACTTCGTTCAATGGATTCGAGCTGTGCTTGGAGAGCTCGTTTTTTATTTTCTTTATCTCGAAAGAAATTTGTTGTAGCGGCGAAGTCATGGACAGTTGTGGCCATGTAACGCATTTGCTCATTTAAGGTCTTGATTCTCATCTTAATATCAGCAATGGCTTCATCCATATTGGAAAGGGACGAAACACAAGTATTCAATTGCTTCATTTGTTGTGCAATCTGAGCAAGGACCTTATTTTGGGCCATAGCATTTTCTACTTGCCAGTTGAGGGCTGCTTCTGCTGCTGTAACTTTCTTAACTTTTCCATCTGAACCAACGGAAGTAGGATCAGGGATCTTCCAACGATGACTTGTATGTTCAGCAAGAATATCAAAATCTTTTGAAAGAGGAAACGGGTACTCAGTTTCTTCTGGTTGCATCAGGTAACATTGGATAGGTTGAGGTGATGGGATCGGTTTGGTAATTGGTGCTTGGAAAGGTTGTTTGTATGGGCGGCCTAAGGCTTTAAAGGCCTTTTGGGTATATGGGCTAAGTCTTTAAGGAGGCGGTTTAGGAGGTTCATGTTTAGAAGGCGGTGGAGATGGTTGGCAAGGTGGTATTTCGGGTGGTGGAGAAGAAGATGGAGCATCACCATAAGTGACAAAGTAATCAAATTTTCCACCGGTTCACCAAGGAGACCAACGGTAGTATCACCTGCATTATACCGCTGTTGAAGTAATTCTTGCGAAGACAGCGCTTTTCCTGCCTTTTTCTTTATGTACTTCTTCAACTCCTAGGGATCAAGATCTGCTTCATAAGCCAATTCCTCACACGCATCACAATAACAAGTATCATACCAAATATGACCATTGCTATCCTTAGCTTGATAAACATGATTTCCTTCCATATCAAAATAAAGAATAGCCATAGGCTCATTCTTCAATAACAAGTATCATACGGCCATTTTTTTAGCACCATAACCAGAAGGTGCTAAAATGATTTTAGTACCATTACAAAACATTGAATAACAAAATTAATGAGATCAACATCTACTCTATTTATATATATGGATCGACGTAGGGTTCGTAAAAAACAAAAGAGGAACCATCCGATTTTTTTTTCAAAATCCCGCTAGGCTATTGAAATTTGTCGATTTCGACACCTCCATCCCTAATGTATTGGTGAAGCAAGAGTTTCTTACTGAAAACCAATATGTTTTGCAGGTATAAAAATAAATGGAAGGGAGAATAATAATACCAGTTTACAAGAGTCAAATTTGAAATCATAAATGTCGAATTTGTTGAAGAATGAGGTGACCTGGTCGAGTATGAGGGGACTGTGGAGATTGAATTCCTGAGTACAACCGAAAAACCTGCCCAATTAAATAGATAAACAAATAGCATCAACATAATAGATGTCAATTACCACGTAGATATAGATATAGATAGGTGATAAATAAAGTGGGAGGGGAAGAGGGAATGGCATACGATTCGAAGTAAGGGCATTGGAGAGCGCAGGTCAAGGAGGGAGGAGGAGTAGCGTTAGGGTTTTTCAGTAAATAAAGAGCGGGCGGCGGAGAGATGCGGAATGTGGAGGGAGTGGCAGCGTGGCACTTGATGATGAGAGGGACGGAGGCGGAGGAACGAGATTTGATTAGTGATGGATGAGGCCAAGCTGAGGGAAAGCAGAGGGCTATTTTTGCTTTTTGACGTTATTTAGAACTTGTTGTTAGTCTACTATCTACTGTAACCATTCTTCTTGTGGTGGGAATGGATAAATCATGCTACTTTGCACTGTGTACTAATTAAGAGATATTTATATTAGGGATATTTTTGTCCATCAACATTTATCATTTTTCTTAAAATAAATTAATATTATAAAAAGTGTCCTTATTGCAAAACCAAATTATGAAACTAGTACTACTTCTCTTTATTAAACATGAGTTCGTCCTTAGTGTTGTGAAACATTACAGAGCGAGACATTATAACTCATTATCTCTTAAAATTATTAAAGTATCAAAATGAATTATACACATTGTATTTTTATTTTATTTTTGGTAAAACTAAGAAAGTTGGGTAGTGTTTTAAGCCAAAAAATATAATAATTAATTTGAGATAGAATTGAGAAGATTTTTTGTGATATACTAAGCGCATGTAATTTTATTATGTTTTAAGTTGTTTATAAGCAAATATTGAAATATTTTACATATATTTTGGTTATTTTGTTGTAAATTATTCAAAGATTAAAGAGGTTATCGCTCTTCTTCACTAGGCCACAGTATCGAATTTAAAACAATACATTAGCAACGAGTTGCCGTATTTAGTATGATATTCAGCATCGACTAATTTTTGTATTTCATATTCAGCAATAAGTTGCTGAAATATCATACTAGATTCGGCATCTCATTGCCGATTTATTGTACCAAATTTGATACTATGTGATCGAGTGAAGAAAAGCGATTACACTTTTAATCTTTAAGCATTTACAATAAAATAACCAAAATATTTGAAGGCATAATGACCAACTTAACCAACAAGTTTTACCCCTTTTTTCGCCTCTGGCTACTAAATTTTGTTTTTTTTGCCAAAAAATATACTATACTATTGTTAACATTCCTATGTGGTCACATTTTTTAACACCGTTAAAATGAAATGGTTGAAAATATAATATGGCAAATTATTATACAAGTAGCAATCCAGTTAAAAACTATGACAATCATAATTTTATATGGGTCTAAATTTCAACGAAAACAGATCAATTTTGCTCCATCTTCATCTATCCAATCTCATTGTCTTCAACCCAATAGGAAAACACATAACTGGAACTTGTGATTAGGGTTCACAAAATTCCTAATATAAAATATGAGACTATCTCCAACAGATTTGTATAATTTTGTTTTTATCTAAAGTTTGTAAAATATATGATCTCTAATAATTTTTTATGTTTATGTTTTGTGTAAAACAAATGTGTTAAATACACCTCCAATTTGCATTGTGACATCAGCATTCTCTATCCTCAGATTTTTTATAAAAATTACATATTTGAAATATGCTCTTGAAGACCTACAAAACAAGATCTATTGTTATGATAAAATTATGTATAGAAAAATTCAAGAAAAATAATAAAATTATATCAAAATTATACAAATTGACATTTAACTTGTGTCTGTATCTTATTGGTTATTTCAAATTTTACACAAGATTTTGTAAAACTACTACTAGATTACAATTTTTTTATACTTCAAGTTTTGTGCAAAAATGGGTTGACACATCAGATTTACATCATAATAGTATCTACACAATTATTATAGATGCTTCTAAGGTAAGAGTTTATAAGAGTTTAAATTTATTTTTTAAATTAAAGCACACTCTTAATTTGAGCACTCTAATAAGAAAACAAAATTACTAACCTCGTTGATTTTAATTTCTTCTTTATATCCAATTACAAATATAATTTAAACAAATAAACAAAAAAGTTGAAACTAATAGATATATAGATGAAATTGGGGAGGCGCACTATGAAATTATGTGGATGTTCTTGGTTTTTTTCTTTGTTTAATGAGCATGTGGAGAATATATATGTTCTTTGTTCATTTTAGTTGATTCATCAAATTTGAGTGACTTCACAGTATCATCAATTCAAAAAGAATAAAAAATGAATCGAATGACTATTGTGTTAGAATAATGGATAAAAGAGCATGCAATTTTAGAGAGAATTTGTAGAGTGAAGAAGAAGATAACAAAGTGAAGAAAGTGGGGAGTTTTTTTTCAAGATAATTGTAATGAGAGAACTATTTTATTTTTTTATTAGGGTGCTCAAATAATTAGGGTGATTTTTTAAAATTAAAAATTAAACGTCGGTGCTTAAAAAATAGCTGTTAAAACAAGAAATTAAGGGTGTTTTTACTAACATAAAAAAAACAAAATGAAAGTTGAGTGGTTAAATTGCCAGAAAAAAGTTTGGTGATCAATTATGGTGTCTCAAGAATTTTATTGTATTTTTGTGGTGGTTTTAAATATATACTAACTTTAAATTAAAAAAAAGTGGTATAAGTAGAATTTTCTTATTATTTTATACTCAAGTCTGGTCCACATTCTTGTCACCTATAGTTTTGCCCTTGGGTTTGGGCCCTAAGGGCGTCTAAGTTTTGTATTATTAGGCGAGGATTTAGATGAGTTTGGTTTACTGCATATGCGTGTTAACTGAACTGGTTCGGCTTGCTCTGTGTAGAATATATTGTTTTTAGACAAAATACTTTTTAATTTCTTTTTATTAAATAAAATAAATTTGAAAACACCTTGACTTAGTCCAAACCCAAGGGTATGTTTTTCGCGCGGGGTTAAAAGTATGATTTGATTAATTAATCATATTCAGTGTTTGTTGTCAAAAAAGATAGGAGAAGCAAATCCTATCATGTGTTTGGTGCAATGATGTATATGATATCTTTATCCTAGCCTGTGTTTGCTGCAATGCAAGATAAGATTGTACTCGGGATTTTTATTTTTTGTAAATATTGTACATTAAAATTACATGTATTTTTATTTTTTGTGGATAACAATTAAAATTGCATGTATTTTTAAAACAAAAGCGAGTTATGTTATATAATATCTGAAATTGTAATCCAGGACTCTATTAAATGCAAAGTTTATTAATTCTTTATCCGACTAGTTTTTATCCCGTCCGATTCTACTTAATCCCGTCCGATTCTACTTAATCCTTATTCAATTGATTCGTTTCCTATATCCAATTCCATCTCTTTATCTGGCACGCCAAACGCACCTAAATGTGTTTTACGTACTTAGTCTTATCACCGATCAAGTGGATTACTCTCCTCTCTCCCACTACGCATTTATCTGTGTGCAGTTACCAACATCAATTTTTTTCTCTTTTATAATCTTCTTCTTTGTTCCTCAGATGAGACACGGAAAAATAAATAAATTCTTCCTTCATCTCCCAAACAGAAAAGCTTCTCAGAATTTTATTTATTTTCTTTTTGCTTCGAGTAAGAAATTTTAATAGCAATATTAAGATAGTGTTAGCATTTCGATTTTCCACTGTGCAAAGAAAATCGAGATAGAGAAAAATTTGGACTGTTTTATCATGGAGATAGCATGGCGATTTAGAATTGCAACCACGATTTTAGACAGAACTGCAAAACATCTTAAAGAGAGAAACATAATCCGTCACTCAACTCAAAAAATTAAAAAAGAGCAACATAATTTGCTAACTCAATACAAAAAATTTCCATTACTAAATTACTAAATTACTAGTACTATTGTTCTATTAGGCAAATTCCATTTCTACAAATTTGTGTTAGAAATTTAGAGACTCTAAAGTTTAACTCGCCCACTCTCCCAAAACCTAAAATATAAAATAAAAATCACACCACTAATTTACTTTTAACCATACCAACATATCTAGCCTTCCTTTTTGTCGTAGCAAGTTGTCCAAACATCCTTCTTTGTTCTCTGTATCTACATAATCAAAACAAACACTGTTATAATCAAGTGTAGTCCAATAAATTGATACACTGATAAAACAAGTTAAATTGTATTCTCTATTTCCAATTGATAGTCCTACTTTGATTTTAATACTTTTGTAAGGAAAAATAATTTCAAGAAAAAAAAATAAAATTAACCGTGCGTCCATTTTCATTGTGATATTTCATTTGATACACTGATTATCTCATAAAAGACATTTTTTTTCTTTTTTTCTTTTTGGTATGTTTGCCCAACCCCTAGAACATACCACAGCCTCAGGTGGCAAAGAGCCGACATCGAGGTGCCAAATCTTTCCGTCACTGTGAACTCTTGGGGAAGCTCACATATCTTATGATCAGTGCAGCAGCATTACTCATAAAAGTAATAGCAGTACCAAATTTTAATTAGTTGGGTTAGACTCGAGCCTGCTCTGCCAAACGCCAGTTAATTGCTTTTACGTGTTTGTTAGAGACAACTAGACAAGTGTAGAGAAAGATATATACCATTTTCCAGAGATCGATCAATTCAGTAGACGTAGACCAAGACAACCTAAAACATAGAATGGACCAACAAGCGTACCATAACAAGTTACAGCATCAGGGTCTTGAGCATCCCAAGCTTTTAGAAACCATCCGCACCCCCACTATGAAAATCACAGCCACCACTACAGAGGATAGAATGCTAACGATGATAATTTTCTTGTCCATTTCTTACTTGATATTAATCCCTCCTTCCTCTTAAAATAAAAATAATCCCTGGATTTGGATACCTGAAAACAACGATGGAAGCACTAGTTTACATTTTTTTCTATTTTTCATTTCAATTTTGTTGAATTAGATAAAATGTATACATGGTCCTTATGCGATATAGAAAACAGATACATCTATGCGTGCACGTGGAATATCATACCTATTAATTACTCAAATTAAAAATATAAGATGGTGTTTGTTTAAGTTGAAAGTAACGTGCTTTTCAAGCTTAATGTTGCAAGTTCAAATCCTTGCTAACACATTAATTTTAGTAACTTTTGGCGCAATAAGGGTATTTTTATAATTTCATAGACATATAAAAAAACTCCTTTGTATAGATATAGACATACTTACAAATGGGTCGGCCGGAGTTAGGTGGTGGGTTTTGAGGTCGCCGGAAAGGAAATGAATTGAAGGCAACTGTAGGTGATGAAGTGATGATGGTGGTGATCATATATATATATAGAGAAGTTTGAGCTCCTCTCAAGAACACGTGGTGGTTGATCATCATGAAAATGACATAGGGAAGGAAAGCTAGAGAGAGATATCAAATTTTATTCAGTAAAAAAAATAGCAAATGGCTTGTTAGCTAAGTTTGGAAACAAATAATGACAACAAGAGTTAATTAATTGCTATTTGGCAAAATATATTCTTTCTAATACATGGAAATATTTATTTGATATAAAACATTGGGTTATTAATTTGGCGAGTACTCATTACGTACAATTGATTTTGATCGGGATGACTTTCATATATATGAACCTCACATTAATCTAACAAATACCTAAAAACCACATCAGATATGTCAGTCTTTTATGTATATACATAGGCTGGCTTTAAAGACCGGCCTCTTTAGAAATAAAGAGAGGACAATACTCTTTAGAGTTGCTCTCTATATATATATATGTGTGTGCGTGTGTGTCTTTCTATAATTGTTGAGCAAGAGATCACTTTACCCGCAAAAATCACCATATCTATCGAGAAGTAGTAATAATCGATTAATCGGTATATACTTACGTAGTCTAAAAGCATGATTACAAATTTTACCATGCTCTAACAAGAAGTAAACAAACACTAAAGAAGAAATTTATGAATGAGAGATTTTAATTGAATGTCACAAGTTTCTTCTCCGAATAACTAATTCCCCGTGAATTCCAAAGAGACTACTGCCGCGTTTACCACCTCTGCCCACTGCCGCCATTCATTAGTATACTGCAGTGTCTAATTAATTTAATTATAAAAATTATCTCAACTTATAACCAATCCACCTATAGTCTTGTGCGTCATCAGGTTTTCATGATGTACGTCGAGCACGACATGTTCATCGCATGAACAGTCAAATGCAGGGATGGACCTAAGATTAGATAGAGGGGTAAGTTGAAGGGGGCTGTATCGTGCTAATTTTGTTTTGTAATATATAACTTACATTGTAATTTTTTTAATTAGACTAACTATGTGGCTCGAGCCTGCTCTATCATTCCCCAATTTTATCCCCGGTCAGTTGACTCAGATTCATGCCGCTAACACTCATTTGCCTAACGCGTCTTGAGTGTACGTAACTCAAAATAGTGAAAAAAATAAGAGGTACTTTAAGTAGTTGAGTTTTCATTTTCAAAGACTCGTAGTTAGACAAATAATTAAATCATGCACCCATGCACTAGAATAGAGATCTTACTGGAATTGGGTAGCCTGGCTAGTTACCCACTTCAAATGCATGAAGAACCAAATAAGAAAGATCAAGCTGTACTCCATAATGAATTTATCATGTATATCTATATCAGGTTCAACAGCTTTTTCAGATTCTTGTTTCCATGTTGCCTGAAAACCACCAAAAGGTCTAAGCTATGATTGATCATTAGCTAAATATATTGAGGAAATTTGTGTGATCTCCTTGGGTATCTGAATACTAAAACTGATTAAGAAATTGAAAAAAAAATTAGGATTTGCCGTTTAATTTTAACATTTTTGGATGTAGTCCATATTTTTTTTATTTTTAAAAAATGCGGTGGTTAGAAGACATATATAGTTGCTTTAACTGATTTTCTAAGACAGATACCGTGACACATACTATAAAATTAAGTTATCGCTAGTGATAGATACTGTGAAGTAGTATCTGCCCAGGGACCGCATCATTCAAAAAAAAAGCCAAGAACCTCAACCTTTAAAATTTTCTAAAAGCCCTTTAAAATAATAGATATGTCATGCATGGATGCACATTGTCGGAATAAGATTCGCGTGTGTTAACCGGTTCTAAGATATCTCTCTTGCAACTCGCATCTGATACAATCCGTTGCATTGTCCTTTTCATAATTATACAAATATTTTAAGAAAAATATTGAACAAAGGTAAATGCTGAATAAATGAACATAGTTTTCACCAAATTGCATTCCACTTAAGTGAAAATTATTTCAACCAGAGCCAATTAAACAGTTCGTTAACGGCTCATTTGGTTGCGCAAGTTGCATATTCCAAAACTAATTCATTTTCAGTTAATGAATTGAAAATATGTGCATTTCGAAATGATTCAATTTTAATTCATGGAGTGCTTGGAGACTTAATGGGAAATTCCGAATGTTAAAATAAAAACGTGTTCTAAATTCCCCTATATAATTTAAAACAAACATATACGGCTGGAAATGGAAGAATATCTCGAGTTCTCAATCACACAAACATAGAATAGGAGGTTTTCCATTACAAGAAGCCTTTTTAATCCTCTCTTCGATATCCTTATCATCAAGCAAATGAAGGTCATTCGATCATCACAAAGTCATTACATTAGCTCCCATTTTATCTCCATATAAGCTTTCAGTCTACACGACAAATTCAACAATTACAACGTTTAAATATGATTGGAATTTAAATGGGGATTACAAATTTATATATTGTTGCATGCGCGCACCAACCTTAATGTTGTTCATGTATGAAACAAAAGGTTGGAATTAGTATGCCTTTCTTGCTACATCCATCCCGCTGAGATCATCTCAAAGATCTGAGAGCAATTACAAAGTTTAAAGTAAGATTCTCTTGTTATTATCAGAATGTTACGATTCACAATTCGATCGATTATAAAGTTACGATGTTCTCTGCCTCTCTGTTCTATTGATTCTAAAATGTGGCGTAACCTAAAATATGAGATACGTGGCCTTTTGTATGTCCCACAAGTGTTTCTGGTCGAGAGTTAGATGATCCTTGAAGAAACGGGTTGAAATGGAACAAAAATAGCAAAACGAGCTGAAATTAGGTGTGGGGATCGATCCCCGCGCATAAGTTTTTGGTGGTTTCTTTTTTTCTCATAACTTTTTGCTCTGAACTTCGATTGATGCGCTGTTATCGCCTACGCGTAGGTAATTTGAATCTCTACAACTTTTATTTTAAAATATTTCTTCAAATTTTCATTGTAGAAAAACTTTGATCAGTTACAACCTCGGGCTCTTTACGGTAGTTCTCGGTTTTGCTTGAAAACTTTCAAAATTGATTCGATTGAGCTTTTTTCCTCTTGGGATCACTCTTGGATACATGCATTCGCATTCACTTCATTCATGCTTAGGGACTTTCTTTTCTTTTCTTGCTAGCACTTTTGGGTAGTTTAAGAAGTTTTTCTCGCCTCGGGCATCGGAATGGATTTTGACTTGTTCTTCGGGCCTTCTTATTGCTCTTTTTCATTTTCAACCTTCTATCTTACATACAACTTCAGTTGCTTAGCCACTTTAGGCCTGCAAAATGGCTTAGTAACACATAAATGCAATGTAGTGCCTTCTTTTCATGCTTAAACTAAATTTACATGCAATTTTCAATTTTAGATGGTAATTAAAAGCTAATTGAGCCTTGTTCAAGGGATTAGAAATGAAATATTTGGGCTCAATCAATGGCTTTATATGTTTATTCTATATTAAAAAACTTGGATGGCTTTACTAAAGAGTCTACTACTTTTCTAAAGTATGTTTTTGCAAGGAAACCTAATTTTGGGAAAAACGGGAAATGGGATAAAAAATATAGTATTCCGTAATTCGATGTTTTGATTTTGTAAAGGATGAGATGGAAGTGACAAAGTTAATAATTTTTGAAAATTGAGAGGATATTCTAACATTATTTACTCAGATAGCAATATTAGTTTTATCATTATTTCGATTGTTTTGGAAAAGAAGTCGGATTTTTTATTGGAATTGATTTGATATGGATTTGGACTCTTGAGGAGAGTATATCAGGTATATCACAATCTATGTAAGAGATTGGACATACCCGGTTTTAATCCTTTAAGTAAGTTTTATCGTTCTGGGTTTTAAAAACTTAATTTGTCTTGATAATAATATACTTATTTCTTTTGATTTTCGAAAATGGTTTTTATCAGGATTTTGTTTGGAGAGAATAGTAGACTATTTGTAACCTAACAATAAGTTTATTCAGTTAGCAATTGGACATAACAATAGATGTAAATAGAGGAAAACAAGTACGCAGATATATAAATTTTAAATACTGGAAGAAACTTTCTTTACCTTTTCGACGAGATTGTTGTGTTTTTTGCTCGGTTCCAAACCCAAGAGAAGATGAGTTTGATGGGAAATCAAATTATTCGCTTGAATGGTGCAAAAGAGGGTTTGCGGTTCTGGAAAAGTGCAAAAGCACTTTTGCACCCAGAAAATTGCATTATGGAATGGTGCAAAAGCACTTTTGCAGTTACGCGGAAAAAGGGCAAAAGTCGTTTTGCAGTTGGGCGAGAAATATGTTTCCTTATCAAACTTGGTTTCCTTGTTTATTTTGGTCTCTATTACCTTAATAGTTTCCTTATTTACATAGGATTGTATTTCCTTATTTTATATTGGATGGACTCTATTATATTGTTATATATAGATAGAATCATTCAATAGATTAAGGCATGAGAGAATTATTCTTCTTTCTGTGGGATTTGTGGGAGAGTTCATCTTGTTGTGAGAGAGGTTAAAGGGCTGTTGATTTTCTTCTTCTGTGAGTGCTTTGAGTGCAATAATTCTTGTGATAGATTTTGTAATCGTTTTCAAAGAATTAGTGAAATCTTCGTTTGTCGAATATTGTGTGTTCCATTATCTATCTTCTTGCTTGTTTCTCATCCTTATTATCTCTAGTTATTAATATCTGTAATTCCCACAATGGATAATCCAAAATTAAAAATAAACTAGAAGTTTACTTTCCAAGAGTGTAGAAATTGAATTTTATGAAACACTTATTTATTTTTTCAAGATTCTTGAAAACCTTTGTGATATTGATGCAATTAATGAACTAATGCAGAAAATTAACCAATCAATCAAAACACAAGGGTTTTTTTACGTGGTAAACTCTCAAGTGAGAGAAACATCCACGGAGGCACCCTACCTCAGAACAAATCCATTATTAAAAAGTTTTTACAAGAGTTTTACACGGACAAAAGGAATTACAAGGACCCTAATGCACACACCCGTACAATACCAAGGGTACACACTTCCCTCACCAAGCTGACTCAATAAAACTCACAAACCAAACAAACAATAGCAGACTAACCGAGATAACCTCAACAAGAATCAATCAACAAAAAGCTTAATCAAGATAAATTCCATAAGTTCCAAATATGAAAGAGTATTTAACAATCTGTTTATAAAAAAAAAACTATTTCAAAAAATTCTTAAGCCACAAGACTAGCAAGATCACAACAGAGCATAAACCAATTTTTCACAATTAAACAAATAGTGTATATATAAGCATGAATATCCAAACAGATGCACAGCAATAGAAATTAATCAAGCAGATTTTTAGCACCAATAAAACAGATTCTCGCAGCAGATTAACAACTTATAAAAAAACATTTCCATATTCAATTAACACTAAAATCAAGCACACAAAAACACCAATTCTAACAACAAATTCGTAGCAGTATTATCAATAAATTAACAAATTATAACCACATATATTCAGACCTAAACAAAATCAAAATCGAGTATATAACAAGAACATAATTAGAAGAGTAATACCCGATTTAAGAAGAACTCAACCACGCAAAAACAAAGAGAGATCAGCCCCAAAAGCATTAAAACGAGTGTATACGCTGCCTCGATAATCCCCGAATAATACAGCCACAACCGAGTACAACCAGATTCAAAAGAACACAACAGATCCGAAAGTGCACAGCAAATAAATTCGATCTTGATTGAAAAGAAGCCCCAAATCAAACTCAAATAAAATTCCAAATATAGCTTTAATCAAAAATATATCCAACTCTTTCAAGGTAAGAGAAAAACTCAAGTATATTAAAACCAAAACTAATCTCTAGAATTAACCAAATGAAATACACAAAAGAACTCTAGTTCTTCATAATTTTCCTAGAGAAATAGACGAAAGAGAGAGAAAGGAGACTAGTTCTAGGGCACGAAGAAAAAGGGAAAAGTAATTTGTCTGTGTAAAGGTGCAGAACCAAGAGGAATAAAAAAAATAAAATGAATATATGTGTGGCTATTGTGTGTAGCTGCTACTCCTCGGGCATAAGAAAATATATATATATATATATATATATATGTTATCAATAAAGGCCACACTCACTTTTTAATCCAAGGACTTTAAAAAAAGAACTAAAGAAGAAAAAGTAAAAATAAAAGTATATGTGCTGTGTGTTTACGGAAGAAAGAGAAAGTAACATTTAACTCTCTTAAAAAAAACATAACAACACATAAGCACATTTAAAACACACTTAAGCTCAATAAAAAAAAAATTAAAATCATTTTTTTTTAAATCTGGAACTTATGTAAAAAAAAAATATACGCGGATAAAAAAAAATAATATACCTGAATCATATCTCCGCAATACCAGCTTCTCGGACACGGCTACGACGCAAAAAAAAAAACTCTCCGAGACTCAAAAATAATACCGAGGGGTGTGCAAACTAGACACGAAGAAAGGACTAATTTTTTTTGACTCGAAATGCTCCAAAAATTTGCAGCCAAGGAATGGCACTTACAATCTCCCCTTTTGGACATTTCGAGACAAAAACGGATATAAGAGTCTACCATTTGGCATACTCTTTAGACCAATACATCCTAACCTATCAATCCTCGATCAAAAACAAAGTCTATCTACCCAACAGACTCCCCCTGAATGTAAAATACAACACAATCTAAAATACAACTTTTTACATCCTAATGAGTGCAGATTTCAAGCAATTTCCAACAATGAATTAATTTCCTACACAAATTAATTTCAGTCAATCAACAGACCTGAAGACATATATCATAATCAATTTCACTCAATCAACAGACCTGAAGACATATATCATGAAAAATCCAACAGATCTGAAATAAAGAAGTTAATCAAGGTATATTTTGACTAGTATTTCTCCCCCTTTTTGTCTCAAATGGACAAAGGTGAAGAAATTCTAATAAAGAGAACAAATTCCAAGAGACTTTTTAAGTTCTTGAAATCTATCCTTATCTAACGGTTTTGTAAACATATCCGTTAACTGGTGTTTTGTGGCAATATACTCAATTCTTATGATTCCTTGTTCAACTAAATCTCTAATGAAATGTCGTTTTATATCAATATGTTTAGTTCGAGAATGTTGAACAGGATTTTTAGCAATGCTTATAGCGCTCATATTGTCACAAAACAGTACCATTTGCTCAGTAGATACTTTATAATCTGATAACATTTGTTTTAACCATAAAAGCTGAGCACAACAATTTCCAGCAGATACATATTCTGCCTCTGCAGTGGAAATAGAGATTCAATTCTGTTTCTTTGAAGACCAACTAATCAGGTTGTTTCCAATATAGAAACAATTTCTGGAAGTACTTTTCCTGTCATCAGTACAACCAGCCCAGTCAGCATCACAATATCCAATAATCAAACAGTTTGTATCAGAAGTATACCAAATCCCAAGATTGATAGTACCAGCAATATATCTTATGATACATTTAACAGCAATCAAATGAGATTCTTTTGGATCAGCTTGATATCTAGCACATGTACAAACACTATACAATATATCTGGTCTACTAGCAGTTAAGTATAAAAGACTCCCAATCATACTGCGATATAAAGTACAATCAACAGATTTTCCAGCTTGGTCTTTTCCTAACTTGCAAGTAGTACTAAAAGGAGTTGTCACATGTTTAGCATTATCAAGCCCAAATATCTTTACAAGATCTTTAGCGTATTTATTTTGTGAAATGAATATGCCATTCGAAAGTTGTTTTACTTGTAAGCCCAAAAAGTAACTAAGTTCACCAACCATACTCATTTCAAACTCTTGACGCATAAGATCTGCAAAATTTTTAGAATTTCCCTTCAAATGTGGAACCAAAAATAATGTCATCTACATAAACTTGTGCTACGGTTATTTTATCATCACAGGAATTTATAAACAGAGTTTTATCGGCTCCCCCACGAATATAGCCTTTCCTAATCAAGTAATTAGACAATCTATCATACCAAGCTCTAGGAGCTTGTTTTAAACCATATAGAGCTTTCTTCAATCTAAATACATAATCAGGATGCATGGGATCAATAAAACCCTTAGGTTGTTCAACATAAACTTCTTCAGATAAAAAACCATTTAAAAATGCACTTTTAACATCCATTTGAAACAATTTAAACTTCAAGTAGCATGACATAGAAAGCAATAAGCGAACAGATTCAATTCTAGCCACAGGTGCAAACGTTTCATCAAAGTCTATTCCTTCAATTTGATTATAACCTTGGGCTACTAATCTCGCTTTATTTCTGACAATAGTACCTGTCTCATCAGTTTTATTACGAAACACCCATTTGGTTCCAATTACATTTGTGTGTGTCGGTCTAGGGACTAAGTGCCAAACATCATGTCTAACAAACTGATTAAGTTCTTCGTGCATAGCTTCTATCCAATAAGCATCTTTTAAAGCATCATCAACATTTTTAGGCTCAATCAAGGACACATAGCAAGAAAAATGCACAGAATGTTTAGCTTTAGATCTAGTCATCATAGGAGCACTTAAATCACCAATAACATTCTTTTCGGGATGACGATTCTTTATATAATTTGGAGCAGAAATCGGTTTTTCATTCTCAGCAGTAGTAACTACACCAGTTTGTGTAGTTTTCCCATTCACTGTTTCATTTTCAAACTCTTTTTCTTTTTCATTACTTTGAGTTTCATGTGAATCAAAAATTTCAGTTATGTCTACTACTGCTGGAATTGTAGATTCTGCAATTGTCGTATCATTAACTACAACATTTGCAGACTCCATTATACTCTTGCTTCTCAAATTATACACTCTATACACTTTACTATTTATAGCATATCCCAAAAATATTCCTTTATCACCACGAGTATCAAACTTTTCTAAATGCTCTCTATCTTGACAAACATAACACATAGAACCAAATACACGCAAGTATTTCAGATTTGGTTTCTTACCATACCAAATCTCATAGGCAGTTTTATCAGTTTTAGGTCGCACGTAAATTCTATTTATGATATGACAAGCAGTTCTAACCGGCTCAGCCCAAAAATGTTTAGGTAGATTCTTAGAATGGAGCATGACCCTTGCCATATTTTGAATAGTTCTATTCTTACGTTCCACAACTCCATTTTGTTGTGGAGTTTTAGGGGCAGAGAACTCATGATTTATTCCATTGCCATTACAAAACTCAATTATCCCAGTACCAATGAATTCACCACCTCTATCACTTCGAATGCCTACAATGGTTGAATCCTTTTCATTTTCAAGTTTTAAACAAACTTTGTGAAAGTAATCAAATGTTTCTGATTTTTCTTTTAAAAAGCAAAACCATGTAAAACGAGAAAAATCATCAACCATTACAAGCATGTAAGTTTTTCCACAAAGACTTACAGTTCTAGAAGGACCCATCAAATCCATATGTATCAATTCTAGAGGTTGTGAAGTCATGATATCTTTTACCTTTGTATGTTGAGTTTTGGTTTGTTTACCAATTTGGCAAGGCTCACACATAACATCTCTTAGTCTCCCTAATTTAGGAACTCCTTTCACAATTTCCTTTGAGGTAATATTACTTAGGTCTTTAAAATTTATATGACCTAGTCTTTGATGCCACAAATTTGTTGAGTCAAGTTGAGTCAATTTGCAAGACTGAAATGCCACATCATGGATTACAGTATAGCAATTATCCACAGTGCGGTTTTCAGTTAAGATACACTGACCATTTTTGTCTAAAATCTTATAATTTTCTTTTGAAAACAAAACTGTATGATCAGTGTCACAGAATTGACTGATACTCAACAAGTTTGCTTTTAAGCCATCAACATATAGAACATTTTCCAAAACAGATAATCCAGGAGTATTTACAGTTCCACGACCTATGATTTTGGAGGTTTTCCCGTCTCCAAAAGTCACATTACCTCCTTTAAAGTGTTTTAGATCAGTAAAAATTGATTCATCTCCACTCATGTGTCGGGAACATCCACTATCAAGGTACCATTGAGATGATCTTTCAATAGCATTTAAGGCAGTGACAACAACATTACATCTCAATTGTGCCTTGAGATCATCATTTCTTACCCAAATGGCTTTATAGGTTTTTGAAACAGTTTGTTTGTTGCCATTTTGGTAGAAGCGATGTTTTCTCACTCCTCTAGGTTTCTGTTTTGGATAATCCTTATTATACGAAAAGGAATTTGAATAAGAATTTCCATTGTATTTCTTTTGATTAAACTACCTATCGTTTGGTCTATTATGAATACGAAAACACGAAGATAAAGCATGACCAACCACATCACAATTAGGACAATAAGGTTTTCTCATAAAACTATTTGAATGCTTCTTGTTCACAAATTCATTGTCATTCTTCTTTTGAGCTATGTTTTGAGGAGTTTGATTAGAAGTTCCAACATTACTTTGCTTAACAAAGACAATTTTATTTTTATCATGGTCTTGAAAGTTTAAAATCGGTTTGAACCCCAATCCAGATTTATCAGAAGCCACTTTTTGAGAACTTAGAATACTTTCAAGTTTCTTTGATCCTTTTTCAAAATCATTTAATTTTTTAAAAGCATTTGAAAGTTTCTGTTTAGTTTCCTCATTTTCAACTAAAGCAGCCTTATACTTTTGTTCCAAAACTTTGTTTGAATCTTCAAATTCTTTTATTTTTGAAAGATACTTTTCCTTTTCATGCTCAAAAGATTGACATTGAATTATTGACTCTTCGGCACTCATCTTCACTTGAGTGTTCAAGTTCTCAATCTTGGTATTAAGTTTATTAATAACTTTACCAAGTTTGAGACACTTTTTAACTTCCAAAGCATACATGTTTTGATAATTCAAAGCATTAGTACATTCATTATCCGAATCATCAGAACAAGTAGAAACAGAATCGACATTATTAGAAGTCACGCTACTTATAAAAGCAATGTAGTTCACAATCACATATGAATCGCTGTCCACATCAGAAGTATCGCACACATTAATATTCATAGTGTCGTCAATCTCATCAGAATCCCATGTTTGTGTTATGTTAGCACGATTCTGATTATTTCTAGTGGGACACTTATTGGCATAATGACCATACTTCTTACACTTTCTACATTGGATATGGCTAAAGTCCTTGTATCCGTTTTGTACATAATTGTTTTGAAATTGATTTTTGTTCTTATTTTGCACAAAATATCCTTGTCCGTTTTTATTGTGAGGAAAGGAATTATTCTGATACAAGGGCCTTCCTTGTTTAACAGCAAAAGTGTTTATGAACTTGACAATCTTTTTAAAATGCTTAGATAATAAGGCAAGTTGTTGATCAACAGAGTCTAAGTCAATTTCACCATTATTCTGAACAAATTTTGTCAAGTCAGGATCAAAAGATGATGTAAACGCCAATGTTGAATCAATACTTTGATTTTTATTCTTGCCTCTCTGAGATTTCTTTAAATCCAATTCCATTTCAAAAACTCTAAGTTTACTAGATAAAATCTCAGGAGATAGTGTATTAAGATCATTTGACTCTTCAATAGCGTATTTTTTTGGTTCAAATTTATCGGTCAATGATCTTAATATTTTTAAAACAATTTCAGAATCAGAGTATTTTATTCCATTTGCACCAAGTTTGTTGACCAAATCAGTTAACCTCAAGTAGAAATCATCATATTTTTCATTTTCATCCATCATAAGAGTGTTAAACTGATTTACCAACATTTGAACTTTAGATTGTTTTACTTTTTCATCACCTTCATGGGCTTTTATCAAAATATCCCAAGCCTCTTTTGAAGTTTTGCAACTAGAAATTCTTTTGAACTCAGATTCACCAACTGCCATAAAAATAGCATTTCTACCCTTACTGTTTGATTGAGAGCTTGATTTTTCAACGGCTGTCCATTCAACCAATGGTTTAGGTTCAATTATTGCATCAGTACTAGTTCCAACAGTTTTAGTAGGAGGTGTATAACCAGCCTTAACCATAAACCAAACTTCATCTGCCAACGCTTGTAAAAAGGCAGACATACGAACTTTCCAATATTGAAAATTGTTTCCATCAAAGGCTGGGGGAGAGTTCAAAGTTCCTTTTGAAAATTCCATTGTAAATATTTTGAAAATAGAGAAGGATTTCAAAATACAAGATATTTAAATCTTTTTCAGTATAACCTCCTCTGATACCACTTGTAATTCCCACAATGGATAATCCAAAACTAAAAATAAACTAGAAGTTTACTTTCCAAGAATGTAGAAATTGAATTTTATGAAACACTTATTTAGTTTTTCAAGATTCTTGAAAACCTTTGTGATATTGATGCAATTAATGAACTAATGCAGAAAATTAACCAATCAATCAAGACACAAGGTTTTTTTTACGTGGCAAACTCTCAAGTGAGAGAAACATCCACGGAGGCACCCTACCTCAGAACAAATCCACTATTAAAAAGTTTTTACAAGAGTTTTACACGGACAAAAGGAATTACAAGGACCCTAATGCACACACCCGTACAATACCAAGGGTACACACTTCCCTCACCAAGCTGACTCAATAAAACTCACAAACCAAACAAACAATAGCAGACTAACCGAGATAACCTCAACAAGAATCAATCAACAAAAAGCTTAGTCAAGATAAATTCCATAAGTTCCAAATATGAAAGAGTATTTAACAATCTCTTTATAAAAAAAACTATTTCAAAAAATTCTTAAGCCACAAGACTAGCAAGATCACAACAGAGCATAAACCAATTTTTCACAATTGAACAAATAGTGTATATATAAGCATGAATATCCAAACAGATGCACAGCAATATAAATTAATCAAGCAGATTTTTAGCACCAATAAAACAGATTCTCGCAGCAGATTAACAACTTATAAAAAAACATTTTCATATTCAATTAACACTAAAATCAAGTACACAAAAACACCAATTCTAACAACAAATTCGCAGCAGTATTATCAACAAATTAACAAATTATAACCACTTATATTCAGACCTAAACAAAATCAAAATCGAGTATATAACAAGAACATAATTAGAAGAGTAATACCCAATTTAAGAAGAACTCAACCACGCAAAAACAAAGAGAGATCAGCCCCAAAAGCACTAAACCGAGTGTATACGCTGCCTCGATAATCCCCGAATAATACAGCCACAACCGAGTACAACCAGATTCAAAAAGAACACAACAAATCCAAAAATGTACAGCAAATAAATTCGATCTTGATTGAAAAGAAGCCCCAAATCAAACTCAAATAAAATTCCAAATATAGCTTTAATCAAAAATATATCCAACTCTCTCAAGGTAAGAGAAAAACTCAAGTATATTAAAACCAAAACTAATCTCTAGAATTAACCAAATGAAATACACAAAAGAACTCTAGTTCTTCATAATTTTCCTAGAGAAAGAGACGAAAGAGAGAGAAAGGAGACTAGTTCTACGGCACGAAGAAAAAGGGAAACGAAATCTGTCTGTGTAAAGGTGCGGAACCAAGAGGAATAAAAAAAATAAAATGAATATATGTGTGGCTATTATGTGTAGCTGCTACTCCTCTGGCATAAGAATATATATATATATATATATGTTATCAATAAAGGCCACACTCACTTTTTAATCCAAGGACTTTAAAAAAAGAACTAAAGAAGAAAAAGTAAAAGTTTATGTGCTGTGTGTTTACGGAAGAAAAAGAAAGTAACATTTAACTCTCTTAAAAAAAACATAACAACACATAAGCACATTTAAAACACACTTAAGCTCAATAAAAAAAAATTTAAAATCATTTTTTTTTAAATTTGGAACTTATGTAAAAAAAAATATACGCGGATAAAAAAAAATAATATACCTGAATCATATCTCCGCAATACCAGCTTCTCGGACACGGCTACGACGCAAAAAAAAAAAAAACTCTCCGAGACTCAAAAATAATATCGAGGGGTGTGCAAACTAGACACGAAGAAATGACTAATTTTTTTTGACTCGAAATGCTCCAAAAAATTGCAGCCAAGGAATGACACTTACAATATCCACTATTTGAATTACGATATCCGTGGCGTGATTTATTAATAATCACAACAAGTGGTATCAGAGGGTGGTATTCAAGGAGGTGTGTGTTATAATGGAGAAATCTTATAGGATGGAGAAGTTCGATGGAATCATGGATTTCAGCCTATGGTAGATGAGTATGAAAGACTATCTCGTAGTGCTGGACTTGGATGATGCCCTAGAAGGTCCACCAACAGTGGAACAAAAGAAGAAGGATTTGGATGATATGGAATGCTTAAGACTCGAAGCTGTAAGTGAAGAATTGAAAGATCATGATAAAGCCTTGCAACTAATTTGGACTCTGCTAGATTCGTACAAGACGCTAATTCAGAACTTTATGAGTAGATCATCTTTTATCACCTCGGAAGTGTGTCAAGCTCTGTCTGTGGAAGAGATGATGAGAAAGAGGGATCGAATCAATACCGTTCAAGAAGGCGCATTTGTAGCGAATGAAAAAAAATGTTCTAGCAAAGGACGGAAGACTATCTTTAGAGGAGATTGCTTTAAATGTGGTCAACCGGACCATTGTGCTAGAGACTGCCCAAGGAAGAAGGATGACATCAGGGAAAAATCGGCTACTAACCCTGATGGAGTCGTAACCGTTGCGATGACTTCTTATGACAAAGAAGCCGATCTTATAGATGTCCTACTGATGCCTGCAAGCCTTACTGGTCAGGGAGGATGGTTCTTGGATTGCGGTGCCGCTGTGCATGTTTGCAACAATCGTTCATTGTATAGCACATATGAAGATTGTAGCGGACTTGTCTACATGGGGGATGGCTCCAGATTGCTAGTTCGTGGAGTTGGTGAAGTCCGCCTGGAATTGTTTGATGGCTCAGTTCAAACAATCATAAATGTTAGACATGTGCCGAAGATAAAGTGGAATCTAATCAGTCTCTCTAGATTAGAATCACTTAGGATGTGGTACTC
Source organism: Lonicera japonica (assembly GCA_021464415.1). NCBI lineage: Eukaryota > Viridiplantae > Streptophyta > Magnoliopsida > Dipsacales > Caprifoliaceae > Lonicera > Lonicera japonica. The sequence goes on from JAKCWG010000159.1 coordinate 74,607, forward strand.
TACCCAAGGTGGAGTAATGAGCGTGTATCACGGCGACGATGTAGTCTTGAAGACAAGTCATTGCGGGGGCTTGTATAGATTACATGAGAGAGTTGTACATAATGGTGCTAGGGAACCAAGAAGCATATGTTCCGGTGGTGCATACGCAATAAGGATGAGTTATGGCTTAGGTGGTGGCTCTAGATGGTTAATAACTCAGAGTTACGTGCCAGTGATGGTGTCCAATACGGACATGGTCTGATTATCGACATAAATAATCGGATGTGGCTCGATCATTGACATAGATGATTGAGTGGCTCTTGTAAAGGGTGAGACAAAAGAAGATTTCATGTGTCATCAAGGCGAAGAAGAAGAAGATAGCGGTTGGTTTTGTTACCTTCGCAAAAGGTGGTGATTGTTGTGTTTTTTGCTCGGTTCCAAACCCAAGAGAAGATGAGTTTGATGGGAAATCAAATTATTCGCTTGAATGGTGCAAAAGAGGGTTTGCGGTTCTGGAAAAGTGCAAAAGCACTTTTGCACCCAGAAAATTGCATTATGGAATGGTGCAAAAGCACTTTTGCAGTTACGCGGAAAAAGTGCAAAAGTCGTTTTGCAGTTGGGCGAGAAATATGTTTCCTTATCAAACTTGGTTTCCTTGTTTATTTTGGTCTCTATTACCTTAATAGTTTCCTTATTTACATAGGATTGTATTTCCTTATTTTATATTGGATGGACTCTATTATATTGTTATATATAGATAGAATCATTCAATAGATTAAGGCATGAGAGAATTATTCTTCTTTCTGTGGGATTTGTGGGAGAGTTCATCTTGTTGTGAGAGAGGTTAAAGGGCTGTTGATTTTCTTCTTCTGTGAGTGCTTTGAGTGCAATAATTCTTGTGATAGATTTTGTAATCGTTTTCAAAGAATTAGTGAAATCTTCGTTTGTCGAATATTGTGTGTTCCATTATCTATCTTCTTGCTTGTTTCTCATCCTTATTATCTCTAGTTATTAATATCCACTATTTGAATTACGATCCGTAGCGTGATTTATTAATAATCACAACAAAAAACAAGGTAAGAAAGAGAGAAAATATAATATAACTGAAGATAATCAGGCGAATATAGGCTTTTCTCCTCCAGATATAGTCGAGAATTCGACCTTGAAATATGACGTCGAGTATTGAGAACTCGGAAATTCCTCGGGAACTTGATGACAATAAACCAAACTTGAAAATTAAAAAATCAGATTTCTAGAAAAATATAATAGCTTTTTTCTTGGATCAAAGTTGCTTTTTTTAAAACCCTTGGGGTGTTGGCCTATTTATAATGCTCAGGTGAGTTTGTCGCGCGATATGTCCCACAAAAGTGGAAATGTCGTGTTGCATCTTGCCAGATGTCGCGCAATAAACGGCTGAAGGATTCTCCCTAAGAGACTGATATGTTAGAGAGTGGATAGTCTGGGTCAGAAGGGCTTGTCGTACAACAATCTGGTTTGTCGCACGACAAATGCCTCTGAATATTGGTTTGTGGCACGACAAATCATATCCTTCTGGAACAGGTTTGTTGAGCTACAAGCTTCCCGAAACAGTTTCTAGTATTTTGGGTGAGTTTTAGACTCAAAAAGGTGATTTTTCAATGGTTTTAGGGTTCTTGCGGGGGTCACATATTGGAGAGTCTACACTTGTGTATTTTGTTCAATTGAATGAGTCCTAAAATATAAATTTGGTGCATATTTAGGCTTGGAAATATTTTTACAGGTTTTGAACAGACTCAAATGGTTCACGTTACATCCGGTACAATACAAATAAGTTTTACATATATCAATAATTTTCTCTAAATTTCATAATTCATCAATGTAATTGTTGAATTAGTAAATTAAATATTTCAAAAATGCGTGCAGAAAAAATAAAGTAATCAAAGATGTATAAGTCTCTCAATTATCATGGTATATATCGAATTATGATCCTTAAAAAAAATTAATAAAAATAAGTATAATGATTATATGGTTATAAATATCGGATTGATTTAAAAATTTGCGTGCTTGATAAACACAATAAAAATAACTTTTATAACGATCAAATTGATAAACTGCAAATTTGAGAACATATTTTTATATATTTGTGACTATATATGCAAGTTTATATGTAACCAATCCATAGAGAAAGAATGGAAATAAGAACATAACTGATGCAATCATGAACCGGAGATAATTGAAATGACATGTAGAAAACCTAGACAAGGAGTAAAAAAACATTTGCCAATGTAAATGTGGATAAGGTAATTCGACAAGAATAGAAAAAGAAATTATGATGTGGACTTTCTACATATAGAGGTTTTCACGAACAATGCCTATGTACCATTGTATGTGTCATAATTTTTGTTTCCATAATTTATCTTTCTAGCTCTAAGTATTTTACAGTTATTTTTATATTTTATTTATTAAAATTTATGGTGTCAAAAGTATTCAATAAAATTTGATGAATAATGTCAAAGACGGTCTTTTACACAGCATGCACCATTAGAGATGTTTTAGGACTAGATCGTAAAAGATGTAGAATCATATGTTTAAACATGCTTACATGTTCATATTTTAACCATCTATGATTCAAAGTCTTTGAACTTGGGTTTATTTTGAAACAACCAAAGCAAGTTAGTTTTCCTTATTTTCCTTTGTCTACGTAAAAGGAATATAAAACTTTATATGGGTTTATATGCTAATAGTTTTGCCCTTGAGTTTGGGCCTTAAGGGGGTTTGGGCCATTTAAGTTTTGCGTTGTTGAGTGTTGACTTAGATGAGATTGGTTTACTATGTGAGTGTTAATTGACTTAGTTCGGGCATGCTTTATGTAAAAGATACGGAGTATTAATTTTTGAACAAAATACTGTTGAAAATTTTATTTATTAAATAAAATAAATTTGAAAATACCTTGACTTAGTCCAAACCCTAAATGTATTTTACTTAGTCTTATCACCGTTCAAGTGGATTGCTCTCCTCTCTCCCACTACTCATTTATCTATGTGCAGTTACCAACGTTAATTTTTTTTTTCTCTTTTATAATCTTCTTATTTGTTCTCCAGAAAAATAAATAAATTCTTCTTCATCTCTCAAACATAAAAGCTTCTCAGAAAGAAAGAAAAGAACGTGGCGATTTAGAACTACCTATAATATTAAGGTAGTGTTAGTATTTTGATTTTCTACTGTGCAAAAGACATCGTGACAGAGGAAAATTTGAATTGTTTTATCCTAAAGATAACGTGGCGATTTAGAACTGCAACCACGTTTTTGGGCTGAGCATCAAAGAGCAACATAATTCGTTACTCAACCCAAAAAATTCAAAAAAAAGCGACATAATCCATAACTCAATGCAAAAAAAAATTCCATTGCTAAATTAGTAGTATTATTGTTCTATTACGCAGATTCCGTTTCTACAAATTTGCATTAGAAATTTAGAGACTCTAAAGTTTAACTCGCCCACTCTCACAAAACCAAAAAAATAAAATAAAAATCAACCACTAATTTACTTTTTAACCATACCAACATATCTAGCCTTCCTTTTTGTCGTAGCAAGTTGTCCAAACATCCTTCTTTGTTCTCTGTATCTACATAATCAACACAAACACTGTTATAATCAAGTGTAGCCCAATAAATTGATACACTGATAAAACAAGTTAAATTGTATTTCAATTGATAGTCCTACTTCGACTTTAATACTTTTGTAAAAAAAAGTAATTTCAAGAAAAAAAATAAAGTAACCATGCGTTCATTTTCATTGTGATATTTTATATTTGGTACACTAATTATCTCCTAAAAGACATTTTTTTTTTCTTTTTACTTTTTGGTATGTTTGCCCAACCCTTAGAACATACTATAGCCCCAGGTGGCGAAGAGCCGACATCAAGGTGCCAAACCTTTCCGTCGATGTCAACTCTTAGGGAAGATTGTGAGTTTTGGCTCACATTTGGTGGACTTTGGAAAATTGTGGCAGTGGGCTCCATGATCGATCATGGGTTGCCCATGATCGATCATGGTCCAAGGCAATTTTGCTTTAAGTGTTGGTTTTGGCTCATTTTGTGCAGAAGCTTGGTTTTTGCTTAGAGTGAGTTGAGAGCTAAATTTGAGAGAATTTTTTCTTGTGTGCTTGTAATCACTCTTTGTTCCCAATTATTAATAGAAGCTATCGTCTGTGTGGATTAGTGGCTTTTACGCCGACACCACGGTAAAACCTTGTCTTGCGCAATTGTTGCTTTATTTCCTATTTCTCTATTGTGGGTGTGCTTTTTTGTGTCGGTTCTTCTTTCGGGTATACCAAGTGAGCTTGTGAGATCTCTCCCAGTTGCGTCGTGCTCGGTTGTGAGCGGTTTGGCGCAACAAATTGGTATCAGAGGCTAAAACGAGAAAGGTGGGATTTGTGTCGCACGCCAAGTGTTTGATAAAATTCCTAAGTGAGATTTTTCAATCTTTGTCTCGTTGTTGGTTTGTCAAGTTCTTTGGTGATTGAAGATGACTACTTCTAAGACCTCAAAGGTGTCAGCGATAAAGTTTGACGTAGAGAAATTCGACGGAAAGTTGGTCAATTTCGGCATGTGGCAATGCCAAATGCGCGATGTCTTGATCCAACAGGAGTTGCATAAGGCATTGTTGGGTGTGGCAGCTAAGCCCACGACGATGACAGATGTTGATTGGGAAGAGTATGATTTGAAGGCTTGTAGCACTATCCGGTTGCATCTAGCTCAAAATGTGATATACTACGTTATGCGTGAGAAATTCGCGGCTAGCATATGGAAGATACTGGAAGATAAGTACATGATGAAGAGTATAGAGAATCGTCTCTATCTCAAGAAGAAACTGTTCCGGTTTGAATATGCTAGAAGTACATCAATGAGTGAGCATGTCGATGAGTTTAACAAGATGATTTCTGATTTGTTAAACTTGAACGAGGACATGAAAGATGAGGATAAAGCTATTTTGTTGCTCAATTCACTTCCGGAATCCTATGACCATTTGAGCACCACTTTGTTATATGGCAAGGATTCAGTGAAGTTTGAAGATGTTTCTTCTGCGTTATTGGGTAATGAACAACGGCAAAGGGAGAAGGGAAATTCTTCCTCGGATGCGTTGTTTACTCAAGGAAGAAATGAGGAGCGAGAACAAGGTGGTAGCAGCAACTCTCAATCTAAGTACAGACCAAGGGACTTGACTAAAGTTCGGTGCCACAAGTGCAAGGAATTGGGGCATTTCAGAAGAAATTGTCCTATGCTAGAGTTAGGAGGGAATAAGAAGAAAGCGGATGATACCGCGAATTCTGTTAGTTCAGGGGATGGTGACTTTGAGAGTCTGTTAGCGGTTACTCCTAGAGAAAGTTCGGTGGGCGAATGGATCTTAGACTCGGGTTGTTCATACCATATGTGCCCAAACAAAGACCTATTTCATACCTTGACGAAGGTGAATGGAGGAGCGGTTTTGATGGGTAATGATCATGTCTGTGAGATGATGGGTATTGGAACAGTGAGGCTGAAGATGCATGATGGAGTAGTTCGAACTCTTGATGAAGTCAGATACGTCCCGGATCTGAAGAAGAATTTGGTTTCTCTTGGTACTTTAGATTCTAGTGGGCACAAGATTGTGCTCGAGGGCGGAATGCTAAAGGTTCTCTCTGGTGCTTTGGTGGTTATGAGAGGAAAGAAGGAGGGAAACCTCTATTTCCTTCAGGGTTGCACGGTAACCGGTAGTGCTTCAGTTTCTTCAAAAACTGGTGGAGCAAGTTTGGAGTCGGATTCGACGAAACTATGGCATATGCGATTGGGACATGCCGGGGAGAAGGCGATGACAGTGTTGTGTAACCAAGGTCTGCTCAAGGGTGCAAAGAGCTGCAAGCTAGAGTTTTGTGAGCATTGTGTGCTCGGGAAACAGACTCGAGTAAAGTTTGGAACGGCTATTCATTGCACAAAGGGGTTGCTTGACTACATACACACGGATGTCTGGGGACCTTCCAAGACGAAATCCTTAGGAGGAAATCATTACTTTGTTACATTTGTAGATGATTTCTCTAGGAGGATTTGGGTATATCTCATGAAGCACAAAGACGAGGTATTTGGGGTGTTTCTAAAGTGGAAGAAGATGGTTGAAAATCAGCTTGGCAGGAAGATCAAGGTACTTAGATCCGATAACGGCGGAGAGTACACTAGTGATCCGTTTAAGGAGTACTGTCAAGATGAGGGAATTGTTCGCCATTTCACGGTTAGAGGTACACCACAGCAGAATGGAGTAGCTGAGAGGATGAACCGTACCTTACTTGAAAAAGTGAGGTGTATGCTGTCAAATGCAAATTTGGGGAAACAGTATTGGGCGGAGGCCTTATCCTATGCTAGCTTCGTTGTGAATAGGTTGCCAAGTTCGGAGGTCGAGTATAAAACTCCGATGGAAATTTGGTCAGGATCTCATACTAGTTACGATACGTTGCACATCTTTGGGTGTCCCGCTTATTATCACATTAATGATGATAAAATTGATCCAAGTGCCTGTAATGGTTTATTCATGGGTTCTAGTAGTGGAGTCGGGGGATACAAGTTGTGGTGCCTTCGTGAGAAGAAGATGGTGACTAGTAGAGATGTGACATTCGACGAGACATCGATGCTCAAGATGTTTACAGCAATGAATGTGAATTCTTCTGAGAATAAGAAGAATGGAATGAGCAAGGTGGTGCAGACGAAGGTGGCTACTTCGTGGAAACCGAAAGTGACTATTTCGGTGGAGTCTTCTGATAGTGGTTCGGAGGATGAAGAAATTCCTGTTGAGAAATCTAGTCAACGACAGGTGCCATTTTTAGCGAGCATGAAAGAGCGGAAAGCTCTACTAGCACCTCAACGACTTAGCTACAGAGATAGTGTGGCATTTGCATTGGTGGTTTATGGCGAAGTACAGTTTCCGTATCAAGATACAATGGCGGTTAGTCATTGTGGTGAAGGAAAGACGGCCATTGGTCCCCGGGATCTTTGCAAGTGGCTAAAGAAGAAAGAGTCGGTTGTGAGATGGTGCAAGTGGGTGCTCGTGGATAAAGATGAGAATAGTGATTCTGGAACGGAAGTCGTAAAGGAGAGGAAGAATGGTAGATTGTGCCTCACACAGAGGCAATATCTAAAGGTCGTAGTTCGGTTTGGGATACAGGATAAAGAGCCTATTTGTGTCCCATTGGCTCCGTGCTTCAAGCTCTCGGAAATAATGATTCCAAGTACAGAGGAGGTGGTGGAGTATATGGCTCAAGTGCCGGATGCGCATATAGTGGGGAACTTGATGGATGCCATGGTAAATACTCAACTGGTTATTGCTCGGGTTTTGAGCATAAAGGGTAGGTTTAGAATAAATCCTTGGAAACTGCATTGGAATGCCGTTAGGTGGATTGTGTGGTACCTACAAGAATCGAGGGACATTCGAATGATCAAGTTTGAGCAGGGCTCAACTGAGGTCTATGTTTTTTCGGTGTTGAGGCCCCATTGAGGGTGGAGGCTCTTCGGAGCCGGGTGTGATGCTATAGCAGTATTGATGGAGGAATAAGTAGAGTGAGGTGTGCAATTTGCTGGACGGGATAGCTGCATGGTTCGCTAAGGTGGAGATTTGTGAGTTTTGGCTCACATTTGGTGGACTTTGGAAAATTGTGGCAGTGGGCTCCATGATCGATCATGGGTTGCCCATGATCGATCATGGTCCAAGGCAATTTTGCTTTAAGTGTTGGTTTTGGCTCATTTTGTGCAGAAGCTTGGTTTTTGCTTAGAGTGAGTTGAGAGCTAAATTTGAGAGAATTTTTTCTTGTGTGCTTGTAATCACTCTTTGTTCCCAATTATTAATAGAAGCTATCGTCTGTGTGGATTAGTGGCTTTTACGCCGACATCACGGTAAAACCTTGTCTTGCGCAATTGTTGCTTTATTTCCTATTTCTCTATTGTGGGTGTGCTTTTTTGTGTCGGTTCTTCTTTCGGGTATACCAAGTGAGCTTGTGAGATCTCTCCCAGTTGCGTCGTGCTCGGTTGTGAGCGGTTTGGCGCAACAAAGATCACATATCTTATGAGTGCAGTAGCATTACTCATACAAGTTATAGCAGTACCCAATTTTAATTAGTTGGCTTAGACTCGATCCTGCTCTGCCAGATGCCAGTTAATTGCTTTTACGCGCGTGTTTGTTAGTGACAACTAGACAAGTGTAGAGAAAGATATACACCATTTTTCAGAGATCGATCAATCCAGTAGACGTGGACCAAGACAACCTAAAACATAGAATATATGGACCAACAAACGCACCATAACAAGTTACAGCATCAGGGTCTTGAGCATCCCGTGATTTTAAAAACCATCCGCATCACCACTACGAAAATCACAACCACCACTAGAAAGGGCACAGTGCCAAGGATGATAATTTTCTTGTCCATTTCTTACTTGATAGTAATCCCTCCTTCCTCTTAAAATAAAAGTAATCCCTGGATTTGGATACCTGAAAATAACAATGGAAACGCTTGTTTACATGCTTGTCTAATTTTCATTTCAATTCTGTTGAATTAGATAACATGTATGGTACTTATGCGATATTGCGTGTGGAATATGATACCTATGAATTACTAATTAAAAATATAAGATGGTATTTTTGTAAGGGTATTTTTGTAATTTCACAGACATAAAAAAATCCTTTGTATAGATATATAGACGTACTTACGAATGGGTCGGCTGGAAGTGTGCTGCCGGAGTTAGGTGGTGGATTTTGAGGTAGCCGGAAAGGAAATGTATTGAAGGCAACTGTAGGTGATGAAGTGATGATGGTGGTGATCATATATATAGAGAAGTTTGAGCTCCTCTCAAGAATACGTGGTGGTTGATCATCATGAAAATGACATTAAGAAGGAAAGCTAGAGAGAGATCAAATTTTATTATGTAAAAGAAATAGCAAATGGCTTGTTAGCTAAGTTTGGAAACAAATAATGACAACAAGACTTGCTTAATTGCTATTTAGCAAAATATATTCTTTCTACTTCATGGAGATATTTATTTGATATAAAACACTCGCATATTAATTTGGCGATTACTCATTACGTACGATTGATTTTGATCAAGATGGCTTTCTTATATATGAACCTCAAATTAATCTAACAAATACCTAATAACCACACTAGATATGTCGGTCTTTTATGTATATATATAGGTTGGCTCTAAAGACCGGCCTCTTTAGAAATAAAGAGAGGACAGTACTCTTTAGAGCCTCTCTCTCTCTCTCGATCTATATATATATATTTGTGTGTGTGTGTCTTTCTATAATTGTTTAGCAAGAGATCACTTAATTTACCCGAAAATATCAACATATATCTCGAGTAGTAATAATTGATTAATCGGTATATACTTACGTAGTCTAATTAAAAGCATGATTACAAATTTTACCATGCTCTAATAAGAAGTAAACAAACACTAAAGAAGAAATTTATGAATGAGAGATTTTAATTGAATGTCACAAGTTTCTTCTTCGAATAACTGATTCCCGGTGAATTCCAAGGAGACTACTGCCGCGTTTTCCACCTCTGCCCACTGCCGCCATTCATAAGTATACTGCGGTGTCCAATTAATTTAATTCTTAAATTTATCTCAACTTATAGCCAATCCAGCTATGGTCTTGCGCGTCATCACATTTTCGTCTTATACGTTGAGCATGACATGTTCAAGCCAAGTGCAAGGGTGGACCTAAGATTAGATAGAGGGTTAAATTGAAGTGGGATGTATCGTGCTAATTTTGTTTTGTAATATATAACTTACATTATAATTTTTTTAACTAGACTAACTAGGCGACTTGAACCTGCTCTATCATTCCCCAATTTTATTCCTGGTCAGTTGACTCAGATTCATGCCGCTAACAATCATTTGCTTAACGCGTCTTGAGTGTACGTAACTCAAAATAGTGAAAAAAATATATAAGAGGTACTTTAAGTAGTTGAGTTTTCATTTTCAAAGACTCGTAGTTAGAGAAATAATTAAATCATGCACCCATGTACTAGAATAGAGATCTTACTGTAATTGGGTAGCCTGGCTAGTTACCCACTTCAAATGCATGAAGAACCAAGTAAGAAAGATCAAGCTGTACTCCATAATGAATTTATCATGTATCTATATCAGGCTCAACAGCTTTTTCAGATTCTTGTTTCCATTTTGCCTGAAAACCACCAAAAGGTCTAAGCCATGATTGATCATTAGCTAAATATATTGAGGAAATTTGTGGGATCTCCTTGGGTATCTGAATACTGATACTGATTAAGAAATTGAAAAAAAAAGGATTCGCCCTTTAATTTTAACATTTTTGGATGTAGTCCATATTTTTTTATTTTTAAAGAATGTGGTGGCTAGAAGACATATATAGTTGCTTTAATTGATTTTCTAAGACAGATACCGTGACACATACTATAAAATTAAGTTATCGCTAGTGGCATATACTGTGATAGATACTGTGAGGTAGTATCTGCCTAAGGACCGCATCTTTCAAAAAAAAGTCTAGAATTGCATCCTTTAAAATTTTCTGAAAGTCCCTTAAAAAATAATAGATACGTCATGCATATATGGATGCACATTGTCATAATAAGATTCGCGTGTGTCAACCGGTTCTAAGATATCTCTCCTGCAACTCGCATCTGATACAATCCATTGCATTGACCTTTTCATAGTTATACAAAATTTTAAAGAAAAATATTGAACAAAAGGTCAATGCTGAATAGTTGAACATACTTTTCACCAAATTGCATTTCACATAAGTGAAAATTATTTCAACCAGAACCAAACGGTTCGTTAACGGCCAATTTGGTTGCGTAAGTTGCATATTCCAAAACTAATTCATTTTCAGTTGATGAATTGAAAATCTGTGCATTATGAAATAATTCAATTTTAATTCATGGAGTGCTCGGAGACTTAATGGGAAATTCCAAATGTTAAAATAAAAATGTGTTCTAAATTCCTCTATATAATTTACAACAAACATGACTGGAAATGGAAGAATATCTCGATTTCTCAATCACACAAACATAGAACAGGAGGTTTTCCATTAGAAGAAGCCTTTTTAATCCTCTCTTCAATATCCTTGTCGTCAAGCAAATGAAGGCCATTCGATCATCACAAAATCATTACATTAGCTCCCATTTTATCTCCATATAAGCTTTCAATCTACACAACAAATTCAGCAATTACAACGTTTAAATATGATTGGAATTGGAATGGGGATTACAAATTTATTGTTGCATACGCTCCGTTTGATAACATGATGAAAAATAGTAAGAAAAGTAATGTATTTCGATCTGTGAGAAGTTGGAAAACAAGTTAGGGATGTGCTGAGATTACCTCTTGCTTTTTGGCTTCTTCCGTGGAAAGATTTTCTTTGGGTGGCGGTGAAGATTTTATTTTTCACAAAATATAAAGGAGGATGGAGGATATATACTCACAAAATTGATTATGAGATGGAAGCATCTCATCACATCCTTAAACTTATTTTCCATCTTTTCATCCAAATTAGTTATTTTCCTTATCATTTTCTATGTTGTTATCAAATAAAATCTTAATAATGTGTCATCAACCCTACCCTTGTGATGATCCCATACTTTCTGGATGATGGAACCAATTTACTTGAGAAGAAACTTTCAAAGCTTAAAATGCTTATGTAGACACATAATTATCCGATCCATCAATATTATACTAAATTACTCCATTAGATTCCAATTTGTCATATTAAATAGTTTATTACTAGTGTGATGCATATAGGCATTGTATAAATTATGGTTAATAAGTATATACTGTATTTAATTTTGTGCATACGTGTCTATACTTATACAATTATTATAAAATTTATCAAATCCAATAACAAACATAAGTTTACATAAATGGCAAATAATAGTACACATAATGAATTTACATTAGATAAACAAGTTTTTATTACATCAGCTAGTACATTGAGATACAAAAGTTAGCGTTTGTGTTCCTTCCATTGTTTCTTTAGTGCACCATAGCGGAAAAAGCTCATGAGTGGAAAATAAAAATTCCTGTAAAATAGAAAATAACGCATAGAAATTTAGTAACTGTCATTGAAAAAAATAAGAAGAACGAAGATGCTAGCTAGTTAGTTGGAAAATAAATAATTTGTATTAATAGAACTATTTCAAAAGAATATATTTACTTACTCTTTTGTGAAGCCATAGATAGATGAAGGGAGAGGTAGAGGGACCATATATATGTGAATGCATGTTAGACAAATAACATGATTCAAGTTTAAATAAGCATTATATAATTTTATTTTTTTTAGAACATAATTAATTGGCCAAATATCTACATAAGATGGTCATGATCTAAAGTTTAATTTCCACTCTCATAAAAAAATAAAAAAATCACACTGCTATATATATATATATATATTATTTAGTTAATTAATCAATATCATGGTGTTTATGTTTCTATAAAGGGAATAGATATCTATACTATATATTAAACACATCGTGAAAGTTTGGTACATACACAAAATTATCGAATTACTTCTCTCGTACCTAAATTTACTACATAATAATCCTAAAAGTATTACTATAAAATAAAACTAAAGAGAACATAAGAAAATTAATATATATAATATAAGGCTAAAGAAATTACTATAAACAATGTTAAATAGGAGATTTGAATTCATCACGTTTAGAATAAAGTGCATATTAATTTACTTTTCAGGCCACTAAACTAAATGTGGTTATATATATTTTAAATTAAGAGAATTACTAAAAAAAATTATTACACAAGGAAACTGTGCCTTAGACTAATATGATTATCTGATCGATGTTATCTTTTCACTTGATCATGGAAAGTGAAATTGAATGATTAAGAAAAAAATTCATTAATAAAGAGTCATAAAATATGAACATAAGGTTCATAAATCGTAATATGCCACAAACAACACAACAATATACTATTTAATATTTTTTTTTTGTTAGTTGTTTTTTCACTATAGATATGATTCATGACAAGCCACTATGGTATCGTTTGATCCATGTAGCCGACCCTACTTAGTGGGATAAAGGCTTGTTGTTGTTAGTTGTTTTTTTAGATGAAATGAAAGTCCTAACTGGTCTGCCGCATCCCGAGAATTCCCTGAAGAAGTTAAGAGGCGTGACTCACGCACCCAAGTGAATAACTTTAAGTGCTAATACTAGAATTTGACGTGAAGAATTCTTAGTCGAACTCAAACTAAATACCTAACGAGTTAAGCTAGACTTAATATTTAATCATTCTCCGCAAGCTCTTGTAGTCTTCTCTGGACAATTGGTTCTCCTGTGGGACCCAAGGAAATGATTTGTGCTCAAACATCTTCTTTGTTTCTCTGCATCTACGTAATCAACACAAAACCTGTTGATCGACTGGTAAAACAAATTAAATTTGACGTTATCCTCCTTATTTTAAATTGATAATCCCAAAAGTACATTTTCAGGAAAATATAATTTCAACCTAATAATTGGTGAAAAGTAGATAATTGGCCAATTAATTATGTTCCAAAAAAATTAAAAATTATATTAAGTGAAACCTCATATTTTGCATATTTTTTGTGCATGAGTGTAGCATAGAATTGTTAATGCGTCGGTTCGAATTGTATTTGTGTAGGTCTTTTATCGTGTTTCGGGTCTAAAAGGGTGATTTTTTTATCGATTGTTATCGTTTTAGGTTTTAAAGATTACCCAATATGACCCGCTATTACTCGTTAAATACATGTATAATAATAAAACATGTTTGTTTATACAATATTATATATATTTATTGTAAGTTTATCTTGAATTAACAAATATATGTGTAATACTTATACAAATTATATACATTTATATTAAAAATATATATACATATGTACATCTACATATATATATATATAACATCATACAACTATGCATATTATCATTTTCAAACAGGTTATTATCGTGTTTAACGAATATTAACTAATCCGACCCATTAACTTATCATGTTTTATCGGGTCGCCACTAATACAACCGGAAAGTGTTAAGGCTTCGCGCCATTAACTTATAATTTCATGTCGTGTTATCATGTTGTGTTATCATGTCGCGTGTTGTTTTGTCAGGTCTAATGTAGCATTATTTTTGAGTTGAACTAGAGCATGCTGTGCCATGCGCGAGTTTCGCGCATCTCTTGTTAGTTGCTTCTACGTGTTTGTTAAGTGAGAGGGATGGAGAAAGATATATATACCATTTCATTTCAAGAAATCAGCAGACATGGATATTTCACAGGCACCCGCAGCCCGACTATCAAAATCCAACAATCACAAATGAAAAAAGAAGTAGGATCCATTTATACTAATGCATTTCTATCTTAATAATCCCTCCTTCCTCTTAAAATGAAAATAATCCCTGAACTTGGATGACCTGAAACAACAATGGAAGGACTAGCTAGCTAGTTTACATGTTATTCTACTTTTTCTTGGTACAAATGCGATATAAAAATAGATACGTATGTATACGTAATCATGAATAAGCGCATCTAGCATTAGGATGGTTCTGAAGCAATTGGAAAATACTAAAAAAAGTCTGTAAAATCGATTGTACTAGTACGTGCCAAAGTGCCTATAACGAGTACTAGAAATATCTTGTGTCCAAAAATTTACTCTCAGGTTGATTGTCAAAATTTTCGAAAATGTCCCTTAGAAGAGGACTTGGACTCTGTTTGACTTCTCCCATCAAAACAATCAACTCCCAAAATTTTACAGATGACCTTAAAATCAAAAGAGTCCCATAATTTAATTCAAAGGGCTGTTTGTCTAAGCACTCAAAAATTAAAAGTCAAGCCTCAAAAACCACTAAATCCAAACAATTCCTTGAACCCAGTTCCTATATATTCTCACCCATCGCTCAACTTTTTTTTTCCCTCTTCTTTTTCTTTTCTTTTCTATTCTTATTTTCATTCTTATTGGCAATCCAAACAACGGGTTACAGCGACAACTTTCTCTCTCTTCATCCATTCTCTATTTTTTTTTGTCTTTTTCTTGTTGTGCCCACCGGCACATGGGGCTAGCCCAAGGCACTGACTGGGCCCACCGGTCGCAACACATAGTAACAATATTGTCTCAAACTTAAATACTTTTGACCAAAATGCCTTGTTATTATGTGATGACACTCGATCTTCTACTTATATACTCGTGTTGAGTTCTACAATTTTTTCATGTAGGATCAATAGTTTGAGCCAACCATCTTTCTGGTTGGCGAACACGTACCATTGGTGGCAGTCACGATAATGTGTTTTTCTAGAGGAACAAACAAATGCGTATTTTGTATATATACAAATATTTTCATATACATATTGCATGGATATGTACAATGGCGGAGCCAGGAATATTAGTCTAGGGGAGCTGAAATGTGAAATGTATAAGACTAAAGATCATAAAATATACTATCAAAAGAAAATTTCTCATTTCATTTATAGTCAACATTAGGCTATACAATCTTTCAAATTAAGTGTACCAACTACCAAAGTGCTTAACTATTGTCAAAATGTCCAAAGAAAATAAAATTCCTACTGCATTCTGTTAGAATATGTGATTTAGTTTCCTTAGGCTAATAGGTTTCCTTATTATATTTGGTTTCTTATATATCCCATATCCCTATAAATAGGGACTCTTCTTGTATCAAAGTTAAGTAATATAATTAATTCTCTATTATTATCAAGATGGTATAAGAGGGATACTCGATCCATCCCAAACTCTAGCTACACTCACCACGCAGCCACCATCATCATCAACCATTATCAAACAAAACTTACAATCGTTCATCCAACCCTAAGCCCAAAACTTACCAATAGACATACCACCTCAATCTTCCAATCAAGACGATCACGATCCCATTTCAATACCAAAAAAATACACACTCACGCACCATCACGCGCCGCGGGTGGATTTTACCACCGCTTCCGTTCAGTCCACGCGCAGCCAGGCCCATCAGATCACGCACAGGAATTACAATAAATAAAACCGCGAGAGGCTATTAACCAGTATAGCAGCCAGTTCGAGTGGCAAGAGCATCAGGTATCCACAGATTTAGGCGCCGTTCAAATCCCAGCATTAACAAAACTTTTTCCAACCTACGCATATAAATTTGAGAAGCCACGTCAGCAGCCTTGTCATCGTTGACTCGTCCACGTCGCCTGCATTGACCGTTTGACCCCCGAAGTTTCTGATATTTACATTTTGACCCCAGAAGTTTTTAATATTTACAGTTCGGCCCAAGAAGTTTCGGTTATTTGCAGTTTAACCCAAAAAAAAGAGTATACACAATGGCATACAATCACGTGTTCCAGAATCATTCCAATTCAAAGTATACACCTTGTTCAGTATGCGGAAAGACCGGGCATTCAAAAAAGGGGTGCTATAAAGTAATTGGTTATCCAAGCTGGTGGGATCATTCTCGAAATTGTCGTTCAAATCAAAGTAATGGTAAAAAATATTCGGGATTGCTCACAACCACTTGGACACCTGGTAAGGCATTAAATTCTGCTTCTGTTTTGAATAATACATGGATAATTGATTCTGGTGCTACAAATCATATGACATTCGATTCTAGACAAGTCGCAACTCTTACTCCCTCATCAAAAAAGTTTATTTCCACAGCTAATGGTGAGTCAGTCCCTGTTATTGGGGAAGGGTCCGTTCATTTATCAGATTCTTTAAATTTGAATTCTACGCTAGTAGTCCCTTCACTAAAAAATAACTTATTGTCTGTTGCTCAGATTACTAATGTTTTAAATTGTATCGTTATTTTTTGGCCTTCTCATTGTGTCTTTAAGGATATTCAGACGAGGGAGACAATTAGTTATGGTGTGAGGCAAGGAAATTTGTACTATTTGAATTTAGCATTGACAAGTACTAATCAGTTACATCAGGCCATACAAACTAACGTGACAGTAAGAAAAAAGGCTGAAGATGAGATTTGGCTGTGGTATCGCCAGTTAGGTCATGCATCCTTTAGCTATTTAAAAAAGTTATTTCCTAAAATTTTTAGGAAAGTCGAGCTATCTGTTTTTCGATGCGAAACTTGTGAACTTGCAAAGAGCCATCGTACGTCATTTCCACCATCACTTAATAAATGTTCAACCCCGTTCATGATAATCCACTCTGATGTATGGGGGCCTTCTCCTGCTCCGTCTTTGAGTGGTGCTCGTTGGTATGTCATTTTCATTGATGATTACACAAGAATGACGTGGGTATGTCCTATGAAATCTAAAAGCGAAGTAAGTTCTTTGTTTCAGAAATTCCATAAATAGGTCAGTACACAGTACAACGCCACTATTCAGGTGCTTCGAAGTGATAATGGAGGTGAATACATGAGTACAGATTTACAAGAGTATTTCAAGTATCATGGGATTATTCATCAAACAACGTACCCGTATACACCTCAACAAAATGGTGTTGCAAAAAGGAAGAACATGCATTTACTAGAAGTCGTACGTGCGTTACTAATTGGGGCCAATGCTCCAACATCTTGTTGGGGCGAAGCACTTGCCTCTGCCGTTTATCTGATTAACCGTGTTCCATCAACAATCCTTGATTTTCGAACGCCATTTGACGTCTTTCATAAAACTGTATTGGCTCCTTTAGTAACGAATTTGCCTCCTCGTGTGTTTGGATGCGTTGCATTTGTTCATTTACCGAAAGAACAACGAAACAAGTTAGAATCTCGAGCTCTCAAATGCATTTTTATGGGCTATTAATCCTCTCAGAAAGGGTATATGTGTTATCATCCTCACACTCAAAAATTATATGTGACAATGAATGTTGTCTTTCATGAAGAAAATATGTATTTTCACCAGGCTGGAATTCAGGGGGAGAATCAGAGAGAAGTTCAAGCTTTTGATTTTGTTGGTGGGGATGAGGATACGATAATTCAACTCGAGGTATCCCCACAGTCGACTTCACAACTACCAAATCCACCAAGTTCACCGCCTAATTCACCACAATTAAGCTCACCGAGTTCACTGCTGAATTCACCACAGTCCTCAAGTTTGCCATCGCCTAATACAAATAACCAATTGTCTCCCTCAAACGCATCTGAATCTGAATATCAAGTTCATCCTCCTGATACACAGGTATTTTCTCATAAACCTCCTAAAAAACAATTTCCTAATCGAATCAATCGAGGTGTGCCTAAACAAACATATGAACCCGATCTTACTAATAAGGCCAAATATCCCATGAGCAACTACGTGTCTTATAATAGGTTGTCAGAATCGAATAAGTCATTTGTAAATCAATTATCTTCTGTATCTATTCCTAATAATGTGCAGGAAGCCTTAGGTGATCAAAAATGGAAAGCAGCAATGGACGAGGAAATGAAATCCTTAAAGAAGAATGGCACATGGGACATAGATGAATTGCTAGTAGGAAAAAAGCGTGTTGGTTGCAAATGGGTGTACACAGTAAAACATAAGGCAGACGGGACCATCGAAAGATTTAAAGCAAGACTTGTAGCGAAAGGCTACACCCAAACTCATGGGATCGATTATTTGGAAACATTTGCACCAGTGGCAAAAATTAACACTGTTCGTGTCTTGCTCTCTTTAGCGGCAAATTTGGATTGGCCATTGCAACAGTTCGATGTGAAGAATGCATTCCTGCACGGGGATTTAGAAGAGGAGGTATATATGGAATTCCCACCAGGTTACAATGTTCCTGTAGAACACAGAAACAAGGTATACAAATTAAAAAAGTCTTTGTATGGTTTAAAACAGTCTCTGAGAGCTTGGTTCGGGAGATTTGCTAGATCAATGAGGAAGTTCGGTTACAAACAGAGTCTTGAAAAGGTGCCATGGGAAAATCACAGCACTGATTGTCTATGTTGATGACATGGTTGTCACCGGGGATGACCTACATGAACAAGAAGCACTGAAGAAATATCTATCTCAAGAGTTCGAGATGAAAGATCTTGGCGAGCTAAAGTATTTTTTAGGGATTGAGGTGTCCAGATCTTCAAAGGGAATATTTCTCTCCCAGAGAAAGTATGCATTGGATCTGCTAAGTGAAACTGGAATGTCTGCCTGTCAACCGTCAAATACTCCCATGGAAGAAGGATTGAAATTAGAAATTGAAGCTAATCAAGTACCTGTTGATAAAGGGCGTTATTAGAGATTAGTAGGGAGGTTAATGCACTTAGCACATACTAGGCCCGATATTTCTTATGCATTGAGTACGGTTAGTCAATTCATGCATAATCATGGAGAGAAGCATATGCAGGCTATGATGAAGATTCTTAATTATCTGAAGGCATCTCCTGGAAAAGGGATTTTGTTTATAAAGAACAGTGATTTCTTGAAAGTTGAAGGGTACACTGATGCTGATTCGGCCGAAAATGTTGGTGACAGACGGTCTACATCAGGATATTTCACATTTGTTGGTGGGAATCTTATCACCTGGCGGAGTAAGAAACAAAATGTCGTTTCTCGTTCAAGCGCCGAAGCGGAATATCGAGGAATGGCAGTGGGAGTCCAAGAATTATTATGGTTAAAGTTGCTATTGACTAATATAGGTTATCCGCCGAATGAACCTATGATGTTATATTGTGACAATAAGGCAGCATGCGATATTGCTCACAATCCAGTTCAACATGATAGAACAAAACATGTGGAAGTTGATAGGTTCTTCATTAAAGAAAAATTGGATGAAAACATAATTGCAGTGCCCATATACGCTCGGAAGATCAGCTGGCCGATGTACTCACTAAAGCTGTTTCCAATAAGATATTTTCCAGATTGATCAGCAAGTTGGGCATGCTTGATATCTATGCACCAACTTGAGGGGGAGTGTTAGAATATGTGATTTAGTTTCCTTAGGCTAATAGGTTTCCTTATTATATTTAGTTTCTTATATATATCCCATATCCCTATAAATAGGGACTCTTCTTGTATAAAAGTTAAGTAATATAATTAATTCTCTATTATTATCAAGACATTCTTACAAAAATTATAAAGTTTACCAACTAATTACTTTACTGCCATAATCATTGATGT
The DNA here is from genome assembly GCA_021464415.1 of Lonicera japonica. Lineage (NCBI taxonomy): Eukaryota > Viridiplantae > Streptophyta > Magnoliopsida > Dipsacales > Caprifoliaceae > Lonicera > Lonicera japonica. The sequence continues at coordinate 94,622 of JAKCWG010000159.1, forward strand.
TGTTCTAATTTATTTTGTTCCATTTTATTAAATTTGAACTCAACCATGTTGATGTTGGAAAATATACAACAAAAAAAATCAAAGAGTTATAAAACAAACCTTGGTTACATTCTTGCATAAATTAAACAATAAATGTATAAATTAAAACATCATAGTTAATCTAGAAATTCTTAACAAGATCGAATAATCAAATTGACCAGCAATTATAGATCAAATCAAATAATTAATAATCTTCAAATAGTAAGAGAAAATAATTTTAGATGCATACCAAATCGAGACAGTGGAATTGGATATGTAAGACTTGGTGCAATTTATTAGAGCAAAGTGTGTAGAGATTGAGCCATAAAAGAAGACTCATGTACAAGCTTTAATACTTTGTGGCTTTAGGCTAAAAAATGGAAGCAGTAGGAAAAAGACAGGGCAAAGAGCGGCAAAACAAGGGAAAATAAATATATTGAATTGTAGAAAGGTTTATTTTTGGTTTTAGAAATAAAGGGATGGCACATTTGTAAATTTAGAGACATGGTTGGGCTTTTATATAAAATGGATATACTTGGGTGAAATAGAGGGAATGGCACACTGTAAATTTTGAATCAACGGAGGGCTTAATTGAGTGCAAAAAATTTTAAGGTCTTCTGGCAGATAAATTTAACAAATTAACTCTGTTAATTTTGTTTTTCAAAAGTTGGACCCGAGCTTAAGCCAGCCCAGCCCCTTGCAACATCCACCACTGCTCTCACATAAGTGTTTTTATCATCTTATGTTCGAAAACAAATAATGACAGTTACTCCGTTTAAATATGATTGGAATTGGAATGGCGATTATAAATTTATTGTTGCATGCGCGCACCAACCTTAATGCTGTTCATGTAAGAAACAAAAGGTTGGAATTAGTATGCATACCTTTCTCGCTACATCCATCCTGCTGAGATCATCTCAAGGATCTGAGAGCGATTACAAAATTTAAAGTAAGATTCTCTTGTTATTATCAGAATGTTACGATTCACAATTCGATAAACGATATGCATGATTCATAAATCACATCTAAATATATAGCATCATATAAACTCCAAATTATACTATAGTTATAGAGTTACTGACGCGAACCCGGATCGTCTTTTCTAGCCAGTCTAATGGATCCTCAACCCTTGAACTACAAACGTAGCAAGAACCTTGGAATACGTCGAAAGATGGAAGGCGGAAACCTCAACCCAACGCTTAAAGAAGCGCGAACCTCGGTATAATGAATGACGCCACAATCTAGTGTGATTGCTAGATTGATAAGTCAAGAACAATTGAATTTACTCAATTCAACATGTTCAACATGCTCTTAAAGAACACAAAGAGAAAGCTCTCAATTTAATTAATCATCATAACTTAATTAATAAAACAATAATGTGCCTCCTTTAAATAGGAGAAACAAAACTAGAATCCTAATTCAAAAAGGAAACTAATTCCTACTTAGAAAAGGAAAATAACTTCTAGAATAATCCTAACACAATAAGGAAATTAATAATAAGACAATAAGGAAAATATTCAAAAAGGAAACTACTAATTCTAATTCCTAATTGAATAATGAGACTCAAGAAGCCCTATTAATTTAAAAACAATTTAAATTAATATCTTCTAGATTATTCCACTGGGACTCCTTGCCGTTTTAACCTCTTGAACTTCCACGCCCAGTCCTTAGGAACTCCATTAAATGTATGATTATCATTTAAGCTCCTTGCTTCAAGCATGTGAAATTCTATAAAATTCCATTTGAATTTCCATGCTCTATCCTTGTGATTCATCATGTGCGGATCATCATTTAGAATGCCACAAACCACCATGGTTGAATAGAAATTGAAGCTAGACCGGATCATATCATACCCCTCTTCTTCAAGAAGATTCGTCCTCGAATCTTTGCTATGCATTGCTTGATTCAACCCACATCTATCCGTTTGTTGCTTGGCCTTCTTCGACAAATGGAATTCATCAAACTTGAGGCGATGCTTCAACTCGATCATCTTTAGTTCATTGAAGAAACTTCCTAGCTGATGTTGTGGATGGAAATCGTACTTGTCCACTCCAATGAAGTCTACATGCTCCACTTCATCAACTTCCAACTCCGGTTCTTTGGCTAGAATCTCTTCTCTTCCTTTTGCAAAGATCCTCCTCGCTTCCATGGCTGCCTTGGAAATTCCTTGCTCCCCTCTGCATTTAATCTCTGAATTCTTTTCAAACTCATCAAGCTCCACGGCTACCATGCTACTCAACTCCTCCGCTAAATCCGGCTTACCTACAACACTCTCATCAAAGCAAAGAAACATAGTCTCATTCGTGCCAAGAGTGCACTTCTTGAGGTTAGCGGTTAGTGCATCAAAACTCATCATAAGCAATTGATCATTCCAACTAATCGATAAGTAACAATTCAAACTACTATTGCTATGTGACAGTATGACATTCCAACGATCAAAGCCTTTCAAAACAATTTTTCCCAAGAATGGCTCAAAAATTTGATTCTTTAAACTCATAAAAGCATTATTCAAAATCAAAGAATTAGTTACCCATTCAAACAAGCCATATGTTGTTTTAAATCCAAATAATTTCTTCGGAGAACAACTTACCAATTCCAACTTAGAAAACTCACCAACTCTTTGCTTTAAAGCTTGTTGGCCATGTGCCAACTCAACTTTTCCTTGGTGTTGATCTCCAACTCCCTGCAAATAAGACACAATATATATAGGCAAAACGGGATTAAAATTGTTAGTATTTGAAAATTCTTCCTCCGATTCACTCTTTTTTGCCTCAATCTCCATCACTTCACTCAAGTCTTTTTCAAACTCATTCTCACTAAAGATCACTGAATTTGCTTTTTCTCTCTCTATTACCTCAGCCTCTCTCTTTTCATTACTCTCTTTTATTTTTCTCTCTCCTTCTTTCTTTTCATCTTCGCACTCTTTCCTTTCCACTCCTTCACCACTCTCCTCTTGTTTTCGCTCACTCTCTCTTTTTTGATCACTCTCCTTTTGTAACTTCATTTGATCTTCATAAGCTTGCTTTGGTGGCAATGGAACAAGAGTAACGGTTCTTTCATTCATCTTGAAAGAGTATTTATTGGAAACACCGTTGTAATTGACTTGCCTATCAAGTTGCCATCGTCGACCCAAAATAATGTGGCCGGCTTGCATTGGAACCACATCGCATAAAACTTCATCCTTGTACTTTCCAATGGCAAGAGAAATAAGCACTTGCTCGTTCACCCTTATCACTCCATTATCATTCAGCCATTGCAACTTATAAGGACACGGGTGCTTGAACGTAGGCAGTTTCAACTTCTCAATCATTGTTGTGCTAGCAAAGTTTGAGTAAACTCCCCCATCAATTATCAAACTACACACCTTCTCTTGCACGAGGCATCTAGTTCGAAATATATTCGCTCGCACGCTTGGGTCACCACATTCAGCTAGCAATTCACCTTCTACGGCATGCTCTTCAATTTGGTTTGGCACAAAACTTTCCCTCCTCTTAAATTGCTCATAAGTTTTGGTAAACAATTCGTTAAACTTAGAACAATCCTCATCATCAAACAAGGAAGTCTTTTTCGTGCTGCTACCCAAATTTTGTTTTCTCCTTTCCCCATTAGGAGTTTCACTTAACCGCATGCGCCGTCTAATTTCTAGATTTTTTACTCGCGCACTATCCCTTTTAAACTCCTCATCACGCCAACTTTGCTCAAAATTAAAATAAGACATTCTCACTGCAAAACAAAGATTAGTATAAAGAAAATAAATTTCTCACAACACTCCCTTACGTGTTTCGCTCAAAGGAGTCACTCTAATTTTTTTTACCGCTCGTGTTTGTCACTCAAAGATGATAAACCTCAATTTTTTTTTTCTCTTTGGAACTCCAAAACAAGTTGAATAATATGAATATCACAAGTTCTCAACAATCAATTGCACACCCACAATTAAATTGGACGCGTTCAACAAGGTAATACCAAGGACTAAAGAAACCAAATTCTAGCAATATTAATGATCCAAACGAAATTCTAGAATTGCTAGAATAAATGCAAGTAGATTTCCAAAGGAGAAGCACCAATCAAATCCTTAATTAACGCAAATCAAATATCCTATGGCTTTCTAGATTTTTCAACCAAATTAGACTTATATGGAGCAAAGCAGAAAAATAAGAATCCCAAATATAATAAAGATGCAACAATGATCAATAAGCCCCAAACGATTGAATATTATTAGGATTCTTCTAGGGTTCAATGGGAATCCTCAATTTCAACAATAGCGCACAAATTCGCAGCAATTAAAAATGCTATTCGACGAAGAATAAACAACCTAGGATTTTTGTTTCAATATTCAAACTTTGATGTATTCCAATTTGAAACAACTAAACCCTATACACTTTTTTTTTCCATGGGGTTTTGAAGCAATTTCCAGAATTCTGCTTTTTTTTTTTTTTTTTTTTTTTCAGAAATCACTGTTCATCGATTACTGTTCACGCGCACTGTTCACCGATTACTGTTCACGCGCACTGTTCATCGTTACTGTTCATGCGCACTGTTCACGATTACTATTCACGGCTACTGTTCATCAGAATAATTTTTTTTTTTTTTTTTTTTTTTTTTTTTTTCAGAATCTATAAACCCTAACACAATTTTTTTGAAATAAGATTAACAAGAATGAAGGCCTAGGGTTTCAAGAATCTACTAAGAAATTGAAAGAACAAGAAACTAAGATAGAAAACCTGGATAGAAAAGTCTCCTCTGATACCAATGACGCGAACCCGGATCGTCTTTTCTAGCCAGTCTAATGGATCCTCAACCCTTGAACTACAAACGTAGCAAGAACCTTGGAATACGTCGAAAGATGGAAGGCGGAAACCTCAACCCAACGCTTAAAGAAGCGCGAACCTCGGTATAATGAATGACGCCACAATCTAGTGTGATTGCTAGATTGATAAGTCAAGAACAATTGAATTTACTCAATTCAACATGTTCAACATGCTCTTAAAGAACACAAAGAGAAAGCTCTCAATTTAATTAATCATCATAACTTAATTAATAAAACAATAATGTGCCTCCTTTAAATAGGAGAAACAAAACTAGAATCCTAATTCAAAAAGGAAACTAATTCCTACTTAGAAAAGGAAAATAACTTCTAGAATAATCCTAACACAATAAGGAAATTAATAATAAGACAATAAGGAAAATATTCAAAAAGGAAACTACTAATTCTAATTCCTAATTGAATAATGAGACTCAAGAAGCCCTATTAATTTAAAAACAATTTAAATTAATATCTTCTAGATTATTCCACTGGGACTCCTTGCCGTTTTAACCTCTTGAACTTCCACGCCCAGTCCTTAGGAACTCCATTAAATGTATGATTATCATTTAAGCTCCTTGCTTCAAGCATGTGAAATTCTATAAAATTCCATTTGAATTTCCATGCTCTATCCTTGTGATTCATCATGTGCGGATCATCATTTAGAATGCCACAAACCACCATGGTTGAATAGAAATTGAAGCTAGACCGGATCATATCAGTTACTATATTGGATATTGTGTACATTTCCCTATAATTCCAGGGGATCATAATATTGTGTAAACTCGACTCATAAATGTGCAATTCATCAAAGTTATACTAGGGCACATGAATGCACCGATGCCACTCCCACTTGAAGTAGGGAATGAGCATGTGTTGTGGGTAAAAACAAGAAAATGAATTCTTGTTTTGCCGCATCTCCATATTCTAATTTGAATGCTCAAAGTGGAATATTTGTTTATACTGCTAAAGCCACCCTTGATTTCTAGTTTGCACGCCCATATATAAAAGCTAACAAGGGTGCCTTGACTAAAGGTAAAATATGGGTGTCAATTCTTTTCTTATATTTTTTTTCCTTTAAGAAAAAAACCTGAATAATTTGAAATTGGTTTGTTTAAAATTTGAAAGTGGATTAACAAATCAAGGGTGCCATTTTTTTTTCAAAAAAAAAGAAGAAAAAAAAAGGGAGAACAAGTCGTTGAAGAACTTGAATTTTTTTGCAAGTATTGAACTTATAGATTCGAGGAGTTACAGGTCCAAATACAAAATTTGAATGTGTTTAACACCCAATTTACATAAACTTTACTGGTCCAAATACATAAATTTTATAAATTGTATATATAAATTTTTTTGTGTTGGCTTGTAATTGATGCAAGCAGTGATGGTGCAAAAAGTGTTTTGCACCAGATAGTATGCCCACGGACTTGGTGCTAAACATGTTTTGCACTAGACAATAAGCACTCGGAATTGGAGCAAAACATGTTTTTCACCTAGGCGGATAAAAGTAAATAGGTCTAATTTTTCACTTGGTACAAATAGAGAGATTTATTTCTATTTATGCAAGAGTGAAAATAGAGAGACTTATTCTTAGCTAGAATTTAGCTAAGGTTGAAAGGTGATCAATTGGAGGTCTATTCCATTGATCTAGAGTGAGTATATATTATTGAGAGAGAATTGATGTAAATTCTTGGTTTATCAATAAGGTGCTCTCCTTTCAAATGGAAGACCCGAAGGGTTCCACAAAATCTCTAGTGTGTTTTTTCTCTTTCATTTGCACTTGGTTACCATTAATCTTTATCGTTTATCCATATTTGTTTGTTATTGTGTTGTTCATCTTGGTTTGAGTTAAAGATCTTATTATTTGTCAGTTTCCGCCTGCCAAGTGTTCGTGGAAATTCCCGAAAGGGATTTCTCGAGTTTATTTGTGGATTGGGTCCTGATTATTATTCCCATGTTCACAACAAATTTTATATAAAGTAAATATATCAATAGTCTTGTAATATAGTGGTAATACGGGTAGTATAACGATTGGGAGGGGAAGAAGGGACACATTTATTACAGATTTTTAAGCTCTATGCAAACAAAAAAAAAAGAAAAAGAAAACCTTGAATTCAAGAGAGTTGTTAAGCACTACCAACTTAAAGGCAAAGTCCCACGACTACAAAAAATGCATTAATAATCCTAACACAAGCATGCCATTCTAACTAAAAGTAGCCAAAACTATAAAAGAACAAAGAATTACAATTAAAATTACTGCATTGGCCTATTAAATATTTCCCTCCAACCCTATTATTTTGAGATTTCGTACATTGGATAGGTTCAAAAATGGGGATTGGATTCCTAACGCTTATTTGTTTCAAGTTTTTATAGGAGAAGACTTGGAATTCTATATCCCATAATTGCATTATCGCTTCAGTGGCAAAACTATTTCATAATCCAGTCTTCTTTATGTGCAAGTAGCACATTATCACTTCAGTGGTAAAAAATATTTCATAATCTAGTTTTCTTTTTCTCGGCCTTGACAAGATTGATTTTGTAACACCCCCGCCTTAATCTACAGGACAACACCCGTAATTAAGACCTGGAGTGCTACTAACCCATCTTAGTTTGACTAAAATGGGTATATATGAAAACACATAAAGAAATTTAAACAGTAAATGTCACACATGTCAATCATGTAAGCTAGAAGAGAATAGTGCTGTACAAAATCATGCATACATGTAACCAATATACAAAACTAAACTAAGCAGGTGCAAGTCAATAGATAACACTTCGGGCTAGCCGTGGCTTCCCGAGATAACATATTCATAAGCAAAATAAAACTGTATCAGAGCCATCTATTTCGTTCCTGAACCCGTAGTCCCGTTACCATCGTTCGCCCCCTGTGTACCTGTAATTGTAAATAAAACACGGGGTGAGCTATTTGCTCAGTAGGGGTACACAGGGCATATGATCAAAGACTAGTTTATAAACATATTTTTCAGACCATATTTAGTTCAATAATATAAACAAGAACCATATTCATCAAGTGACTATGCATGAACGTGCTAATGCAGGTTACCTCCCGTGTCAACCGATTACCGTATATTAGAAAGCCTGAGCTGTGGACATACTCCATTGCCATCGAGATATCAAATCATCAAGTTGATACCCTGGGATCAATTGTCCCGATCCCATATGAATATAAAGAACAACAGCCCTGGGATCAATCACCACGATCCCATAGAAACACAGATAACCACAAAACCATGGTGCCTTGCCAATTTGCCTAGGTTCCCGGGCTCCACACCGGTGGCTTATAGGCGGCCAAACATTGTTCCCCCAGGGGTTTAGGGCTTTTCAACCCAAGGGCACCGGGCCCTGCCTATTTTCCCATCTCGGCAAGCACCAAATAGATACACAATCCCTTCACCATCGAAGGGCCATAGTAGAATCATATCCGGATCCATATCAGGATCATATCACATCCAGAACGATACAATAATCATAAGAAGCTCCCGGCATAATAATAAGAGATATACGCCTATACAATAGGCCATAAGAATGATCCGAGCTTGCTGAAGGATCTCCAAGATTCCGGTTGACACAAACGTGATGCATAATATCTATAGCATGCTATTTAGCAAACACATGAAGTAATCTATGCCATATATCCTTTAACAAGTCTTGTTAGATATCCCTTGATGTGTATAAAACATTAACAAATCCATTTCATCACAAATAACATCCATACATCGAAGGGATATCTCGTATAGTTCAATTAACACACTGCACTAGATATAATTGGCATATTTTGCTTCAATACATGTATTCGTGCCATTTAACAAGCATTTGAAGTAATATATATACCACATACACTTCAATAAGTCTAAACCTTTAACCCATGGTGTGTACAAATCATTAACAATTCATTTCCATCAACTCATAATAGTTAAGCATCAATGGGATTCTTCACTGGGTTTAACAATACAAGAATGTCAAGTGTAAGTGGCATCTATCACCTCAAATCTCGTATTTAAATCTCTATAAGTCATGAAACGTGCATATATGCAAACGAAAGGAACACTCGAACAATCGTTGCCATACATACTTGAAGAAAAACCTCAATTTATATTCCATGGTGTATGCTTTTAATAATACTTCCATTTTTATCAACATATAGTAGCTATACCAACATGGAATATGTCATATGATTTCAAATTCACCTAGTTCTAAGTGTGTATGGCATATATGGCATCACATCATAACCTTTAAAGCTATCTAAACCATGAAGCATATGTTCAATACCCATATTATAATATTCAAGTCAAATATAACCCAATTGGAATGATTATCCTAAATTTTAAACCATAATCGAGTTTTGAAAAGATATAAACCACTACCTCGAGTGGATAGGCCGAAAGGATGAAGGAAAGATGATAGTCCAAGCTTTACTTTGATGAAATCCCAAAGATTCCAAGGTTGATGGTGATGAATAGTGTAGAGAGATAGGATTCGAAGCTTAAATCTTGAATCGGGAGCGATGTTTATGTAGAAATCTCTTCAAAGACTCTCTCCTATGAGCTCCCTTCCCTATCTAGAGTTTTCTAGAGAGTTGCCACGAAAATGGGATGAAAATGAGTGAAAACGAGCTTAAAAACGAGCTTAAGTAGGTGGTGAATAGTGCCTGGCAGACCGGTATGCAAAATACCCAATACCGGTCCGCGGGGGTCAATTTTCCCAAAAATTTGGTGCCGGACCGGTATGCCAAAAATGGCATACCGGTCCGCGCTTTAATTTTTGGGCCCTGGAGCACTGTTTTTGTTTTGGCCATAACTTTTCGCTCGGAACTCCGATTGAGGCGTTCTTTATGTCCACGGAAAGTTATTTCAAAGATCTAAAACTTCTTAGTTGGAAGTTTTCCAAAATTATGGACCAATAATTCCCAAAAATTCACCGAAGACAGCGCTCTGCCAAAGCGCTACCGAATGACCAGAATTTTGTAATGGGCCTACTTTGCGCCCTGTTTTGGCCCACGAGGAGTGTGACTTGGACTTCGGCCAAAACATGAAAGTTGTAGAATGATACAAATACTAGTCACCCACTCGAACGGAATCTCATTTCGATAAATAGAGAAGAAATTACGATAGCTCAAAGACAGTGAGAAATAACAAATCGCGAAGGACCAAAATTTCCCTTTTTACCCACCGAAATAGATTCGAACCACCCGAATCACCAAACGATCACTCACATGAGTATAAATAGGATAATATAATTCAATTTAAACAAATTTATAGTATGGGGTATTACAGATTTGATCATTGAACAAGGTAGAACCGTAGGCTCGATGCCTTGAATTTCATCCTCAAGCTTATTCAACAAATCTTGTGTCCTTCTTGATGATAAATACGCGATCGGAATCACATATCTTTTGAGCTCATCACCCACATATACAGAAAGTGGCCACTAGTGGGTTGGTTTGTGAATGCTAATTTGTTGTTGATGAAATAGTGTACCCTTTGCTATTATTGTTAACATTCATCTTCTTCAACAACGACTGAATTATTCCTCGGATTATACCAATCTTTAAATAAGGGATATAATTAGGGTTTTCGGAGTTCTTAAGAGGAAACAAAAGCAAATGAAAACTTAGAATGACATAGAGAGAAGTAACGAGTTTGTTAGTACTATGTAAGTACCACATATATATAGTAAGAATATAATTATAACAGAATTTAATGTTTTTATTAAATTGAAACAGGTGGTAAGCTTGGTAAAATAAGAGAGAGTAGGACTTTGTTGACCATCTTTAAAGAGGGTGGTGACCTTTCCATTTGATTGGTGAATGCAATAAAAGATGTGGGACTCATCATAACTGCTTTATTATTATTTTATTATATTCACCAATCAAATGTAATGGTCACCATAAACCTCGTTAGCAGAGGGTTAACAAAGTCCTACTCAAATAGAGTATATTTCTAATTACACGTTGCAAGGTATATACGTGTGAGAACACTAGGTTTTACATACTATTATTATTATTATTGGTTTATTTATATATTATTATTGCATTTAGTTCTCTAATCTTACTATTTAAATACTTGGCTGCATCTAGTGGGAAGTTAGGCCATGCATTTCCAATGGTCATTTTTATCCAAACAAATATCTATGTTAGCCAGAAAAGAGAAAATGGAAAAAAAATGCTACAATGGTTATTTCTATAGTTATTTCTATACAAGGTGAAAGTTGAGTTATATAGGGAATTTCTATAAGCATTTCTACATTTAGAAATGGTGATAGAAATTTCAATGTGATATGGCACATTCTCATTGGATATAAGAAATCCACTAATTCTCTCTCATTCTTAAATAAATGCCAAGTAAGATAGAAATAGCACCATTGGAGAAAACTTTATTTGAGACTTTTCTATCTAGACAATTATATTACCAAATATATATAAAAATGTATTAAAAGCACCATGACATATACGATAGAAATGAATTTATATAAAATACGATTGTAGTTGACCTTATAAATAATAACGTATATGGTAGAATTAATTAATAAATAAGTAGCTAGGATCTAAAGAGGTTCTCACTCTTTAACTAAAAGAATGGATACCCATTTGGAGGAGTAAATAAATGAATTTTTTTTATATAAAAATTTGACCTATAAGTGGATAAACCGGAAAAATGATAAATATGTTAAATTAATTTTCAGCCGATGAAATTTTTTATGATCATCTCACTCACTTTTATGTTAAATTTTTTGCTGAAATTTGGTGGAGGTGATCTACTATATAGATCATCTCTACAAATTTTCATAAAAAAAATTCATTTATTTATTCCTCCAAATTGGTATCATTTCTTTTTGTTAAAGAAAGGGATCGAAATCCATCTTTAAAATCTATCTCAATAAATAAGTTTATAAAATTGGATGTATGCAATTGCTTAGGTATGTATAATTATTTTACTATTTTTTGTGTGTCATTGTTAAAGGTTTGAAAGTATTACGCTCCTTATAAAAATTCGGATAAATCTTTGTCATAACTCAAATATTAATTAACATAAAATAGGTTGTAAGTACTTCTTCTATAATTATATTTAAGTTAAAGATATTTTATTATTCTAAATTAGACAGAGAACTTCTTCCATAATTTGTTTTAACCATCGGAACAAATTTCAAATCTTTGTTCACTCAAAGGATATGATACACCATTTTTTTTGAATGATCAATTATACTCTTACCAATCTTTTATTTATTTCTTACCATTGGTGGTTGCTAAATTTTACCAAGTACTTTCGCCACGACCGCCTGTCGGAGCTCCGGTGGCCACTCCGGAGCTTCAACGACCATTGTCATACCTTCAACAAGGACACGAGAGCTCTGTCTGGCCAAAATTTTTATATAGTGCAAAAATAAAATTGTACTCAAACTTTTATATAGTACAAAAACAAATTCAAGTGCAAAAAATAATATAATTAATTTAGCAACGCAGAGTCACTGATATCCTATTGGATGAAAACTAGTTAGCTGTATCTAGTATAATCTTTTTATTTCATTATTATTGTATACATATATATTCTCCCATAAATATTAGAGATAATGGGCTCTAGGGCCTCGCTCCGTAATGTTTTATGACTTTAAGGAGGGATTCATGTTTAATAAAGAGAATTAGTACTAATTTCATAATTTGGTTTTACAATAAGGACACTTTTCATAATATCAATTTATTTTAAGGAAAATGATAAATATTAATGGACAAATATACCCCTGAATAAACATCAAGAGAAGTTGTGGCTGAGTTGAGGCAACTGAGAATGGCCTTCTCTGAGCTACAGGCCAACATTATTATTATTATTATTCACAATTGAACTTGTTATGGCTTTTGCAATCTCCTCGTGTTAAGACCAACTGAACATATTATGTTTTTTGTAAAAAAAGTTCAAATAACATCGTTCGTTCTTTGGGGAGGATCACTCTGTTTAAAATATTGGTCTGGAAAATGCTAATCTTTTCAAATATTGGTTTGAAAAACGCTAGTCTTTATTATAAATTAGCATGGTATCGGTCGAATTAATTGATTAGTTGGCACATATTTTGTTTATCTTTTTAATCAATTTGATTGATTGATGTTACTCCAGTGTGAAAAAAAATAAAATAATAATAATAATAATAATAATAATAATAATAATAATAATAATAATAATAATAATAATAATAATAATAATATTTAACACTACTTCTTGTAAAAACCACTTCAATCTAACTTTGTAAGAATATTCAAACAAGGTGTTTGACTTTTAATCTTTTGAAAGAAACTTTTTAAAGAAAAAGTTTACTAATCTTAATTTTCAAAATCCTGTTAATACTATTTTAATATAGACAAACCATATTAACAGAACAAAGAGCAATCGCACAACACAGTATTTACGTGGTAAAAACCTATCCACCCGGGGGATAGGAAAAATCCACGGAGGCTCCCAACCCCCAACCTCACAACCTAAATCCACTATATGATTTAAAGAGTACAAAAAAGGAATCAAAAATAAAACATGTGCATACAATCAATCCTATGCAAACATCCAGTTTCAGCAAAGACGAAGCACAAAATTCCTTCATCCAGTCTCTTCAAACATACAACCCGAGATATAGGTTGCAAACACAACAAATGATGCTCAACAGATTTGACAGAATTTAATAGGGGTATTGTTAGAAATCCAAAAACCAAACGAACGAACTAAACCGATCCGTTGCGATCCGAAATTTCCCGAACAAAAAAAAAACCGAAACCGAAATCAAAAACCGAAACCGATTGATTTGGGTCGGTATGGGTTGGGGATTTGGGATCCCCGAATTGGACCGAAAAAACTGAATCTTTAAAAAAAAATATTTACTAACTTAATGTAATTACTTAAGTTGTCTTACAATACGTTGAAAAAAAAAGGAAACTTTTTTACAACATTTACATTATACAAATGATTATTTACATTTATAAATAATTACTTAAGCTAATTATTAAAATAAATACATTATATAATTTTTTTGTAGCGCCTTTTGAATGAATTTATATTTTTAGTGCAATTTTGAATTAAAGTTTTAACAATACAAAAAAAAACCCGAATGAGATCGAACCAGACCGAAACCGAATAATTTAAGGAGGTTTGGGTTTCATAGGTACGAAAACCGAAATCGAACTGAACCGAACCGGAACCGAATTATAAAGTTTGGGGAGGGTTTGGGGTACTCTAGTTTTTACCCCGACCGAAACCGAAAACACCCCTAGAATTTAATATGGCAAGACAACAACAAATTACTCACAGCAACAACTCTAAATCACACAAACAAATTTGATATCTAATCTTTGAAATATATTTTCGCAGCAGTAGTAATTAACTATTGACAAATCAAATTCGGCCTTAACAAAATTTAATAATAGCAGAACAAATCAACAAGTCTTAAGCACAAATTAACCAACAACCGAATGAGAAAATCAACAGCAAATGAGTCAAGAATTAATCCGAATACTCAACATCAAAAACAACAAGGACATAGTAGATTTTGAGTACAAAAATACCAAATATAGCATAAGAAAGATAGTACTCGTTTTGTAGAAATTATCCACACAATATTAGAAAAATAAATCTAAAAAATGACCAACACAGATGTGTACACAGCACCGAGAATTCACAGTCAAAACCGATGCACACACAGTCGAAAAACACTCCCACAGTAGTACCAAACCAGAACCGAGATCAACACACAAGCACTACACAACAAATTCAAACATAAATAACTAAAAACACCCAGCCACGATCAATCCACAAATCCGAATAGAATGCAGTACGACAGAGGAAAAATATTTAGCCTCAATCGATCAAGAACAGAGCAGAAAAATCCCCAAACTCAAATATAGAACTCACAAAATCTCTCTCAAGGCAAGAGAATAATATTCAAGATCTATACCACACAAAACTCTAGATTAAGATGAAAAATCAGCCTAGAAAGAACTTTGTTCTTAGAAAATCTAGAGAGAGAGAGAGAGAGAGAGACGAATGTGAGAGAGAAAAAGAAAAAAATTTCTAGGGCTTGTGTGTGCTATTGTGCGGCTGCTATGAATTTTCCTATATCTAGGGAACAATGAAAGAAAGGGAATATATATGATGACTTGGATTAAAGATAATACCAATGCAATCCAACGGTGCTCCAACAAAGAAGAAAAAGAAAAAAATTTCTAGGGCTCGTGTGTGCTGTTGTGCGGTTGCTATGAATTTTCCTATATCTAGGGCACAATGAAAGAAGGAGAATATATATGATGGCTTGGATTAAAGATAATACCAATGCAATCCAACGGTGTTCAAGCAAAGAATAAAAGAAAATATATTTTTTAAACAATAAAGCAAGTCTCGCATAAGATACATGGAGCACTAATTTTTCTTTAAAACTTAATTTTGAAATTTATATAAAATCTCACATTAAAGAGAACATAAAAAATATACCTGTTTGAGCATTATTCAATAAATCTATCTTTCGAGTTTCGTTTCAAATCCAGCATAGTATAATGTTTCGTAGAGCGCACGGCTGGATTGTGGTTTGCTTTTTTAGACCGTTTTTGCTCGAAATAGACAATCCTAAATTGCCCGACTAAATGATAAACAATGGGACTTTCATTTCTTGGTCATGAATCTCTCTCACCCAACACCATCGGACCACGTATGATTGATAATGTGTTTATGCCAATTAAAAATGTAATAACTCTAGCTTACTCAAAGCCATATGTAACAAGTGCTTGTTTCACAGAGAGAACTGATATATATATATATATATAGAGAACTGAGCCGTAATGCCATACACACAACACATTCTCTTACAATATTTCAAAATTTTATTAGTCCATATTTATTTATGTCACTTGTACAGAAAACAACATAAAAATTCATAATTATCTGTAAACAACGATGTTATCTGTAAATTATCTTGATGTGTAGCATTGAATGGGTGCTAAATCTGTTTTAACATGACGCAACCGAAATAGTGTGTTGTGTTAAAGCCCAAGTGCAGGCACGTCAAGTTGTAATATAGTCTCGGAAGTCCGAGTGTCGAACCACAGGGATAAGTGAAAAGGAATGGAATGGATTACGGATTAAAGTGTTTTCTGATTCTTGTAAGATGAAACGGTTATCGAACAACGTAAATGTAAAATGGTTGTGAAAATTAATAAGAAAGCACTAAGGTAGTTGGAGGTTAGTTATGATTAAAGAGACGGTGATCACTAGCTCATACAAAGATTATAACACAAGATTTCTCAAAATATGGGGAATGTTGGTGTATCTCTCAATAGCAAAGGGTGCGACGCTAGGCGACTCATTCCCGATTTGAAGCTATATCGAGAAAGAGACATACGACATTCCACCAAAGACGGGGTTATCATTCCTACCTCTTAGCTACGGGTGTGAAGCAAGGCAACCCATTCCCGATGAAGCTAATCCGAGATAGATATGACAAACTCATCATTAAACGATTTAACATAAAGCAAGTGTAGTAATCTCATGATTTAAAGAATGAAAATTATAAAGTGAATCCTAACAATGAAACGGAATAAAGTTTATGGGACAAATTAGTCAACTCATCGTTTATCACATATGGTAGAACATAAAGAGTCTAAGTATCACATAAAGTGTAAGAAGCACTCAATATATCAATAAATGAATCAAAGATAAGCTAAACAAATTTAAAATCCATCTATGGAGTTTTAAGAACTATTCATAATTTCTATGAAGAGGGAAAAACTCCATGGATGGGGGAAAGGGACTACAAGCTTTCTAGAACCATAGAAATATGTTGTATGCTCATTAACAACCAAGAACTAAATATACAAGGCATATAAAGTCTTAACTTAATATGAAAATACCTAGAAAGCTTGAAATAATGGAAGATATGATGAAGAAGAAGAAGATTCACAAATATTTATCAAACTTTAGATATGGATTGAGCCATTAATCACCAAAAATCATATCACAATCAACCTCCGTAACCTTAGAAATAGACTACTCCATAATAGATGCAAGAACAAATATCATAGAAGAAGAAATCATTCTTACAAATTAAGCACTTACAATGGAGAAATGAAGAACAATCAACAAGTGAGCTCTCCCCTCTCTCTAGAACTCTAAATGTGTAAAAACTAGATGATCTCTTTTCTATGTAAAAGAAATAATATATATATTAAAAGGTAGAAAAATATCTAACTAAATATCTAAAATAGCTTGAACCACTAAAATAGCCCATTTTGGGTGTGAAATGGCCAAGTTGCCAGGGCCATGATCGATCATGGCCAACCCATGATCGATCATGGGGTCTTCTGCCTGAAGATTATTTGCACCATGATCGATCATGGGATTCCATGATCGATCATGCTTCTGGAAATTCTCTAAATCAGCACTTTTGTAGCTTTTGGCTAGTAGTTGATCAATTCCTCGAAGGCCATTGCATCCTATGCCTATAAACACACCGAAACACAACAAAAGCACACCTAGCGGGACAATATTAGATACAAAACTCGCTAAGACACTAATCTCAAGATAAGCGGATAATTAGGCAGAATTAATGCAATAAACGCGTCAAGCGACTCTGAGAGAGAGCTTATGCATGACAATATTAGGCGTTTATCAACTCCCCTCAACTTATCTCTTGTTAGTCCCTTAGCAAGACAAAAATATATAATAATTACAAAAGCACTACGCTATACAAAAAGTTGTTAACTTCTAAGTTCCCAAAGAAGACGAGTTGCATCTCGTGAAGGTTTTCAGAAATGATACCTACAAACATTAGGAGTTTGATCATGATGAATGATGAGAATGAAGATTCAAGTTTCAATTTGCAAAGCAAAAGGCATTACTATCAATTTTCCAGAACGATGGACTTTTGAATGATTGGCTAATTCGCCTATCTCCTTTAGAACACAATCCCATATTCTCCAATGCTCATATACTAGACTTCGATTCAAGCAATTCAATATAAACACAAAGAGTCATAGTCATTTGAGAAGGAAGAGAGAACTTTTTCAAAAACAAAAGCTCCGAGATTTATCAATTCTAAACACTTTCTTTATCTTTTCTTGGAAATTTTTGCTAAATTAGATCAGGGCGGTTTTCATCTCTATGAGGGGCAGCGGTCTCACTTATGAAATTTCTCATTACTGCTCATTCATTGGAGCTTAAAGGAAGCTATTCACCCTTTCCCATATGGTAACCTTTACCCATCCGTAATATTAGACAAAGAGACTTAATATTTAGTCAAGTGAAGCTTTAAGTCAATATTAGGATAAAAGTCATCCAAGTTATCAAAGTGCTATGCTTTTGTCCTCTCATTGGAGGATCTTTTCGAAAGAGCTTCCATCATTTTTGGACAAAAATTCATCTTCTCTCAATGAAAATAAATCTAAGTGTTATTACCGAAATGGAAACAACCAAAGCAATCTAGCATGTGGAGCAAGAGAATATAACGGAATATGAGACTAAGTGGAGCAAGGCAATTTAGATTATCATTCAAATTCCTATCTAGATCAAAGATTTCAAGCCAAAAGCTAATGAAATAATAATCTACATCGAACAAAATATCAATCAATCATCAATTTTCAAACTTCTCAAAAAAATTTTTGAACATATCTCTTCTACTCATGGGAATGACTGATAGCAAGCCAAACAAAATAAACGTACCCCCCTCAACTGGAAACACACATTGTCCTCAATGTAAAGAGAATAAATAACAACGCACGGAAGGGCTACTTTGGCTTTGCTTCCCATGAGACAAAAATAAGACATAAACAAAAACTATTCACAAAACGGGTTAGAATTAGAATTCAAAAGCAAAAACCATAACATTCAATCATTAAAACCAAGTTTTAAAGTTAACATCATGTCAAAGTTCTAATACAACCCAAAAAGAAATAAAATAAAGCTAAGCGTAAATATAACTAATAAAAGAGTTTTCAGGATTTGGCAAATCGCATCACATGTCGGGAGGTGGGGGTGGTGGAAAACGACCATACAACGCCTCGAACTGCTGGCGTATGAACTCCTGCTGGGTCGCCATCTGAGCTGCAACTCGTGCCTCGACCTGGGCTGCAATATCGGCCTCCAAACGGTCCTGACGCAATACCATAATCTCTACCCTCTCATTGACGCTAGCAAACCCGGTCTGCATCAAAGCAGTCATCTGCTCAAACTGCTCTCTCATGAATTCCCTATTGTCATCCACAGGCCCAGAGCTTGCCCTTCTTCTACGCCTTGATGTACCCGGAACATCCGCTCCTGCTTCTTCAGCCCCTTCTTCTTCGCTATCACCCTGTTGTGGTGCGGCTGTGGAAGAACTCGGCCTGTTCCTCAGTTGACCAGCGGCTCGAGTTTGGGTGGACCTATTCAGCGGTGCCCTAGGCATTTTCTTCTCATCGTCGGCTCTCTCAATTACCCCCGCTCGCAAACAGATCTTAGTGATCAACGATCCAAATTTGATTGTTTCATTGTGGGCGACCAAATCGATGATTCGCGCTATTCGCCCGATGATATGACGCAACAAGCAGCAGCGCTTGTTCGTTGCTATGGCGTATAGTACATAAGCCTGAGACGGGTAAATGTGCTGGGTATGGGAAGTTGGGTCCAAAGCGTTGGCAATTACCAGCCAAAGAGTTCTAAATCCCTCACGTATGTGGCTCCTATCGAATTGGTTCCCAATCCATTCTCTGGGTTCACCGGCTAGAAATGTGGCTAGATCGTTAGGCATCGGCTCTAAATAGTTGGTAGTGTCCGAATAGGGGAGGTCATGAGCATTAGGTGGCAAAGCTGAGATTCCCGTAATCTCAGTCAAAACTTCGAGGTTAAACGGAACCGTTCTGCCTCGAACATGAGCTACATATGTATATGGTGTATCTGGAACTTGAATCAAACTTGCAATAAATTCACGACAAATGGTGAGATTACATTGAGTACCTGGTTGACGCAAGTAGTTAATCCACCCCGGATATTGCTCAAACGTTGCTCGCTGGGGGAAATCGTCCAGCGTACCGATGAATACCGGCCTCTCTATCACTACCGTCCTCGTTTTGAAGGCGTAGTTCCACCACTCAAATTCTTGACGGCTCCGAAATCCGCGATAGCCGCCTCTCGCGGCTTCAATGGTAAGCGGCTTAGTGGGAGGGTTTGAGGAAGACATAATGGAGGAGTGCTATGCTTTAGAGGAGGTGGATAGGAGGAATTTGAAGCCTTGAGATGCTAGGGCTCGAAAATGGTGATGAGAGAGGGAAAAGGTGATTTTTGAGATGGGTTTGATGATTGGGGTTTGAAATTGGAAGATTTGAGGGTTGATTCTAGGTGGGGGAGGTTGGTAATGGTGTTTGGGGAAGGTTTGGGATCAAAAAGGGGGGGGGGCTAGGGTTTGGAAGAGATTTGGGAGAAGGGGAAGTGCAAAATGGGGGTTAGAGAAACGGCGCCCCTGTTTTATTACGGGACCATGATCGATCATGGTATACCCATGATCGATCATGGGTCATTCTCCCCAGTTGATCTTTTGTACAATGATCGATCATGGGATTTCCATGATCGATCATGCTGCCTTCTGACCAAATGCTCCATCTTCCATGATCGATCATGGAATTACATGATCGATCATGCTCTATGCTGCCTGAGAAAATTTTCACCCATGATCGATCATGGGTAGGGCATGATCGATCATGGACCAATCTGCCAGCCAAAAATTTTCTTTGCTTTCTTTGATCTAAAACACCTTATTTCTCCCCTCAACTTGGTCCGTTCAGACTTAATGACACCCGACTCTTCGATGACAATTCCTGAAACTCAAAAACACTAACAAAAACAAACATTATTTACAAAATCGACCCATGCCTTTAGGCATAAGTCGGGTCTTCGAGAGGGGTGGACTCCTCTCGAACTGGGAATTCCAAAAACGGCTTAAGACGTTGTCCATTCACCTTGAAAATGTAGCCGGTTTTGGGATCCTCAACATTCACAGCCCCAAAAGGAAATACTTGACGGACAACATAGGGGCCGGTCCAACGAGACTTTAACTTCCCGGGGAAGAGATGCAACCGAGTGTCATAAACAAGAACTTTGTGCCCAAGTTTGAATTCTTTCCTCAAAATGGATTTATCATGAAAGATTTTGGCACGTTCCTTGCTTATTTTTGCATTATCATAAGCATCTCTTCTTAACTCCTCAATTTCATTAAGTTGCAACTTACGGTCAAGCCCGGCTTTTGTCAAATCGCACTTAACCATCTTAATTGCCCAGTATGATTTGTGTTCCAACTCTACTGGCAAATGACATGGTTTTCCGTACACTATACGATAGGGAGACATATCTAGAGTTGTTTTGTACGCAGTACGGTAAGCCCAAAGTGCATCGGTCAGTCTCAACGACCAATCTTTGCGGTTCGGGTTTACCGTTTTCTCTAGAATCTGTTTGATCTCCCTATTTGCCAACTCAGCTTGACCATTAGTTTGAGGATGATAAGCAAGCGATACTTTGTGATTTACACCGTACTTTTGCATTAATGATTGAAACGGTTTATTGCAAAAGTGAGTACCGCCATCGCTTATTATTGCCTTGGGGGTGCCAAAACGTGCAAGAATGTGTTCTTTCAGAAATCGGATCACCACTTTGTGATCATTTTTCTTGCACGCTTGGGCTTCTACCCATTTTGAAACGTAATCTACGGCAACTAAAATGTAAAGGTTACCGTAGGATGATGGGAAAGGTCCCATGAAGTCGATGCCCCAACAGTCGAAGATTTCGATCATCAGAATTGGGTTGAGAGGCATCATATTCCTCTTGGAGGACCCTCCAAGCATTTGGCATCTCTGACATGCCTTGCAGAAGCGTTGTGCGTCCTTGAAGAGCGACGGCCAGTACAATCCGCTTTGCAAAATCTTAGCGGTTGTCTTTTTTGCTGAAAAGTGTCCTCCGCAAGCTTCGGAATGGCAGAAGGACAGAACTCTCTCCAGTTCTTCGTCTGGGATGCACCGTCGGATGATCTGATCCGCACAATATTTAAATAGGTACGGTTCATCCCAGTAAAATCGACCCACTTCGCTCAAAAACCTTTTTCTATCTTGTGCGCCCCATGACTTTGGTATCTTGTCAGTTACAAGATAATTTACTATGTCTGCATACCATGGGAGCGTTGAGATTGCCAATAATTGCTCGTCTGGAAACGAATCTTGGATCGGACTTTCTTCAATGTTGTTCGTAAAAGTGAGTCGAGACAGATGATCGGCCACCACATTCTCGACTCCCTTTTTGTCCTTGATGCTCAAATGGAATTCTTGCAATAGGAGTATCCACCTCAAAAGCCGCGGCTTGGCATCTTTCTTTGTGAATAGGTACTTCAACGCCGCATGATCCGTGAAAATCACAATTGGCGATCCTATCAAATAGGATCGAAACTTGTCTAGGGCGAAGACAATTGCTAGGAGCTCTTTCTCTGTCGTGGTGTAATTCATTTGCGCATCATTCAAAGTCCTACTTGCATAGTATATCACACCCGGTTTCTTGTCTTTCCTTTGACCAAGAACCGCTCCCACCGCGTAGTCACTTGCGTCGCACATGAGCTCGAATGGCAAGCTCCAATCCGGTGCCTGCATAATTGGTGCAGTGGTGAGCATATGCTTCAGAGAGACGAAAGCTTCCTCGCACTTGGCGTTCCACTCAAACGGTGCGTCCTTGAGAAGCAGATTGCACATTGGCTTGGAAATGGAACTGAAGTTCTTGATAAACCTTCTATAAAACCCAGCATGTCCTAGAAATGATCGGACATCTTTGACATTCTTGGGCGTAGGAAGTTTAGCAATCAAATCGATTTTAGCTTTATCCACTTCAATTCCTTCAGACGAAATGATGTGCCCCAAAACAATTCCCTTGGTAACCATAAAATGGCACTTTTCCCAATTCAACACCAATTGTTTTTCCACGCATCTTCCCAAAACCTGTTCCAGGTTAGTCAAGCAATTGTCGAATGACTTACCATAGACGGTAAAGTCATCCATGAAAACTTCCAAAGTCCTTTCCACCATATCACTAAAAATACTCAGCATACACCGTTGGAAAGTGGCCGGTGCATTACATAGACCAAAGGGCATTCTTCGATAAGCGAAGGTACCAAAGGGACATGTAAAGGTGGTCTTTTCTTGATCATCTAGGTCAATCTCAATTTGATTGTACCCGGAAAAACCATCGAGGAAAGAGTAATATTCATGGCCCGCTACTCTTTCTAGAGTTTGATCCAAAAAGGGTAGTGGGAAATGATCTTTACGAGTTGCCTCGTTGAGTTTACGGTAGTCAATGCACATTCGCCACCCGGTGGTGACTCTTTGCGGAATCAACTCATTTGATTCGTTCTTGACTACCGTAAGACCTGATTTTTTCGGTACCACTTGAGTTGGACTAACCCATTTACTATCCGAGATTGGATAGATGATCTTTGCATCCAACAATTTCAACACCTCGTTCCTAACCACTTCTTGCATGTTAGGATTCAACCGGCGTTGAAATTGTCTCGATGTTTTTGCCCCATCCTCCAGGTGAATTTTATGTGTACAAATCAAAGGGCTTATGCCTTGGAGGTCGGCCAGAGTCCACCCAAAAGTCTTTTTGTATTTGCCAAGCAAATGAACTAACCTTCCTTCTTGGTCATCCGAAAGTTCGGACGAGATGATGACAGGGTAAGTGTCTGAAGCTCCCAAAAAGGCATACTTCAAGTTGCTCGGCAATAGCTTAAGGTCCATCTTTCCTTCGTGCGTTTTGGTGGACGACGATGTGTTTTCCTCTCTCTCCGAAGATTCAACCTGTTTGTCAGACAAAGAAAACACTTGCATACAATCCTCGGGTTCATCGGAAGTGGTTAGATAACCTTCCGTTGACTCCGATTCAAAATTTGCCACAAAGTGGTCTTGGATACATGACTCTATCATGTTCACGTGTTCATTTTCCTCATTATCATCGTCATCTCTTTGATTGCTCAAAGAGAACACGTTTAGCTCTAGAGTCATGTTGCCAAATGTTAACTTCACGATTCCATTCTTGCAATTTATTATGGCATTAGAAGTAGCAAGAAATGGTCGTCCGAGAATGACCGGAATCTCATTGGTGGGATTTGACACAGGTTGCATGTCGAGGATGATGAAATCAACCGGAAAATAAAACTTGTCGACTTGGACAAGCACATCCTCGACTATCCCTCTTGGGATCTTAACGGATCGATCCGCTAATTGAATAGTAACCCTCGTGGGTTTCAACTCACCCAACCCCAATTGTTGATATACCGAGTATGGGAGCACATTCACACTTGCTCCCAAATCTAACAATGCATTCTTGATCCTACAATTTCCTATGATACACGAAATTGTGGGACAACCGGGGTCTTTAAACTTGGGGGCTCTCGTGCCTTGCATGAGGGAGCTCACTTGCTCCGCCATAAAGGCCTTTTTCTTGACATTCAACCTTCGTTTGGTAGTACATAAGTCCTTGAGGAACTTAGCGTACGAAGGTATTTGCTTGACCGCGTCAAGCAATGGAATGTTGATTTTCACTTGCCTAAAGACATCCAATATCTCGGTGTTAGATTTGGATGGTTGGTTCAATCTCTCCGGAAATGGGACTTTGATCCCATTTTTGATCTTTTCAAGATCCTCCTTCCCTTGTCTCTCTTCCTCTCTTTTCTTTTCTTCACTCACAACTTTTTCAACCTCCGACTCCTCAACACTAGTAGATTTAACTATGTCCGCCACCTTGGGGGTTTTAGGAACAATAGTCTTGTCTACCTCCTTTCCACTTCTCAGGATCGTGATAGATTTGAGTTCTTCTATCTTGGTGCTAGACTCTCCTCCCTCTATGACTTGAACTTGCCCTCTAGGATTAACTAAAGGTTGAGAGGGGAATTTTCCCTTCTCTTGAGTAGCTAGGGCGGTGGTGAGTTTAGACATTTGAGTTTTTAACTCACCTACATCACGATCCGTTTTGTCCACAAATGACCTCAACAAAGCTTCCAAGTTTTGGTTGGGGTTTTGATTTTGAGGTGGAACAAAAGAGTTTTGAGGTTGTTGTTGCCTTTGGTTCTGATGATATTGGTTGTGGTTCTGACTTTGATTTCCTCCCCAACTGAAATTGGGGTGATTCTTCCATCCCTCATTGTACCTTTGAGAGTAAGGATCATTTTGGTTACGATTTTGGTTGCTATTTTGGTTGTACTGGTGCAAAACATTGACTTGGGCGGGATCTTTGAGGACTTCCCGAAAAGCGGGAATGGTAGGACAATCCTCGGTAGTGTGTCCTGAATTTTCGCAAATGACACACAACTGACTCGAGGATACTACATTGACCTCCTTAAGCTTACTTGCTTCCATTGCCTCTACCTTTTTAGACAATTGGAATAACCTTGCCCCCATGTCATCCTCATTGGACACTTGGTACAACCCACCCCTTCCTTGAGTTTTTGCTTTGGGTTCCTCGGAATAGGTGTTCCAATTTTGAGCACCTTCCGCTAATTCATCAAAATACAATAAAGCCTCCTCGGGATTCTTACTCAAGAATTGACCATTACACATGGTCTCAACAAACGTACGCATCTCAGGGGTGAGAGATTCATAGAAAAAACTAACAAGGCTCCACGTTTCGTGACCATGGTGAGGGCATGCGTTTAGAAGGTCCTTGTATCTATCCCAACATTTATAAAAGCTTTCATGTTCTTTTGGTGAAAAATTTGATATCGCCCTTCTTAAAGCATTGGTTCTATGAACGGGGAAGAATTTTTTTAGAAATTCCGCTTGAAGCTCTTGCCAAGACCGAATTGATTGCGGTCTTTGAGCATTTAACCAAATTTTTCCTTTGTCTTTTAGGGAGAAAGGAAAGAGCTTTAAACGCATGACATCCTCATTAATATTTGCCTCACGAAATGTGGAGCAGACTTCTTCAAAGTCTTTCAAGTGCAAGTATGGGTTTTCCGACTCCATACCATGAAAAGAAGGGATATGTTGAAGCATACCAGGTTTGAAAGAGAACGCTCCGGCTTGGCCAGCAGGAAGCACGATGCATGAGTTTGAAGTTGCCCGAGGCGGTTGAAGGTAGTCTCTCATGGTCCTAACAGGAGGAACATTGTTGGCCCCTTCCCCTTCATTATCGCTCTCGAGATCCTCGTTTCTACCTTGGTTTGCCATTCTTGGAGATGTGGGAGGGCTAATTCGAATGTCCACAAACAGTCGCCCTTGCATGAGCTTGGACAACGATTCGAATCGCTCCTCGGGAATTCTACAAAATCAAACAAAAATAAGGGAGAAAAATAAATTAATTAAATGGAGAGAAATACTTACAGAATGGTTTTGTACAAAACCCGAAATTCGCCTTTTTGCCTTATCCCCGGCAACGGCGCCAAAAACTTGACGCAACCGAAATAGTGTGTTGTGTTAAAGCCCAAGTGCAGGCACGTCAAGTTGTAATATAGTCTCGGAAGTCCGAGTGTCGAACCACAGGGATAAGTGAAAAGGAATGGAATGGATTACGGATTAAAGTGTTTTCTGATTCTTGTAAGATGAAACGGTTATCGAACAACGTAAATGTAAAATGGTTGTGAAAATTAATAAGAAAGCACTAAGGTAGTTGGAGGTTAGTTATGATTAAAGAGACGGTGATCACTAGCTCATACAAAGATTATAACACAAGATTTCTCAAAATATGGGGAATGTTGGTGTATCTCTCAATAGCAAAGGGTGCGACGCTAGGCGACTCATTCCCGATTTGAAGCTATATCGAGAAAGAGACATACGACATTCCACCAAAGACGGGGTTATCATTCCTACCTCTTAGCTACGGGTGTGAAGCAAGGCAACCCATTCCCGATGAAGCTAATCCGAGATAGATATGACAAACTCATCATTAAACGATTTAACATAAAGCAAGTGTAGTAATCTCATGATTTAAAGAATGAAAATTATAAAGTGAATCCTAACAATGAAACGGAATAAAGTTTATGGGACAAATTAGTCAACTCATCGTTTATCACATATGGTAGAACATAAAGAGTCTAAGTATCACATAAAGTGTAAGAAGCACTCAATATATCAATAAATGAATCAAAGATAAGCTAAACAAATTTAAAATCCATCTATGGAGTTTTAAGAACTATTCATAATTTCTATGAAGAGGGAAAAACTCCATGGATGGGGGAAAGGGACTACAAGCTTTCTAGAACCATAGAAATATGTTGTATGCTCATTAACAACCAAGAACTAAATATACAAGGCATATAAAGTCTTAACTTAATATGAAAATACCTAGAAAGCTTGAAATAATGGAAGATATGATGAAGAAGAAGAAGATTCACAAATATTTATCAAACTTTAGATATGGATTGAGCCATTAATCACCAAAAATCATATCACAATCAACCTCCGTAACCTTAGAAATAGACTACTCCATAATAGATGCAAGAACAAATATCATAGAAGAAGAAATCATTCTTACAAATTAAGCACTTACAATGGAGAAATGAAGAACAATCAACAAGTGAGCTCTCCCCTCTCTCTAGAACTCTAAATGTGTAAAAACTAGATGATCTCTTTTCTATGTAAAAGAAATAATATATATATTAAAAGGTAGAAAAATATCTAACTAAATATCTAAAATAGCTTGAACCACTAAAATAGCCCATTTTGGGTGTGAAATGGCCAAGTTGCCAGGGCCATGATCGATCATGGCCAACCCATGATCGATCATGGGGTCTTCTGCCTGAAGATTATTTGCACCATGATCGATCATGGGATTCCATGATCGATCATGCTTCTGGAAATTCTCTAAATCAGCACTTTTGTAGCTTTTGGCTAGTAGTTGATCAATTCCTCGAAGGCCATTGCATCCTATGCCTATAAACACACCGAAACACAACAAAAGCACACCTAGCGGGACAATATTAGATACAAAACTCGCTAAGACACTAATCTCAAGATAAGCGGATAATTAGGCAGAATTAATGCAATAAACGCGTCAAGCGACTCTGAGAGAGAGCTTATGCATGACAATATTAGGCGTTTATCATAACACCATGGATTTTGATACTTTATGTTCTCTATTGGTGGTAAAACCGATCTAGCACTATTGGTGCTAAATGGTTTTAGCACCAATTCTGGTGAAACGTGAGATATTATAAGAAATGGTACTAAACAAATTTAGCACCACTGTGCTGAAACAGATTGGTGCTAAATAGATTTAGCACCATTTAGCACCATTGGTGCAGCTGAAACAGATTGGTGCTAAACATATTTAGCACTATTTAGAACCATTGGTGCTGAAACAAATTGGTGCTAAACAGATTTAGCACCATTAGTGCTGAAACAAATTGATGCTAAACAGATTTAACACCATTGGTGCTGAACAGATTTATCACCAATTCTGATGATGCAAGAGATGTTATGAGGAATGGGTATTAGTGTCTTTTTTGTATAGTATTCTTAATTTAACAACTAGTTTGTAAATGTCCTTTATAATTATATTATTATTGGAATGAACACTTATGCGCCCAATTGCCCCTAAATATTATTTTAATTCTGTTTAGATGGTGAAAATTTTAATTCAAGTACTATGTATAAGTTATTTCTATATATATATATGGATGTATGAAAGTAGAAAAAAAAATTTATAAAAAATAAAAAATGAAACCTAGTGTTGTCACACACGTGCACCTTGCAACACGCTATTATAGGAATCAATTTTTTAACCAACATTACTTAATTCCCAAGTTTTCCAACTTTATGTAATTTGAAAATAAATCCAATTCCTTTTATGATTATGATTATCATTCTCTCTATACTAATTATATATATGTGAGTGTGGTGCGTATATATAGGTACGTACACACTCAAAAACCTCATTAATTCTCTCTGTATTCTGATCGAATTCCAAAAACCCTAATTGTTTCTTTTTTTCAAGATGGGTATAATCCAAGGAAGAAAAATTCAGATGTTGTTGAAGAAGATGAAGAATAGGAATAAGAGCAAAGGATACACTTCGCTTCATGAACATCAACAAATTAGCATTCACGAGCAAACTGCAGTCCCTTGTGGCCACTTTCCTATATATGTTGGTGAAGAGCTCAAAAGGTATGCGGTTCCGGTCGCGTATTTATCTTCAAGATGGTTACAAGATTTGTTGAATAAATTCGAGGATGAAATTCAAGGTGGCCAGCCCATAGTTCTGCCTTGTTCGATTGATGCGTTCGAAGGAGTACTCAATCTTGTCAAGGCCGAGAAGAAGACTACCTGGCTATTATCCATCAAAACCTTTCTGGCCACTGCGGCAACAGTGCGCGGCTCGCATAGAGAGAATAGAGTCATCGCCAGATTTACACAGAAATTAGGGAGAGTACTTGGTGCAAATATTTACTAGTTAGAAATTAAAGTTGCGTATTATTCTTAAGGTGTTTATTTAAGTCCAGCTTAGTGTCAAAATTCTAGCTAATTACGTTTTAGTTTGATTAGCAGGGATTTTTTTCTCCAAATTTTATAAATATTTATAAATTTTATGATGGACTCTAATTTAGCAATTTTTATAAATATTTATTTAATACTTGACTGGATGTTGCTTACAAGTAATATTTTGTGAATCTTCTAGTCTCGGCGTGGATGGTATGTTTGTAACTGAATTGTGAGAATTTATTCTAGTGCGCGCAAGCTGCCCATTTTACTCAAACCATTTGAACAAAAAAGAACGGAAAGTCATTAATTAATAAAACAAAAATAAATCTTTATGGCCTCGCGGCAACAGTATACTGCTCGCACAGAGATAATAGAGTCGTTGAAACGTTACATATTGCTACGTTCTTATTTAAGTCTAGCTTAGTGCTAAAAATGTAACTAAATACGTTTTAGTTTGTGTCGTATGTTGATGATTTGTTGGAATCGTTTGATTGGTATATTCATATACATGGTGGTACTATAATTTTGGAAAACTATTTTCTTTGTTCTCCCTGTGTTAACTTTATCCATAAGCTCCCTAAATCTTTTTAATGAATAATCCAACATACTCATAGTAATCTACTTTCATGCCCTAGTGCAGAAATCATCAAGAAAATTGAAACAGAAGTGGTAAAAAAAAAAAAAAGTCCTCAGAACGAGAGTTTGCATATTTGCTATAGAGGAGGCAAGTCACTGTGTAATTAAGTGAGTAATTTTAAGGTGTTGACCAGTAAATTTAGGCTGAAAAGAAATATTTAAATTGGGCTTGAGAGCAAATAATTAAGTGACGATCGTCTCTTTATGTACAAATCAATGGAAATAAATCTTTTTCTTCCTCTCCTTCCCTTCCTTCCCTCGTATCACACTACGATTATTAAATTTGAATTTGCATTGCATGTAAAACTAATATGTAAAAAAAAAATCGTTTATTGGAACTTTCTAAAGACAATCATTCGTAAGTCATAATCCGAGACTTCTATAAATCAACGCTTCACAGCCATGATTAGCATGTCCAATATAAAGAAAGTTAAATTACTCACTAATTTAAAAGAAGGGGCAATTAAAAAAAAGGCTTATTAGAGAAAGATTTTTACACTAAGGCCAAGGAATAATTTTTTTTTAAATAAAGGGTCTATTTTTTATTTTATTGATAATATGACATGTGTCTTTTTTTTTCATTATAAAATGACATCCCAACCCTTAAAATAAACTAAAAAAATATCAATATGCATTAAAATATGGACTGCAATATGAACTTTGCAGTCCATATTTCACTGCAATGTGAACTTTGCAGTCCATATTTTTAGTGCAAAGTTCATATTGCGGTCCATATTTTACTGCAATGTGAACTTTGCAGTCCATATTTTTAGTGCAAAGTTCATATTGCAGTACATATTTCACTGCAATATGAACTTTGCAGTTCATATTTTATTGCAATATGAACTTTGCAGTCCATATTTTTTGTGAAAATTTTATAAAAAAGGGTAATTTAGGTAATACATAACATGTTTTTATTAATTAAATGATATTTAAATTTATTCAAATACATTCATTTAAAATATAAAACAAAATAGGCCTCTTACACTAATTACCAATTAAAAATAGGCCCTTCATTCAAATTACCAATTAAAAATAGGCCCTTCATTCAAAAAAATATTATTCATTGGATTTTTGGTAAAAATCAATGTATAATAAGCCCTTCTACCTAATTTCTAGTTAAAAGAAACCTAATAATATATGAGCATACATGCCTAACCATGCTATCGACATAATACTAAAGATGCTTTAGCAAATTTTATAAATATGTAGACTCCGTTTGATAAAAATATGGAAATGAAAAGAAAAATACTAGATTTATGTGAGAAGTTAGAAAATAAGTTGAGGCATGTGATGAGATACTCTTCATCTCATGGTCATTTTTATGAGTAGATCGATCTGTAGCTGTCCTCCATCTTTCTTTATTTTTTGTGAATTTTTTTTCTTTCATACCACATGCCTCAACTTATTTTACAACTTATCACAAAAATCAACTTATTTTTCTTGTACATCTTTAATTGCTTGCTCATTTAGTTCAAAAATGAATTTGTACCAAAATTTATATATGGATTTGGTCCAAAAACATATTTGCACTTAAATTTATAACATTTGTTATTTGCAAATTTAGTGCAAATTAAAAACAGTTTTGCACAAAATATATATCATGAGTTGTTTGAGAATTTAGTGCAAAAACATATTTGCACCTTGTGGATTTAGTGCAAAAATGAATTTGCACTAAAATATGTATCATTAGTTGATTGTGAATTTAGTGCAAAAAAATATTAGCACTAAAAATTTATCATGAGTTGCTTGAGGCTTTACAGCAAAAACAAATTGTACTAACATATGTATCATTAGTATTTTACGAATTTAGTACAAAAACATATTTGTAGTACCTATGGTAGTGTTTGGTTGGTGTTTTAAAACAAGTTTTTCAGGTATTTTTAAAAATTGTCATGTTTGGTTTGAATTTTTAAAATTGGCTTTAAAGTTGGGTTTCGTAGCTTTCAACAGTTCCCTATTTTTTTGTCAGCTGTGCTAGTCTCTTTAATAAAGTGGAACCCAACTTTATTTCCTTCCGTCAGTCATTTCTGTCTTCTTCTTTTCCCTTCTTCCTCTATGCATTCATTTCTTCAACCAATAGAGAGTCCTTTGAAATTACTCTTGCAACTACTTCATCTGCCATTCGTTGCTTTTGGCCTACTGCAATCCATCTCTTTAATCTGCTGCGTACTCCCTACGTCGGCACCTATGCCGGATCTTATGCGTAATCCTTGTTTAAACGCAACTAAAGCTGAAGCTAGCTACTCTCTTCTTCCACTGGGATTGTGTGCAACCCACATGCAATTTGTACGAAATTAGAAACCTTACGCTACCAATATTCAGGCCGACATTTGCATCTGCCTAGTCAGGGGTCATTTCTCAAGGTATTGTAATCAACTCACCTTCACAATAAATCTTAGGCGGAAGAAAGGAACCCCAAAAATGGTCGTTACAAGAAGTAAAAGAAAGCTCTTAGATTTACAACCCCCGTCTCCGACACACGATACCACATACGGAACCATTCCGCCGACAACTTCTCACCGGAGAAAATATCAAAGGTTTCTCCTGCACTGTATTATTTTATAATTGTTTAGTCAGATATGATGCCTTATATAAAAGCTGAAGTCCAATTGTTAAATGCTTGCAAGGTGTTTGATAATATGCCATAGAGAGATATGCCTTTGAGTTGCTAACTAACACATGCACATCTGATGTTTGCTAATATGCATCCTATTTGCTAATATGATATATCTTATCTTGCTAGGTCTTTATAATGTTAATACCTTAGAGATACATTAAATAGTCGTGTTACTGCATTTGAGATTGGGGGAGTACAATGATTACACACCCACCTACTCTGATTTGTTCTTATTTGTTATTCAATAGATGTTACATACTGTCCTCCATGATTTTGAAGTTTGCTGAGGCGAGATAATTGTTTCCTTAGTAAAATATGTTGAATTATGTTGTTGATGTTGCACTTGACTTTGCTAATTCTTGCCATGTGTTTGCAAGTTTCTCTTCCATATTGGTTTATAATGTAATATTAGGAGAGGTTAATAGAATTTGGTTGTATGACTGTCATGGGGGGAGTGAGGAGGAAAGTATTGTAATGCAGCATGTTTGGCCCTTCGATTTGTGTATGTCGGATCTGTTTATGGTGCTATGTTATTAGTGCTGTTTACAAAAAAAAAAATACACAATTCATAATAGGCTTCTTATTACCAACAACAATAATTCCAGTGCTTCAAACTTGTAAATTTGGTACCACTTTAGAAGGAATATAGTGTGATGGCCGAAACTGCGTATATGAAGGAAAGGCTTACAAGTCCATATCATTTGTGCATTCCACAGATTGAATAGATACTCTCATTTTACCATGCATTTTCCATCTTACTCTTCTTGTACCCAATGGTGCAAAAAATGGAGACTCACATAACAAATTGGTGCTAGGCTATATAGTAGCACCTCATATTTTATTTTACACACTGTTTTTTTACTTGCACCAACCAAACAGTAGTGATAAAACACAGCAATACCACTTTCATGGTTTATCATGTTTGTTATGGAATTATAATACTACTACTTCACTAATATTGGCTGAAACTTTGTTTCAAATAGCCTCCTTATGAGATCTGTGCCAACTTTTATTACTTCTTCATGCTCTTGTTATTCTAGATGACTAGCAACCTTGTAAGTGAGTCAGCATGTAATTGGCACGCTACCCACGAAGAAGCTTTTATCCAATTACTCGAGGAGTTTGACATGGGGCACATGGGCATGAATAATACTTTATGTGCGAAACAAGTAAACGAAATCTCAAGTAAGTTGAAGGAGCGAATTGGACGGTTCTTTGACGCACAACAAATAAGGGCAAAATTTAATAGAATGAAAGCTAAAACTAATGCTTTCCATAAACTAATTAATACCACTAGTTTTGGCTGGAGCCCGGAGACAAACACTGTCACCGCCGAGGAGAACATATAGACGACATACTTGAAGGTAAATTTCTAGATTCGTTCATGACTAATAAGTACATTTATTATTATTAATAGACATTACCTTACACAAAATTTGTTTAAAATTTTCTTTTGTAGGCAAACCCAACTACAAGTGTTTTTAGGAAGAAAGGTTTACATGGTTTCGATAAACTTTCAAAGATTTTTAAAAATTCTTCGACGACGGGAGTGTTTGGGTGAGCTTCATCTCAAAGACCACCAAACTTTGATGAGGAACGAGAAATGGGAGGTGGACCAAGCATGTTTGCAATGGGTGATGGCAAAGTGTGCGGCAGTGGTGGAAAGGATCGGTCATCCAAAAGAACCATGACCTCGTTAGATGCGCTAATTGAGACAATGTCCGAGACATCCGTGCAAAAAGAGCGCATTATGACGCAAAGAAGACTTATGAGGATGAGCACACCATGGCCGATTGTATAAATGTCTTGTCAAATATGCCCGTGTCCAGAGCTCAATACTCCCGCGCAGCCGAGAAGTTAATCTCGGGCAAAGATTGGCGCACTTTCTTCCTCCTTTCATCTGCAGAGAGGCAACTTGAATGGGTTAATGGCCTCGAGTAACCTGTTTAAAGCTTAGCCCGTACTCTCCCTTTATAATGCAATGGACTTTACTTTTTTCCCACTGACTTGTTATTACAGTTTATTATTTGGATATTTGTTATTTGAAAATATTTTAGATATTATTCGGTATCGTTTTAAGGCTTTATAGCCTTGTATTAATTACATATTTATGTCTATGTTTATTAATTGGAGTAGTATGCTTTTTTTTTTGTTAAAAGGTAAAATATACATAGTTTGATGTTGTGGATTCCTTGGTTTAAATGCAAGTTTGAGGGAGCAAAAATCCCATACACAGACACCTATTTTTAAGCATCATAAAGGTATTATGTTTAATGATGCATTTAAATATGCCGGATAATATTATTACATTCTAAGTAGGTCTCAAACTTAACATACTTTATGTAATTGTATTACATTTGTGTATACGAAATTCTCCTTTTACAAATTAATATTATGTTGTATAATATGCAATTTTAATATTATATACAAACTTTTAAATTTTTCATGAATATTCGTGTAAGTAATGTTAACAGTTAAATTTTATAATAAAACCTTGTACTAATAAATACTTGTTTACTACTATTACAATGTAATATTATTTATTGTAATATGTTAGCATGTAATATAAAATTGAAACAACATACATCAAGGTATTCTAACGTTGAATACGCCACTTTTTAATTTTTTTTCTAATACCTTATAATAAATTACTTTAATATGTTTAGCATGTAATAAAATACTTTAGACCATGTAAGACTATAAATTACTTTAATAATATTAGCATGTAATATTGTTACAGCACGTTACTTTAATATTATTACATACTTTTACATGTTACTTTATTTTACATGCTAGTAATTTACATGCTAATAATTATTTATAATAATACCGTGTCTATGTTTCTTTTAATTATTGTAACTTTTTATAGTCCACTGTTAAATTATTTCTTCACACGTATAATGGTTTGTAATAATTAATATTAATAGCATGTAATATTAACTTATAAAAAATACATTAGGTTGAAGCAACTTTTAAAAATGAACTGTTAAATGATTTAATAATTCCTTGTAATATTTAATTATTTAAATTTTATTAGCATTTGCTAGTAATATTATTTTAGTATTACTCTTATTTTAGATAATTGTTAAATTGGTTAATAACATTATTAATGTTACTCGCACAAGTTTTATTACTTAAAATTAACTGTAAACTTATAAAATTAACCTTCGAAATACATATGTAATTTCAATTAGAACCAAATTTATAATCCTGTAAGATAATCACCATTAGTTTTTTGGAAAGCGAATATTATTAATGAGTACAGACCATCATATAAGTAAATGTAACAATTTTAACGAATTAACGAATGACACACATACAAGATTGCTCTTTAGGTTAGTTATATATATATGTGTGTGTGTGTGTGTATGTATATACTATGTGTTTTATTTTACATAATTTATTCTATGTTAGGAGCAAGGTTTCTTGGTGCAGGTTGAATTATTCTCATTTGTAAGCTACACTCTATTTTACAGGTTCGTTTTTTAATTAATATATGAAACATCCCGCATCGAAAAGTGGGGGATTCCTTGAGACCCATATAAGTAGGGGTTGGTCCCTAATTAAGTACAAGGCCTTTTGGGGGCTCACTGGCTTCGAATCCCATCAGAACTCCGAAGTTAAGCGAGCAGGCGGCCAGAGCAATCCCAGGATGGGTGACCCCCTGGGAAGCTGGTCGTGAGCTCCCAAAAACAAAGCCGTGAAGGAAGGTGATGGTCCAGGGCTGAGGCTTGGCTGAACGCTACCTAAAGCGGACAATATTGTACTGAGGTGGGACCGGATCGTTATAAATGGTATTAGAGTGGATTTCACAGAGTGAGGTGTGCCGACGAGGGCGTCGGTTCCCCAAGGAGGGAAGGATGAAACATCCCACATTGGAAAGTGAGGGATTCCTTGAGACCCATATAAGTAAGAGTTGGTCACTAATTAAGTATAAGGCCTTTTGGGGCTCACTGGCTTCGGATCCCATCAGATCTCCGAAGTTAAGCGAGTAGGCGGTCAGAGTAATCCCAGGATGGGTGACCTCCTGGAAAACTGGTCGTGAGCTCCCAGAAACAAAGCTGTGAGGGAAGGTGATGATCCAGGGCTGAGGCCTGGCTGGACGCTGCCCAGAGCGGACAATATCGTACTGAGGTAGGACCGGGTCGTTACAATATATATGTACATGTTTTTTACAATAATCTCCATTATTTTTTGACATGTAAATTTATATATCATATTAAAGATAATGTCTACTGCTTGTTCATCATATCATGATGACAATTCTAGTTCATCTGACAAGAATTTGGAACAATTTTCGATTATACTTGCAAACATACTTCAACAAAAAGAAAGGTTGCCTTATCAAATACCAGCCTTAACTGGAACTGCATATGTGCATTCCATTTTAGAAGGTCCTCCAGTGTTATGTTATAATATGTTTCGAATGTACCCACCTACCTTCAGAGCATTGTGTGTATTGCTTAGGATGAGTGGATACATTGAGGAGACACACAATAAATTTGTGTCCCTAGAAGAGTCGGTGTCTATATTTTTATATATAGTGGGGCATAGAAATACACATCGAGGCGCAGTGGATAGATTTTCTCGCTCGATAGAAACAATAAACACTCACTTTAAAACAATTATGAGAGTGTTGGTCAATTTGGTACCTATTTTGATATGACTCCCCAATGAAAATGCGATGCCTCTCGAAATCAAGTGTAATCCGAAGTTCTTCCCTTGGTTTAAGGTAACGTAGTAAGACATATTTCATATAAAAAGATTTAGAACATATGGTTTTACACCACTGATTATTTTATAATAATCAACATATTATGTAGAATGCTCTTGGTGCAATAGACGGAACGCTAGTTGATGCATGGGCACCTAGAGAACGGCACAACGCTTGTCGTTTGCGTAAAGGAAACATTGCACAAAATGTCATGGCAACATTCTCATTTGACATGATGTTTCAATTTGTATATTCTGGTTGGGAAGGAAATGCTAATGATTCACGTGTTTTGCTACATGCTTTTCAAACGGGACTATTCCCAATGCCACCTCAAGATATTTGCCTAAGACAACATTCTTAATTTTTTTGTAAAAATTAATGTAAATATGATATAATTTTATTAATAATATAACAATATCTTTTACTAATAGATATATATTACTTGGTGGATTGCGGCTATTCAAATATGCCCGGCTTGTTAGCACCTTATCGAGGATAAATATATCACTTACAAGAATATCGTGGTATTAATAATGGCCCAACGGGCCCGAAAGAGTTATTCAATAGAAGGCATTCGTCTTTAAGAAATGTTATTGAAAGAACGTTTGGAGTGTTCAAGGCAAGGTTTCCAATATTCAAATTAATGAGAAATTACAAACCTGCAAGGCAAGCTATTATGGTAACTGCTTATTGTGTTGTGCATAATTTTATTCGAATGCATAATGGAGACGATCAGTTATTTAATGAATACACTGCTGAGAGTTTTACACCAACAGTAGTGAACCCAAAAATTATAGAAGGTTTTGACATATCATAAACTCAACTCAATGTAATGTCCGCCTACAGAGACGATATTGCTCTTGAAATGTGGAATGCTCTCACAACTGCATAGATTTGTGCAACGTAGGCTAAGTTTAATTTATAATATCGCAAGATTGTATTTCTTAGATATCCTATAGAAATATGTTAATATAAATTATGCCCAATGAAGTGTTTTGGCCTCACGTATCCATTTTTTCTTTTTTTTCCATAAGGCATGGATGCCATGCATGGACCACAATGTGCATGTGGAGCCGGTGAAATGCTTATATATCAAGCACACACCGATATAAATTATGGTCGTTACTTTTATCACTGTCCACTATGGAGTAACCATAGAAATTCTATCATATGGATTGACCAATACAATGCTACTAATGAAGTTCGAGATCATCGTGGTTGGGCAATAGTTGCATGTTGTGGGTGCAATATTATCTTAAGTCTAATTATTGTAATTCTTATTGTAATGGTTTTATTTACGTCCAATGATGATTAGACTATGTATGACTTGAACATTTGCGTTGTAAAATATTTATTTTAACGGATCTTATTTATCTTATGTGTATTGGGTGACTTTGTAAAAATTAAAATAATATGTATATAGGAAAAAAAAACTTGAAAATCAATAACTACAAATAATTTAATAAAAAAACGCATTGTAGCAAATTGAGTAGAAGGTTTTTCCAGTAAGGCAACTTGTTCATAATTCGGTCCCCAAAATTTTTTCAAACTTGATTTAGAATTTTCGATGGCAAAAGAAACCAATTAGAAACCTTCAAATGTTCCTGTTTAATAATTCATAGCATTATTCAGCTTCATGGCCTGTTAGTAGAGCAATTAATCATGGCTGTTGACTTTTCTTTAGAGAGAGATAAATGTTCATCGTCTCTAGGCTCCTTTTCCAAAAAATCACCAACCAAATAACCTATTTTAAAAACTTGTTTTTGAAACGGGTTTCCGAAAATTTTAAAAAAAATCTGTCTAGAAACACCAACCAAACAACACCTATACATACTGGAGCTCCGGTGAGGTTATATATGACACTCTGGTAATAGTGGTCGAAGCTCCAGAGGGGGATGGTGGTGGGGGTGGCAGTCGGTAGTGATTAATTTATTTTTAAGAAAAAATAAAATAAATGAATAAATAGTATTTTAGATAAAGAAAAATGAGTGCCTTACTTTGGAATGAAAATATAAAGTCTCATTCCCTTGAATATAATTATGGAGAAAATTATTTTAACCAATTGCCTCAATTAATAAATATAGATATATATTTTTGCAATCTACATGTGAAAATGTTAATTTAGTTAGTATACAAACAAAATCGCATAAATAGAAAAGTGGCCACAATATTATAGTAAACAGAATGAATAATTACTTTGGCTCCGAGGGATATAATTTGAGGATACACTAATGTGTCACTAATTTATTGTTTGGTAGTAAATTTTGTGTAATTTTAACGATGATGAGCCCAATTTACTAACTAGTATATTGACAAACTTCACTGAATCTTTTGAATATGTACCTCTAAGGCCTCGTTTGATTCAGGGATTAGGATCAGTGAGATTAATAATATCAGTATTAATAGTACTGGACTATTAATCCTGGTATTAATTTAATATCAATACCCTGTTTGATTCATACAGTATTAATACTGGGATATCTCATGCTGATGTTAATACCATGTTTGGTTCTGTAACTTGTATACGATATTATATTTTGGACTAACAAAATAAAGAAAAAATTTAAATTTTTTTTTAAAAAAATTTAATTTTTTTTTTAAAAATAAATTAAAATAATAATAATATAGTAGTAGTAGTAGTGGCATTTTTGAAAATATTATACTAGTAATGGCATTTTTGAAAATATATGGTTCTTTTTTCTTAATCCTGGATAGACAATACCACCTCCCCCCTGGTATTAAATTATAGCACAAAGAGTGGTATTAAGTTAGTACCGGTATTAGTAATCCCAGCACATTTGTGCGAATCAAACAAAGTATTATAAAAAAAGTGGTATTAATAATCTCATCCCACTTTTTAATACCCGAATCAAACGAGGCCTAAGTGTATCTTTGGAATGAATTTGGCCCGAGATATGTCACGCATGATGTGTCATTGACTTTTATATAAGTGTAATAAAATTAATTAAATAATAAATTGAATCAGCCAGTTCCAAGTGACAACAAACCGTTGAGTTTCTTTTTTGAATCGAATTAAGGAATGAATTTCAAATGTTAAAGAATCATAATTTTCTATAGATTAACTCAAAATAAATTAAACTTTTAATTGCAATTAACAAATTGAAGAACATGTAAGCTAAGTGCCTTACATTTGAGTACAAGAAATTATTGCTTATGTCGTCAATGCAACCCATGTGGTACGTCCAAAGACAAGTAAAAAATAATAATATAATTAATTTAGCAACACGAGTCACTGAAATTGAGAGTTCTCCGAGTCGAGTCTAAGCAGATGCAAAATTTCTAGTGGACAGCATTTGACACCCTCCGCAAAGGGGATTAGTCGAATTGCACGAAAGCTGGCCCATACACCCTTATATAGACCCAAAAAAAAAAGCAATATCAAGTTTAATTATTTTATTGTATATATATATATTCTCCCATATATATTATTTTATTTATGTTTAGACGGTGAAATTTTTAATTTAAGTACTATATATAAGTTATATATACATATATGGACGTATGAAAGTGAAAATAAATTGTAAAAAATAAAAATATGAAACCTAGTGTTGTCGCACACGTGCGGCTTGCGACACGCTGTTATAGGAATCAAATTTTTAACCAACATTACTTAATTCCCAAGTTTTTCATCTTTTTGTAATTTAAAAATAAATCCAATTGCTTTTATGATTATGATTATTCTCTCTATATTTATATATATGTGAGTGTGGT
Organism: Lonicera japonica; assembly: GCA_021464415.1. Taxonomy (NCBI): domain Eukaryota; kingdom Viridiplantae; phylum Streptophyta; class Magnoliopsida; order Dipsacales; family Caprifoliaceae; genus Lonicera; species Lonicera japonica. Next base: position 135,594 of record JAKCWG010000159.1, read on the forward strand.
ACGTACGTACTCAAAAACCTCATTAATTCTCTCTATATTAATTCTGATCGAGTTCCAAAAACCCTAATTATTTCTTTTTTCAAGATGGGTATAATCCAAGGAAGAAAAATTCAGATGTTATTGAAGAAGATAAAGAATATGAATAATAGCAAAGGATACACTTCGCTTCATGAACATCAACAAATTAGCATTCACGAGCAAACTGCAGTCCCTAGTGGCCACTTTCCTATATATGTTGGTGAAGAGCTCAAAAGGTATGCGGTTCCGGTCGCGTATTTATCTTCAAGATGGTTACAAGATTTGTTGAATAAATTCGAGGATGAAATTCAAGGTGGCCAGCCCATAGTTCTGCCTTGTTCGGTTGATGCGTTCGAAGGAGTACTCAATCTTGTCAAGACCGAGAAGAAGAAGACTGCCCGGCTATGATCAATCAAAACCTTTATGGCCGCTGCGGCAACAGTGTGCGGCTCGCATAGAGAGAACAGAGTCGCCGCCGCCGGATTTACACCGAAATTAACTAGGGAGAGTACTTGGTGCAAATCTTTACTAGTTAGAAAAGTTACGTACGTATTATTCCCAAGCTGTTTATTTAAGTCCAGCTTAGTGTTAAAAATCTAGCTAATTACGTTTTAGTTTGATTAGCAGAGAGTTTTTCTTCAAATTTTATAAATTTTATGATGGACTCTTTAGCAAATTTTATAAATATTTATTTAATACTTGACTGGATGAATGCATATGAGTAATATTTTTTGAATCTTCTAGTCTCGGCGTGGATGGTCTGTTTGTGACAGAATTGTGAGAGTTTAGTTTAGTGCGCACAAGCTGGCACACTTTACCCAAACCATTTGATAAAAAAGAATGGGAAGTCATTAACTAATAAAAAAAAAAATTTTATGACCACTGCGGCGACAGTATACTGTATGCTCACACAGGATAATGTCATTGAAACTTTACATATTACTAAGCCTCTATTTAAGTCTAGCTTAGTACTAAAAACATAACTAAATACATTTTAGTTTGTGTGGTTGAAGATTTGTTTGAATTGCTTGATTGGTATATTATATTCACGTACATGGTGGTACTAAAATTTTGGGAACCCCTTTGAATTAGCCGATCTTACAAGATACCTGAACGTCAACCCCCAGTAGCCAAGGACAACGGAAGAGAGAAGCAAACTGAGATTGAAGAGCATGCCATCCCTCAGCAAAAGAAAAATCCTCCAATGTCTAAAATCTCTTTTCCAAGTTCAAGAAACTCCCAGCCCTGCTCCGCATATTTGACGCCCTATGCATGTCAAAAGAAAGAGCTAAGGGACGTCTTGATATATGCCCTGCAACATCCTGAGCTTTACCAAGCAAGCCTATTTTGCTGAAATTAACATGAAGGAGGTGCTCTACGCAAAACTATTTTCTTTGTTCTCTCTTAACTTTCTACATAAGCTCCTTAAATATTTTTAATGAATACTCCAATGTCATACTAATAGTAATCTACTTTCATGCTCCAGTGCAAAAATCATCAAGAAAATTGAAACAGAAGTGGTAAAAAAAAAAGTCTTCAGAACGAGAGTATGCACATTTACTATCGAGGAGGCCAGTCACTGTGTAATTAAGTGTGTAATTTTAAGGAGTTGACCAGCAAATTTAAACCAAAAACAAATATTTAAAGTGGGCTTGAGAGCAAACTCTCTTGGGAGAAGTTTCCTGCTAACGTGCCCGACAGTACCTCAAGGATTAATCTCTGCAGTCACATAGAGGGCATCCGAAAAAACCAAAAAAAGTGGGCTTGAGAGTGACAACGGTCTCTTTTTGTACAATTCAATGGAAATAAATCTTTTTCTCCCTCTCCTTCTCTTCCTTCCCTCATATCAAACAACAATTATTAAATATGAATTTGCCTTGCATGTAAAACAAATATGTGGGGAAAAAAAAACCTAATTTCTAAAGACAATCATTCATAAGTCATAATCCGAGACTTCTATAAATCACCGCTTCAAGGCCATGACTAGCGTGTAAAATATAAAGCAGGATAAATTACGTACTAATTTAAAAGAAACCAAATAATATATGAGCATACATGCCTAACCATGCTATCGATCGACATAATGTTGAAGACGCTTTAGCAAATTTTATAAATATTTAGACCCCGTTTGATAACTACATGGAAATGAAAAGAAAAATATTAGATTTGTGTGAGAAGTTAGAAAATAAGTAGAGGTATGTGATGAGATGTTCTTCATTTCATGGTCATTTTTATGAGTGGAATTGTAGATGTCCACCATCTTTCTTTATTTTTTGTGAATTTTTTTTTCTTTCACACCACAAGCCTCAACTTATTTTCCAACTTCCCACAAAAATCAACTTATTTTTCTTTTAATTCTTTAATTGCTTGCTCATTTAGTTCAAAAATGAATTTGTATCAAAATTTATATCTTAATTTATATACGGATTAATTTGGTCCAAAAACATATTTGCACTTAAATTTAAAACATTTGTTATTTGCAAATTTAGTGCAAATTAAAAACAATTTTGCACAAAATATATATCATCAGTTGCTTGAAGATTTAGTGAAAAAACATATTTGCACCTTGTGGATTTAGTGTAAAAATGGATTTGCACTAAAAATATATCATGAGTTGCTTGAGGCGTTACAACAAAAAGAGATTTGTACTAAAATATGTATCATTTGTTGCTTTCGAATTTAGTGAAAAAATATATTTGCAGTACATACACCGGAGCTCCGGTGAGGTTATGACACTCCGGTAATATTGGTCAAAGCTCCAGAGGGGGATGGTGGGGGTACTGGTGGTGGTAGCCGGTGGTGATTAATTTATTTTTAAGAAAAAATAAAATAAATGAATAAATATTATTTTAGATAAAAAAAAATGAGTATCCTTACTTTGAAATGAAAATATAAAGCGTCATTCCCATGAATATTATTATGGAGAAAATTCTTTTAACCCATTGCCTCAATTAATAAATATAGATATATATTTTGCAGTATACATATAAAGAGGTTAATTTAGTTAGTATAAAAACAAAACCGCATAAATAGAAAAGTGGCCACAATATTATAGTATATAGAATGAATAATTACTCTGGGTCGGAGGGATATGATTTGAGGATACACTAATGTGTCACCAATTTATTTTTCAGTAGTAAATTTTGTGTAATTTCAACGATGATGAGACCAATTTACTTGACAACACTACCGAATCTTTTGAATTTTTACCCTCCAAGTGTATCTTTGGAATGAATTTGGCTCAAGATATATCACGCATGATGTGTCATTGACTTATATGTAAGTGTAATGGAATTAATTAAATAATAAATTGAACCAGTCATTTCCATGTGAGAACAAACCATCGAGTTTCTTTTTTGAATCGAATTAACGACTGAATTTCAAATGTTAAAGAATCATAATTTTCTAAAGATTAACTCAGAATAAATTAAACTTTTAAGCTCCGTTTGATAGCAACATGAAAAATAAAAAGAAAAATAACTAATTTAAGTGAGAAGATAGAAAATAAGTTGAGAGATGTGGTGAGATTTAACTCTTGCTTTTTGCTTTTTTCCTTGAAAAAAATTTCTTTGGGTGATGGTGGAGAAAATTTTTTCACAAAATATTAAAGGAGGATGTAGGAGATATACTCATAAAAATGAGTATGAGATGAAGAGCATCTCACTATATGTCTCAACTTATTTTTCATTTTTTTACCAAAAATAGTTGCTTTTATTTTCATTTTCTATGCTGCTATCAAACGGAGCCTTGATTGCAATTAACAAATTGAAGAACATGTAAGCTAATGCAAAGTGCCGCACATTGAGTAGAAGAAATTATTGCTTATGTTGTCAATGCAACCCAAGTGGTACGTCCAAAGACAAGTGAAAAAAATAATATAATTAGTTTAGCAAAGCAAAGTCATTGAAAATGAGAGTTCTCCAAGTCAAGTTTAAACATATGCAAAATTTCTAGTAGACAGCTATTGACACCCTTTGCAAAGGGGATTAGTCGAACTATGCGAAAGTTGACCCGGACACCTTTATATATATAGACTCAAAAAAAAAGCTGTATCCAGTCTCATTATTTTATTGTATATATATATATATATATATATTCTCCCATATATATTATTTTAATTCTGTTTAGACGGTGAAAATTTTAATTCAAGTACTATATAAAAGTTATTTATATATATATATATGGACGTATGAATGTAGAAAAAAAATTTATAAAAAATAAAAAATGAAACCTAGTGTTCTCACACACGTGCACCTTGCAACACGCTATTATAGGAATCAATTTTTCAACCAACATTACTTAATTCCCAAGTTTTCCAACTTTATGTAATTTAAAAATAAATCCAATTCCTTTTATGATTATGATTATGATTCTCTCTATACTAATTATATATATGTGAGTGTGATACGTATATAGATACGTACATACTCAAAAACCTCATTAATTCTCTCTCTATATTCTGGTCGAGTTCCAAAAACCCTAATTATCCTTTTTTCTCAAGATGGGTATAATCCAAGGAAGAAAAATTCAGATGTTGTTGAAGAAGATGAAGAATATGAATAATAGCGAAGGATACACTTCGCTTCATGAACATCAACAAATTAGCATTCACGAGCAAACTGCAGTCCCTAGTGGCCACTTTCCTATATATGTTGGTGAAGAGCTCAAAAGGTTTGCGGTTCCGGTCACGTATTTATCTTCAAAATGGTTACAAGATTTGTTGAATAAATTCGAGGATGAAATTCAAGGTGGCCAGCCCATAGTTCTGCCTTGTTCGGTTCATGCATTCGAAGGAGTACTCAATCTTGTCAAGGCCGAGAAAAAGAAGACCACCCGGCTATGATCGATCAAAACCTTTCTGGCCACAGCGGCAACAATGTGCGGCTCACACAGAGAGAACAGAGTCGCCGCCGCCAGATTTACACGGAAATTAGGGCGAGTACTTGGTGCAAATATTTACTAGTTAGAAAAGTTACTTATTATTCCTAAGCTGTTTATTTAAGTCCAGCTTAGTGTTAAAAATCTAGCTAATTACGTTTTAGTTTGAGTAGCTGAGAATTTTTCTTCAAATTTTATAAATATTTATAAATTTTATGATGGACTCTTTAGCAATTTTTATAAATATTTATTTAATACTTGATTGGATGTTGCTTACAAGTAATATTTTGTGAATCTTCTAATCTCAGCGTGGATGGTCTGTTTGTAATTGAATTGTGAGAGTTTAGTCTAGTGCGCACAAGCTGACCCATTTTACTCAAAGCGTTTGAACAAAACAGAACGGGAATTAAGTCATTATCTAATAAAAGAAAAATAAATCTTTATGGTTACTGCGGCGACAGTATACTGCTCCCACAGAGAGAATAGAGTTGTTGTAACGTTACATATTATTACGCTCTTATTTAAGTCTAACTTAGTGCTAAACATTTTACTAAGTACATTTTAGTTTGTGTCGTTGTTGATTTGTTCGAATCGTTTGATTGGTGTATTCATATACATGCATGGTGGTACTATAATTTTGGGAAACTATTTTCTGTGTTCTGCCTATGTTAACTTTCTCCATAAGCTCCTTAAATCTTTTTGATGAATACACCAATATACTCATACTAATCTACTTTATGCACACAAAAAAATGAAAAAGAAAAAGAAAACCTTGAATTCAAGAGAGTTGTTAAGCACTACCAACTGAAATGGCAAAATCGCTGGACTGCAAAAAATGTATTAATAATCCTAACACAAGCATGTCATTCTAACTAAAAGTAGCCAAAACTGCAGTCCCTAGTGGCCACTTTCCTATATATGTTGGTGAAGAGCTCAAAAGGTATGCGGTTCCAGTCGCGTATTTATCTTCAAGATGGTTATAAGATTTGTTGAATAAATTCGAGGATGAAATTCAAGGTGGCCAGCCCATAGTTCTGCCTTGTTCGGTTCATGCGTTCGAAGGAGTACTCAATCTTGTCAAGGCCGAGAAGAAGAAGACTACCCGGCTATGATCGATCAAAACCTTTCTGGCCACTGCTGCAACAGTGTGCGGCTCGCATAGAGAGTTCAGAGTCGCCGCCGCCGGATTTACACAGAAATTAGGGAGAGTACTTGGTGCAAATATTTACTAGTTAGAAATTAAAGTTACGTATTATTCCTAAGGTGCTTATTTGAGTCCAGCTTAGTGTTAAAAATCTAGCTAATTACGTTTTAGTTTGATTAGCAGAGAATTTTTCTCCAAATTTTATAAATATTTATAAATTTTATGATGGGCTCTTTAGCAAATTTTATAAATATTGTTACTATGTGCGTGGACTGGCGGGCCCGGTTGGTGTTTTGGGCCCGACCCAACTGCTGTCGGAGACAACAATTGGTATCAGAGCACGGACTTGTGAATCAGTCCCGGTAGCTAGACTCGATAGAGCCTAAGGTGATAAGTTGCTACAAAAAGCGTCCTGGTAGCTGGACTTGGTGGAGCCTATAAGTGTGTCTTTGACTGCGTTATATTTCTCCTTGTTCCTAAAAACCAACGGTCCAAGTTAGATGCTAAAGCAATTAAATGTGTTTTTGTTGGTTATGGGGGATCTCAAAAATGGTACAAGTGTTACCATCCACCTACAAGAAAGTATTATGTCACCATGGATGTCACTTTCTTCGAAGACATGAGTTATTTCTCCTCACCATCCTCTGATCTTCAGGAGGAGCATTTATATTTTGAAAAATCGTCTCGTAGTGAGGAGGATGAAAATCCACAGAAAGAGGATACACAGACAGTTCCAATTCAGATACAGGAAGTTCAAATCATATGTGTCCCCTCCACTATCGATCATACCCTCGATCCACAACTCCCTGGCATTGAAGATCACTCATTTGAGGTATGTTTCCCTAATAGTAATGAGTCTAATGTATTACCTAATCGATCAACCAGGGGTCAGCCACCAAAAAGATATGAACCTACCCTCCATGCAAAATCAAAGTATACAGTTGCAAATTATATCTCCACTGACAGATTATCTAAGTCATATGAGTCATTTGTGAATCAAATATCTACTGTATCAGTTCCTAACAAACTGCAGGATGCCTTGAGAGATCCTAAGTGGAAAAAGGCAATGGATGAAGAGATGGAAGCGTTGCAGAAAAATAATACTTGGCAACTTGTTTCCCCACCACAAGGCAAAAAGGCTGTAGGTTGTCGTTGGGTTTTTGCTGTGAAGCACAATGCTGATGGATCTGTGAATCGGTATAAAGCACATTTAGTAGCTCAGGGATTTACTCAAACGTATAGAATAGACTACGATGAGACATTTGCACCGGTTGCAAAAATGAATACTATTCGGGTCCTACTTTCACTTGTGGCAAGTTTTAATTGGCCTCTACAACAGATTGATGTCAAAAACGCATTTCTTCATAGAGAGTTAGTTGAGGAAGTTTACATGGCTCTCCCACCTGGGTATGTGGTAGCTTCTCCTGGTAATTTTATCTGTAAATTGGAAAAATCATTATACGGGCTTAAACAGTCACCTCGTGCATGGTTTGAACGTTTCTCCCAGTTCATGAAGAAGGTGGATTATAGACAGAGTAACTCGGACCATACTTTGTTTCTTAAGCACCAATAAGGAAAGGAAACTGCTCTAATCATTTATGTTGATAATATGGTAATCACTGGTGATGATACAGTTGAGATTGATAGACTTAAAAAAAGGTTGGCCTCAGAGTTTGAAATGAAGGACTCTGGTGAACTTAAGTATTTCTTAGGGATTGAAGTAGTAAGGGGGAGTGAAGGAATTTATTTGTGTCAAAGGAAGTACATTCTTGATCTGTTGGCTGAAATTGGCATGTTAGACTCTAAACCTGTTGACACCCCTATTGAACAAAATCATTGCTTAGCAGAGTATCCAGACCAAATACCGACTGATAGAGCTCGCTATCAGAGACTAGTTGGGCGCTTAATCTACTTGGCTCATACTAGACCAGATGTAACTTATGCCGTGAGTGTGGTGAGTCAATTCATGCATAATCCAAGTGAGAGTCACATGGATGCTGTTAATAGAATTTTGAGATACTTGAAGTCATCTCCAGGAAGAGGGGTGCTGTTTTCTAAACACAGTGATTGTCTCAAAGTTTATGGTTTCACCGATGCAGATTGGGCCGGGAGTGTTACTAACAGAAGGTCGACTTCTGGGTATTTTAAATTTGTAGGAGGTAATCTTGTTACGTGGAAGAGCAAGAAGCAGAAAGTTGTGACTAGATCAAGTGCTGAAGTTGAGTACAGGGGGATGGCTCATGGAGTACGCAAATTACCGTGGTTGCGAACTCTATTATGTGATCTGGGTTTCGAACCCAAAAACGCTATGCAGCTGTATTGTGACAACCGAGCAGCCATTGATATCTCGCAGAATCCAGTCCAGCATGATTGTACTAAGCATGTGGAAGTTGATCGTCATTTCATAAAGGAAAAGCTAGATGCCAACCTAATTAGCTTTCCTTTCGTCCCCACTGAAGAGCAGCTTGCAAATATCCTCACAAAAGGGGTTTCGAGAAAAGCATTCTATGACTCACTGGGCAAGTTGGGCATGGTTGATGTGTATGCCCCAACTTGAAGGGGAGTGTTAGACATTGGATCCCATTAGCATGGGATTCCATTAGAAAGACAACATCATTAGGGAGACAACATCATAGTAAGACAACATTATAGTTTCTCCCTAGGATTCCTCTTTTCTGTTTTATATTACCTTTCTCCAAGTGTATATATACCCTGATCTATGTGTAATAGAAAACATCAAGAAATAATAAGAATTTCTTTCTCTCTCTAGATTTATATTCTCTCCATTCTTTATTTCCATAGGAAATTTGACTACAAAAGTGCTCACATTCAAGTGAAAGGACGAACAAATTTAGAGAGAAAAGGATTCTTTTTCATCTATAACTGAAAGATACATACTCCATATATATTGTTGTTGCTAGCTACAAATGCTCAACTAATTAATCACAACAATGATCCTAAAATCTCTCAACAAATGAACTAAAAATAGCAACTTCTAACAATTCTCAACAACTGAGAATTTATTAAAGCAGATAAACTAACTCCTATATATAGCTAAAGCTAGACCAAGTCAAGCAGTGAACTAAATTATTTACAGTAGAAATGCACTAATATTTGACACATATTACTAAGCTTTTATTTAACTCTAGTTTTAGTGCTAAAAATGTAACTAAATACGTTTTAGTTTGTGTCGTTGATGATTTGTTCGAATCGCTTGATTGGTATATTGATATACATGGTGGTACTATAATTTTGGGAAATATTTTTGTTGTTCTCCCTTTGTTAATTACTTTCTCCATAAGCTCCTTAAATCTTTTAAATGAATACTCCAACATATATACTCATATCTAGTAATCTACTTTCATGCTCTAGTGCAAAAATCACCAAGAAAATTGAAACAGAAGCGGTAAAATATATTCTTCAGAGCGACAGCATGCACATTTGCTATCGAGGAGGCAAGTCACTGTGTAATTAAATGAGTAATTTTAAGGAGTTAACCGACAAATTGAGACCGAAAATAAATATTTAAAGTGGGCTTGTGAATAGGGAAAATTATGTTGAGAGAGATCTCCTGTTAACGCGCGCAACAGTACTTTGATAGATTAGTCTTTGCAGTCATGCGAAGGAATAATCTAAGAAACTAAAAAAAGTGAGCTTCAGAGTGACAGTCTCATTTTGTACAAATAAATGGAGATAAATCTTTTTCTCCCTCTCCTTCTCTTCCCTCCCTCATATCAAACTACGATCATTAAATTTGAATTGCATTGCATGTAAAACAAATATGTGGAAGAAAAAATAAATCTCGGAACCTAATTTCTAAAGGCAATCATTCATAAGTCATAACCGAGACTTCAATAAATCAACGCTTCAAAGCCATGATTAGCATAGCATGTCCAATATAAAGCTAATAATATATGAGCATACATGCCTAACCATGCTATCGATCAACATAATGCTGAATTGACGCTTTAGCAAATTTTATAAATATTTAGACTCCGTTTGATAACAACATGGAAATGAAGAGAAAAATACAAGATTTGTGTGAGAATTTAGAAAATAAGTTGAGGCATGTGATAAGATACTTTTCATCACATGGTCATTTTTATGGGTAGATCTGTAGATGTCCTCCATCTTTCTTTATTTTTTGTGAATTTTTTTTTTCACACCACATGCCTCAACTTATTATCGAACTTTTCACAAAAATCGACTTATTTTTCTTTTTAATTGATTGCTCATTTAGTTAAAAAATGAATTTATACCAAAATTTATATCTTAATTTATATACGGATTTGGTTCAAAAACATATTTGCACTTAAATTTAAAACATTTGTTATTTGCAAATTTAGTGCAAATTGAAAACAGTTTTGCACAAAATATATATTATGAGTTGCTCGAAGATTTAGTGCAAAAACATATTTGCACCTTGCGGATTTAGTGCAAAAATGGATTTGCACTGAAATATGTATCATTAGTTTGCGGATTTAGTGCTAAAAAATATTTGCACTAAAAATATAGGGAAATGCTATTAGCACTCCACTTTAGTACTAAGGCACTCCACTTTTATTTTTAGTGACATAAAAAGTGTCCCAAAAGGCATATATAAGTGTCACTAAAAATGAAAGTGGAGTGCCTTAGGACAAAAGTGGAGTGCTAATATCATTTCCCAAAATATATCATGAATTGCTTGAGGCTTTATAGCAAAAACAGATTTGTACTAAAATATGTATCATTAGTTGCTTGCGAATTTAGTGAAAAAATATATTTGCAGTACCTACACCGGAGCTCCGATGAGGTTATGACACTCCGGTAATAGTGGTCAGAGCTCCAGAGGGGGATAGTGGTGGTGGTGGTGGTAGCCGGTGGTCATTAATTTAGTTTTAAGAAAAAATAAAATAAATGAATAAATAGTATTTTAGGTAAAGAATAATGAGTGCACTTACTTTGGAATGAAAATATAAGGTGCTGTTCCCTTAAATATAAATATGGAGAAAATTCATTTAACCCATTGCCTCAATTAATAAATATAGATATATATTTTGCAGTCTACATATAAAGAGGTTAATTTAGTTAGTATAAAAACAAAACCACATAAATAGGAAAGTGGCCATAATATTATAGTATAGAATGACTAATTACTCTAGGTCGGAGGGATATGATCGATTTGAGGATACACTAATGTGTCACCAATTTATTTTTCAGTAGTAAATTTTGTGTAATTTTAACGATGATGAGACCAATTTACTAACTAGTATATTGACAACACTACGGAACCTTTTGAATGTGTACCCTCCAAGTGTATCTTTGGAATGAATTTGGCTCAACATATGACACGTATGATGTGTCATTGACTTATATGTAAGTATAATGGAATAAATTAAATAATAATTTGAATCAGCCATTTCCAAGTGAGAACAAGCCGTCGAGTTTCTTTTTTGAATCGAATTAAGGACTGAATTTCAAATGTTAAAGAATCTTAATTTTCTATAGATTAAGTCAGGTAAATTAAACTTTTAATTGCAATTAACAAATTGAAGAAAATGTAAGCTAATGCAAAGTGCAGTACATTGAGTAGAAGAAAGAATTGTTTATGTTGTCAACGCAACTCGTGTTGTACGTCCAAAGACAAGTGAAAAAAAATAATACAATTAATTTAGCAATGTAGAGTTATCGAAACTAGGAGCGTCAGCTGCAAAATATCTGGTGGTCAGCTGTTGCCACCTTTCAAGAAGGGGATTAATCGAAGTGAGCGAAAGTTGGCCCAAACACTCTTGGTATAAAACGAAAAAAAAAAAGAAGATATATCCAGTCTAATCATTTTATTTCAGTAATTGTATACATATATTCTCCCACATATATTATTTTAATTCGGTCAAAAACTTGACGCAACCGAAGTAGTGTGTTGTGTTAAAGCCCAAGTGCAGGCTCGTCAAGTAGTAATATAGTCTCGGAAGTCCGAGTGTCGAACCACAGGGATAAGTGAAAAGGAATGGAATGGATTACGGATTAAAGTGTTTTCTGATTCTTGTAAGATGAAATGGTTATCGAACAACGTAAATGTAAAATGGTTGTGAAAATTAATAAGAAAGCACTAAGGTAGTTAGAGGTTAGTTATGATTAAAGAGACGGTGATCACTAGCTCATACAAAGATTATAACACAAGATTTCTCAAAATATGGGGAATGTTGGTGTATCTCTCAATAGCAAAGGGTGCGACGCTAGGCGACTCATTCCCGAGTTGAAGCTATATCGAGAAAGAGACATACGACATTCCACCAAAGACGGGGTTATCATTCCTACCTCTTAGCTACGGGTGTGAAGCAAGGCATCCCATTCCCGATGAAGCTAATCCGAGATAGATATGACAAACTCATCATTAAACGATTTAACATAAAGCAAGTGTAGTAATCTCATGATTTAAAGAATGAAAATTATAAAGTGAATCCTAACAATGAAACGGAATAAAGTTTATGGGACAAATTAGTCAACTCATCGTTTATCACATATGGTAGAACATAAAGAGTCTATGTATCACATAAAGTGTAAGAAGCACTCAATATATCAATAAATGAATCAAAGATAAGCTAAACAAATTTAAAATCCATCTATGGAGTTTTAAGAACTATTCATAATTTCTATGAAGAGGGAAAAACTCCATGGATGGGGGAAAGGGACTACAAGCTTTCTAGAACCATAGAAATATGTTGTATGCTCATTAACAACCAAGAACTAAATATACAAGGCATATAAAGTCTTAACTTAATATGACAATACCTAGAAAGCTTGAAATAATGGAAGATATGATGAAGAAGAAGAAGATTCACAAATATTTATCAAACTTTAGATATGGATTGAGCCATTAATCACCAAAAATCATATCACAATCAACCTCCGTAACCTTAGAAATAGACTACTCCATAATAGATGCAAGAACAAATATCATAGAAGAAGAAATCATTCTTACAAATTAAGCACTTACAATGGAGAAATGAAGAACAATCAACAAGTGAGCTCTCCCCTCTCTCTAGAACTCTAAGTAAAAAGATAGATAATCCCTTCTCCATGTAAAAGAAATAATATATATATTAAAAGGTAGAAAAATATCTAACTAAATATCTAAAATAGCTTGAACCACTAAAATAGCCCATTTTGGGTGTGAAATGGCCAAGTTGCCAGGGCCATGATCGATCATGGCCAACCCATGATCGATCATGGGGTCTTCTGCCTGAAGATTATTTGCACCATGATCGATCATGGGATTCCATGATCGATCATGCTTCTGGAAATTCTCTAAATCAGCACTTTTGTAGCTTTTGGCTAGTAGTTGATCAATTCCTCGAAGGCCATTGCATCCTATGCCTATAAACACACAGAAACACAACAAAAGCACACCTAGCGGGACAATATTAGATACAAAACTCGCTAAGACACTAATCTCAAGATAAGCGGATAATTAGGCAGAATTAATGCAATAAACGCGTCAAGCGACTCTCAGAGAGAGCTTATGCATGACAATATTAGGCGTTTATCAGGTTTAGACAGTGAAAATTTTAATTCAAGTACAAAATATTATATATAGATGGATGTATACAAGTAGAAAGAAATTATAAAAAAATAGAAAATTAAACCTAGTGTTCTCACTCACGTGCACCTTGCAACACGCTATTAAAGGGACCAATTTTTTAACCAACATTACTTAATTCCCAAGTTTTCCACCTTTTTGTAATTTTAAAATAAATCCAAATCCTTTTATGATTATAATTGTTCTCTCTATACTTATATATATGTGAGTGTGGTAAGCATATAGGTACGTACATACTAAAAAACCTCATTAATTCTCTCTATATTCTGATCGAGTTCCCAAAACCCTAATTATTTCTTTTTTCCCAGATGGGTATAATCCAAGGAAGAAAAATTCAGATGTTATTGAAGAAGATGAAGAATAGGAATAATAGCAAAGGATACACTTCGCTTCATGAACATCAACAAATTAGCGTTCACGATCAAACTGCAGTCCCTAGTGGCCACTTTCCTATATATGTTGGTGAAGAGCTCAAAAGGTTTGCGGTTCCGGTCGCGTATTTATCTTCAAGATGGTTACAAGATTTGTTGAATAAATTCGAGGATGAAATTCAAGTTGGCCAGCCCATAGTTCTGCCTTGTTCGGTTGATGCGTTCGAAGGAGTACTCAATCTTGTCAAGGCCGAGAATAAGAAGACTGCCCGGCTATGATCAATCAAAACCTTTCTGGCCGCTGCAGCAACAGTGTGCGGCGCGCATGAAGAGAACAGAGTCGCCGCCGCCGGATTTACACCGAAATTAATTAGGGAGAGTACTTGGTGCAAATATTTACTAGTTAGAAAAGTTACGTACGTATTATTCCCAAGCTGTTTATTTAAGTCCAGCTTAGTGTTAAAAATCTAGCTAATTACGTTTTAGTTTGATTAGCAGAGAATTTTTCTCCAAATTTTATAAATATTTATTTAATACTTGAGTGGATGCATGCATTGTGATCTTCTAGTCTCGACGTGGATAGTCTATTTGTAACTAAATTGTGAGAGTTTAGTCTACTGCGCACAAGCTGGCCCAGTTTACCCAAACCGTTTGAAAAAAAAAGAACGTAAAGTCATTAACCAATAAAAGAAAAATAAATCTTTATGACTACTACGGCGACAGTAAACTACTCACAGAGAGGATAGAGACGTTGAAACATTACATATTACTAAGCTTTTATTTAAGTTTACATTAGTGCTAAAAATGTAACTAAATATATATATTTTAGTTTGTGTCGTCGATGATTTGTTCGAATCGTTTGATTTGTTCTCCCTATGTTAACTTTCTCCATAAGCTCCTTAAATATTTTAAATGAATACGTACTCCAACATATTCATAGTAATCTACTTTCATTCTCTAGTGCAAAATTCATCAAGTAAATTGAAACAGAAGTGGTAAAAAAGTCTTCAGAGCGACTATATGCACATTTGCTATCGAGGAGGCAAGTCACTGTGTAATTAAGTGAGTAATTTTAAGGAGTTGACCGGCAAATTCTGACCGAAAACAAATATTTAAAGTGGGCTTGAGAATAGAGCAAATTATATTGAGAGAGAGTCACTATGTAATTAAGTGAGTAATTTTAAGGAGTTGACCGGCAAATTCTAACCGAAAACAAATATTTAAAGTGGGCTTGAGAATAGAGCAAATTATATTGAGAGAGGTCTCCCGCTAATGCGCCCGATTGACAGTACCTCAAAGGATTAGTACGTTTTTGCAGTCCCGTGGAGAACATCACTATGCCCAGTGGAAGTTTAGGTGACGTACACTGTACGTCGCTTAAGTTAAGTTTGTTCGTCACCTAAGGTTTAAGCGACGAACCATGTGTCACCTAAGCTCCGTCACCTAAGTGGCGTGGCATATTGTTTAGGCGACGTACAAATAAAGGCGCGTCACCTAAGTATCACTTAGGTGACATACAATGTGTACGTCACCTAAGTGATCCATAGGCGACGTACACATTATACGTCACCTAAGTGATACTTAGGCTTCGGGCGTATGACCTGTCGCCTAAGATTCGCTTGTTCGTCGCTTAAAGGTATATCTTAGGTGATGTACCTTTTTATTTTCGTCACCTATGATTACCTTTTATGTGACGTACTATTTATGTTTGTCACCTAAAGGTACATCTAAGGTGACGTACTATTTTTATGTTTGTCACCTATAAGTATCTTTTATGCGACGTACGCTTTTATGTTCGTCGCCTAAGGTAAATCTAAGGTGACGTACTCGTTTTGTGTTCGTCGCCTAAGTGGGATAACTAGGCGACGTACATAGTTTAGGTACGTCGCCTAAGTGCAAAATCATAATTGACAAAATTGCTGAAAATTACAATAATCCCTACAGCCGAAACTGCATTTTAAACACAAAAACCTGCATTTCATATCATAAGCTGTAATCCCAAATAAATAATTATAATACACATTAGTTCACAAACATATAATTCTCATTATCTAATAAAATTTTGAATTATACAAAAATATATGCAAGGTAAAAAGATATTCAATGCTCATAAAAGTAAATAAAAATATTCAATATTCAAGTACAAAAATATAATAAAACAAGCGCCTATGGCTGCTGGTTTGTAAAGGAACCACTGGCAGTATCCCGTTGAAGAAGCTCAAGAACCTGACGTTGCAAGTCGGCCATATCCCGTCGGAGCCCTTCGTTGGCTTCCATCAGCCTTTCGACTGGAGATTCCCGTCGCTCACAGACGCCGGCCGCGCTTCGCCTCTCGTCTGTGGGTCCCTTGAGGCAGCTCCCAATATGAAGCCGACCTCATGGGGACAGAGTCCCTCACTATACTCCCTATGTCGCGTGAGAGGCGAGCCTGATAATGCTCGTCCAACGGTAGCTTGAGCTCGTCGGACCATGGGAAGGTAATCTTCTTCCCCTTCTTCCGCACCTCCTCGTGTGTCTTCTTACACACGCATATGCCACGAGTGCGAGTGGAGGTGGCGGCCGTGGAAGTGGAGGCCGAGTCACCTATAGGATAAAACATACATTATAATTAGTAACATTTTTAGTGTTATAAAGCAAAAAAAAATATATTAAAGATGTAAATAATCACCTCTACTCTTGCAGCGAATGCTATGAGGAAGTGAGCGCCCGGTGGTGGCGGTACTCGCGGCAGTCGACTGCTCTGTAGCAATCGGAGCTGCAGTAGCTGGTAGTATCTCCAATGGAGGCGGTGCAGCGTTGTCCTCAGGATCTCCTGTGGGAGCTGCTGTAGGCGTAAAGCGCTGTGCAGCGACCTCGTGCAGAGAAGCAAGTGCGGCCGCGGACGAGGGATATTTCCTCTTAGGAGGCATAATCTAATATCTGTAAAGCTATATAATTATAATTAAAGGAAATTAAAGGAGCCATTACAAAAATAAATAAAAAGGGCCACTTACTAGTAGAAAAAGCTAAATTGAATGTTTGTGAATCTATTTTTATTGAGAAAAAAGAAAAAATAATATTATAAGTAATAGGAACTCACAAACTAAGTTAATACTACTTGGGTCAGGAGCTACCCTAGAATGGAGATTGAAGATAAGATCATTTAACCAAGGTAAGTAATTAACTTGCTAAAAAACAGATCATTCACTAAAAATTAACCAAAACTCACCTTGCTTCTAGCAGTGAGAGTTGAAGTAAGAGATTGATAAATCTTTTTTGAAAACCATTAACCGCACTTTTTTCGGCTCAATTGCTCCTCCTTCACCTTAGCAGCCCATCCCCAACAATTGCCACATTCAAATTAGCAGCCCCTCTACCTTCTGCCAATTCAAAGAAAAAGGGCACACATACACGCATAACTTGTTAAATTGATTGCAATTAAAAATCACCCAATGATAATAATCTGATTTAGCGGATAATATGTTGAATGAAAACATCTACCAATAATCTGGACTTGGTTTTCAAATTAGTGAAGCTTACTTTTTCATGCTACCCATAATTAATTTACCAATATTTTGAATAAATTAGATGGGCTAAAATCCTTCTGCCAATTTTAAGGAGCCCAATACTAGATCCTTAATTAATTATTACAGGAAACATGGGAGACTTTAATCTAACATTTAGAGCCATAGTACACTAACAGCATAAGAGAAAAGAATTAAGCTATCCTTTAACTAAAAGATTAGTCATATTAATTGTCCCGAAAAAGACCTAGGATGTGGCCAATTCATTTCCCATATATTTTATAGCATTTTGAATTCCACTGTAAATATAAATAAAAATATCCATATGATAAAAGAAAAATGTCACCAAACGAGCCCAATTCGTCTACTTTCTATCGTCTCAATCATGTACACACTAACAGGTGTCAGGTGTATTCAAAGCTAAACAAGTGAGCATTTTAAGGTAACAATTAAGTGCAGTGGACACCCTCCTGAACACAATGGACAGTGGACACCCTGCTGCTTGTATGTTAGCCGGTAATTGTGCGCAAAAGCTTATGTACCAAAAGAAAGATATAATCAATAAAGTGCAGGCATAACTAACACTCAGTCATTTTAAACCGAGAGTATGTAATACTTATCGCCCTTAATTTAGTATATGTAACTAAAGAAAAAATGAGGTAAGCAAATATATACATTGAACATTTATCATACACGCCAAACAATTCTTTTCACTCACTTCTCTTTTGAATAAACCACACAAACGCTTGTACTTTTGGCAACATTAGGTTCATCTAAAAAATAATAATAATCAAGTTCCTTCGACAAATCAACATAGAAATAAACCACACGAAACAAGTTCTTCAAATATTCAAAAGATCTATCGGAAACAAACAAGAGGTAAAAAAATAAAATAAGAAAGAAGCCAAATACAAAGGCTGTTAATGTACCTCTAGGGCGACAAAATCAGTTCTCCAAAGGCTATTAACGCTACAACCAAATAGCAAGAAGCGATTTCGTTAAACAGGAAAACATATCTGATTAAAAGATAAAGTTACCAATACAAATCGATATCTTCAATTAGCGGCTTCTGTAAAAGTAATCAGCGATTGGTGAGAGATGAGAAAAAGGAAACTATTTGACTATTGAAAAAAAAAAGGCACGAGCTTACGGTGAAATAGAGGAGGAAATCACAATGAACGGCAAGAGAGAGAGAGTTGCACGCTATTTGGGGATTTTGGAGGAATTTTGGCGGAGAACTTTGCACGAGATGGTCGTGCTGCGATTTTGGAGAATTGGGGGTTAAGGGTTTTGGGAGATTTTGGGGATTTGAGGGGGAGGGAAAAAGCTCGTTGCTTTTGGGAAGTGGGAATTTATTTTCTATTTAATTTTTAATTTAAGAGTTTTGCTTTTAATAGTTTTATAATTTAATTTAGGAGTTTAAAATTAAAGTTTAGTTTTGCAATTATGTAAAAGTTTTATAATTTAAGAGTTTAGTATTTCTTTTGAATTTAATTATTGTATTATAATTTATACTAAAAAATAACATATAAATGAGTGAAGAATAAAATAACTAAAAAAAGATAGGGATAAACATTTATAATCCTAAAATATATACAATTTCTATCTTGATTTAATAAATAGTAGTTTTATTAAAAATTGATAAAAAAAATTAACTTGTTTAATGAGTGACCCAAATTTGTTAAGCGTAAACTCATATAAACCTTCCTTTTATGTACATGTAACTTGTATCTCATACTTCTATGTAACCATGGTACATAGTTTTTGGAATGAAATGATCGATTTGGTATAATTTCGTATTGAATCTATGTAGCCACGGTGGTTTTTAGAATGAGATAACCAATTCAGTATCATTTCGTATTGAACATGTGAACCCAATAATTACCAATCGGATAACAAAGTTTGTGTAAAATTATATCATGGAACAAAATATAGATCATACCTAATCGTGTCATATCCAAGTCCAATTTGATTGACGATATAGCATATCAATTCAATCCGTGATCTCTGGCGTGTCCTTCGGTTAGTTCAAGTGGTGAGCAATGCTTATGTGCCGTGCTTTTATTAAAATCCCACATATTAGTTTAATGGGTCGTCTTGTTCAATTTTACCAATGTTTCTTTCTAATCTGATTCAACTCAACATGACCTATTATCAGGTCTATTCAATTTCCTTGCTAAAGTTATGTTTTCTTGTAGTATATTAATGATATTGTTTATAAATTTATAAAATTCTTATAGCTGAATAATTAAATATATATATATATATATTATAATTATTTTTTATAATCCGTATCAAAGACGTATCATATCCTACATTTTTTTAATTTCTAATTTTTCCGTATCACCGTATCAGTACATCCGATAACCATATCTATATATGTGCTTCATAGATATAAAACAATGATGTTTTACTAAACTATAGAGCAAAATCCTCCTTTTAGGTAAAATGCATTATAACGTTTCGAGCTATTATTAATTTCTTAATCACGAAAAAATTATATGTTTACGTAAGATGCAGACCATCTATTTAATTTTAGTATGACTAGTTTTAAATTTAGTACAATACATAAGGATTATAAAATAACTAGATTATAAAGAAAAAAAAACATATTTCTCATATTTTAACGACTAAACAAAAGGATTCGCAAATAAAAGTACTAATAAAAAAATATTAATTACAAACATTGTTCCTTAAAAAAAGTATTTAATGTAATAATCATTAAGTTATTGAATATAAATTATAAAAAGGTTAAACTATAAAATATGTAGGTTTTACAAAATAAAATTAATTAATTTTAAAATATCAATTATATAAAATCAAAATTTTTAAAAATTCAAAATGGTCTTATTTTTCAAAAATATAAAAATTTCGTTCAAAATTATGGCGGGAAAATAACTTTAAGCGACGTACATTGATCAGTGTACATCACCTAAGTAGCCTTTTACACGACGTACATTAATTAGTGTACGTCGCCTAAGTGAATTTTAGATTTTTCAAATATCTAAAATTTCGTTAAAAATTGCGGCGGAAAAATATCTTTAAGCGACGTACTTTTATAAGGGTACGTCACCTAAGTGGGAATTTTACGTGACGTACCCTAATAAATGTACGTCGCCTAAATCAATTTTTAAAATTTTTCAAATATTTAAAATTTGGTTGAAAATTACGGCGGGAAAATATCTTTAAGCGACGTACTTTTATCAGGGTACGTCACCTAAGTGGGAATTTGACGCGACGTACCCTAATCAATGTACGTCGCCTAAGTCAATTTTTAAAATTTTTAAATATTTAAAATTTTGTTGAAAATTGCGGCGGGAAAATATCTTTAAGCGACGTACTTTTATCAGGGTACGTCACCTAAGTGGGAATTTGACGCGACGTACCCTAATCAATGTACGTCGCCTAAGTCAATTTTTAAAATTTTTAAATATTTAAAATTTTGTTGAAAATTGCGGCGGGAAAATATCTTTAAGCGACGTACTTTTATCAGGGTTTGTCGACTAAGTGGGAATTTTATGCGACGTACCCTAATCAATGTACGTCGCCTAAGTCAATTTTTAAAATTTTCAAATATTTAAAATTTTGTTGAAAATTGTGGCGGGAAAATATCTTTAAGCGACGTACGTTTATTAGGGTTCGTCGACTAAGTGAGAATTTTATGTGACGTACATTGATGTTTGTCACTTAAGTGAATTTTAGGAGACGTACATTGATGTACGTCGCTTAAGTGGAGTTTTAGGAGACGTACATTAATGTACGTCACTTATGTTTTAAGAGACGGACATTAATGTTCGTCACCTAAGTTCATTTTTAGGAGACCTACACTTATGTGCGTCGCTTAAGTGGAGTTTTAGGCGACGGACATTGTAGTACGTCGTTTAAGAGGAGTTTTAGGTGACGAATATTTGAGTACGTCGCTTATGTGGAATTTTAGGAGACGTACATTGGGATACGTCGCTTAAGTGGAATTTTAGGAGACATACATTAACGTACGTCGCCTAAGTGAGTTTTAGGTGACGAACCCTATTTGTGTACGTCACCTAAAACCCATCTTGGCATAGTGCATACCCTGGAAAATCAAAAAAAGTGGGCTTGAGAGTGACAGTCTCTTTTTGTACAAATCAATGAAGATAAATATTTTTCTCCATCTGGTTTGGGTAATTAGCAAAAATTATCTTTAAGTTTTAACCCAAATCTCTCGCTTGTTCCTAAAGTTCAATTTTCGGCTAAAGCATCCTTAAAGTTTCTAATTTTTCCTCATTTGTCCAAAACTGGATGCCCCAATAAAAAGATGCATTGAAAACACGCATTATTATCACGGACCACTCTTTTAAAAGGCATTTTGGGATGTTTCAACCGAAAATAAAAACTTTAAGGATGCTTAAGCCGAAATTAGAAACTTTTAAGGATGTTTTAACCGAAAATTGAACTTTAGGGACGAGCGAGAGATTTGGGTCAAATTTTAGGAGTCATTTTTGTTAATTACCCATCTTCTTCTCTTCCCTCCCTCATATCAAACTACCAATATTAATTAAATTTGAATTTGCATTGCATGTAAAATAAATATGTGGAAAAAAAAAAACTTTTATCAGTCTAAAGACGATTTAAGTCATAATCCGAGACTTCTATAAATCAACACTTCAAATCCATGATTAGGATGTCCAATATAAAGCAAGATAAATTAAATTACATACTAATTTAAAAGAACTAATAATATATGAGCGTACACGCATAACCATGCTATCGATCACAATGCTGAAGACTAGCTCTTTCGTAAATTTTATAAGTATTTAGACTCCGTTTAATAATAAAATGGAAAAGGAAAAGAAAAGGAAAAATACTTGATTTGTATAAAAAGTTACAAAATAAGTTGAGATATGTGATGAGATGCGCGCCATCTCATGGTAGTTTTTATGAGTAGACATGTAGATGTCTTCCACCTTTAATTCATTATTTTTTGAGGAAAAATTTTCTTTCTCACTACATGCCTCAACTTATTTTTTAACTTCTCACAAAAATCAAATGTTTTTGTTATTATTTTCTATAATATTGTTATCAAATGCACTCTTATTAATTAATGATTGACTTGAAGCCTACATGCAATGTCTTATGAAATCTTCTAATTCCGGCATGGATGGCTTGCCCTTTAACCAGACTGGAGAGGGTATCATTCTTGGTACGTGCAGCTGCTTAATTTATGCATATCGTTTAAACCAAAAAAAAAACAAAGCCAGTAATAAGAAGCATTCCGCATTAAGAGCCACTTCGTAGGCTGTGCGTATGAGTTATCGATTACATATTAATCAATATTCGATTGATTGGTTTAAGGTTATCAACAAAAAAGATTTGTCTAAGCCACTTCGTTTCTTTTGGTCCGAGTCACTTTCTTTTTTTTTGGTCCGAGTCACTTCGTTTCTTTTTGTCCACGTCACCTCTTTTTTTGTATAATTTGCCTTTCTTTTTGTTTAACTCTCTTCATTTCTCCTTTGTGAGTTTCAGGAATATCCCCATTCATAGGTCCGAGATCTACATCTATGAATTGAAAGGTCTTAATGATCAACTCTGCATGATCAACGATAGAGTTCTAAAGGAGGATAATTTTAGGGCTACTCGGTAAGTTACTGGAAAAGATTCCAGTGATTCTGAAGGTGGTGGAAGAAGAAGTGAAAATAGGAGACATCTGCCACTACTGTTGGTGGGGGACCATCTGCAGGGCCTATTAAAGTTGATACTTCAGAGACAACTACCTACTAGGTTACCATTGCCGATCTACCAGTTGCTGTCCCTCTTGAGCAAGGGGAGAGGCTGTTGAAATTTCTAACCGATTTTTAGTTTCCTTGATTATATTAAAGATTTGAGTTTTTAACTTAGCGATAATATTGATTATACCAATCTTTGCCCCTTACTTAATTATGCCAATTGAAAGTTCTAATGTAATTCATTTATCTTGAATTCAAGGTGTTACGGGGTTAACTCAATGCACGCTAGATCTCGCAAGTAGAGAATATAAAGTCTTTTTACATAAATAATTTATCGCGAAGAATGTGTGTTTCATTTATTTATTTATCCATGCAATATATATATATACTCATGTTGAGTACTACAATTTTTTCATGTGGAATCAATGATTTGAGCCAACCATCTCTTTGGTTGTAGACCACCACTAATGGCGGTTGTGATAGCATGTTTTTCTAGAGGAATAAGCAAATGCGTATTTTGTATATATACAAATATTTTCACACACATATTGCATGGATATATATGTACATATACTGATATACATACAATAGACATGAAGGTATACCTATATAAATACATACATTCATATACATATATAGATATACTTACGAATATTTATATATAAATATACTTACGAATGGGTCAGCAAAAATGTGCTGCGGAGTTCGGTTTTGAGGTCGCTAGCAAGAAGTGATGATGGGGTGGTGATATATATATAGAGGTTTGAGCTCCTCTCAAGACTGGTTGATCATCCTCTCACGTGTTTTGGTAACAACATGAAAAATAAAAATGAAGTGTGAAAAGATGAAAAATAAGTTGAAACATGTGATGAGATGTTCTTTATCTCATATTCATTTGTATTAATAGAAGTCCTATATCCTCCATTAGTTTTTGTAGAAGAAATTTCTTCTTCAACCCCAAAGAAAAATTTTCCGTGGAAAAAGTAAAAAATTGAAAAGTCATCTCATCACATACCTTAATTTATTTTCTATTTTTGCTATCATTTTTCATGTTATAATCAAATGGGCCCTAAGAGTTACTTAATTGGCTATGTAGGAAAATAAAGTCCTACTAGAGGTGGATATTTATTTGACATAACACAGTGGTGAGTAATTATACATGGACATAAAAAATTGATATATTAATATGTCAATTACTCATTGGTTAAAATAAAATGTGATATTGTTTTTTTAACTAATACATGATGGACACATTTGTTATATATGTCAGTTTTTATATCAATTTAACAAATACGATTGATTTTGATAAGATGACTTTGACTGGAACCCCACATTAATCTAACAATTATATGATAGCCATACTAGATAAGTTAGATTTTTTGTGTATATATAGACGGGCATCCTTCTATAATAGTGGGTATATGTTTACCTAGGTATAAAAGCATTATTACACATTTTAACACTAGTATAATAAGGGAAAAAGAAAAAAAAAATTATGAACGAGAGATGTTAATTGATTGCCGCTAATTTCTTCTTCGAATAAGCTAATTCTCGTTGAATTTGTAATTCAAAGAGACAATGGATTTAAAGGTTGCCGGGCCTTTCTAACCACCTCCACCCACTGCGGCCATTCATGAGCGTCCAGTCGT
Source organism: Lonicera japonica (assembly GCA_021464415.1). Classification (NCBI taxonomy): domain Eukaryota; kingdom Viridiplantae; phylum Streptophyta; class Magnoliopsida; order Dipsacales; family Caprifoliaceae; genus Lonicera; species Lonicera japonica. The sequence continues at coordinate 160,438 of JAKCWG010000159.1, forward strand.
ATCTAATTTAATTTTAAAAAATATCTTAAACTTATAACAAACCTACTTATTGTATTGCGCGTAATTAAGTTTTTGTCTCGTATGTCGAGGGTTTCTTTTTCATCACACACGTATGGTTATATAGGTGTCAAGGTGGACTCAGGATGAAACAAAAGGGTGAGCTAAAGTGGACTGTATCATGCTAATTTTGTTTTTTAGTATATAACTTACACCGTAATTCTTTTAGTTGTACTATGCCAGAGCTTCCTCTGCTAGGCTCCAGTTCCGCTCTGGTCAGTTGACTCAGATTCCTCCCGCTACACTAATTTGCTCAACATGTGTTGAGTTAATTACTCAAAGTAAAAAAATCAGAGGTACTTTATGTAGTTGAAGTTTCATTATCAAAGTCTAGTAGTAAGACAAATGAATCACCCACTAGAATAGAGATCTTAATGTAATTGGGTAGCCTAGCTAGTTACCCACTCTAAATGCATGAAGAACCAAAATAACGAAGTTATGAGAGTATCTCTAATAGTATAATCAAAATAATAATTATAATTAATTTTAATAATATTGGCTAAAAATACTACTCTAATGGTATAATTAAATATTAACAACCTTTTAACTAATAACCAAATCTACTCCATTTATAATCAAAGTTAACAATATTATTCGATAACCAAAATGAGGGGCCTACTAATTTTACTGGGTAAAAGAGAATCTTTTCAAATTTAAATTATATTTTCCTCCCTTTTTTTTGAAACAAAATTCAAATTAATTAATTTGTTGTCAATCAATATAATGAACCCCACAAATTTGGTTATTGAAAAAAAAAATAGCTATTAAATATGGTTACGTACATTGTTAAGTTTAACAACTTATTAAATGGATAATCAAAAATTATTTTGATTATTCAATTTTAATTATTCCATTGGAGATGCTCTCATGTATCTAAATCCAATTCAAAAGCCTTGTGCGATTCTTGTTTTCCTTTTGCCTGTAAACCACAAAAACGTCTAAATTGAGGAAATTTTTGGGATCTGTCTGGTTATCTGAATACAAATACCGATTTAGAAATTGAAAAAAAAATATTTAAATGGCTTTTAGCCTAAGCCATTTAAATAATTAGGTTTTAGCCCAAACCTTTAGATAATTATGATAAAATTATTATTTGTTTTATTATTTAAATAAAATATTGGAGATTTTACGATCGTATTCTTCACTGACTTTTCAATTCATATTTATTAGGAGCTTTTGATTATAAGGACAAAAGTTTTATTCTCTATCTACTAAAGGACACAACTTTTATACCAATAGTTTAAGGTCCAAAGTTTTGTTAAAGTACAAAATTTTGCAGAAAATACAAAGAATTAAAATTAAAATAATATAATTTCAAAACTAATTTATTGTATTATTATTCCTAAAATGTCACTGTAGGTTAATTGATTACTAAATTAATCTAAACTCCTAAAATCTTGCTAGAAACTAAAATCTTTAAAACTAAATTCGAAATTCGAAATTCAAATTCAAACAAGGAGACAACTTCTAACACATAATCTATTCTTAAAATCTAGGAAATCAATTAATTAAAATGTATTCAAAAAATCAAAAGATTTCAAACACCCTAATCAATTTGACTAGTAATAACATATTGAATTTATTTGTACAAAATATATAACATAGGCATATAAACACAAATTCATATTAATTAGACAATTGAATATCTAGCTCAGATATATTGGCATAAATTCATAATGAATCAGAGGTTTTAATATTTACTATTCAATCATAGAAAAATAAATTTGTACGTGGATATGCCTATGAATGTGTAAATAATAATAATAATCTTTAGATATAAAATTGTTAATTAAATTCAACTTAAATATAAAAAGTATATTAAGCTTCGTATACGTGCATATATGAGACATATTAAGTTAATTAGATAGGCATATTAAATTACACAAAAAAGACATAAAACAAATCATACGTACCTAAACTGAATAATATAAGACGGTGCATAAATAAATCAAAAAAAGTAAAAGAAATGGAAATGAAATAGAGATGGTGAATAGAGAGAAAGATAGATCTTACAGAAAAAATATTAAGGCAAGTGACAGATATTTTGTACAACAAACAACATGCATTATATCATACATATAGACACTAAAAAAAATCAAAAGATAGTATAAATCAAATAGGCATTTTTCCTTTAAGGCGAAAAACGTATAAACATTATAAAATTAAAAGAGATTTATACAGATGAAAAAATCAAAATTATGGGTTTTCCTAGAAAATCATATCAAATAAGTAAAGGATGTAAAACATTCAATCTCTTTTTTTTTATCTCGGGTGTAAAAAAATTCATCTCTTTAGAGCTTTCAAATCCATGGACAAAGAATTATTTGAACACCATCTCTGATCTAAAACAAACAATTAACAACTTACACAATCTTTGTTTTTGTTTTATACTCGAACACAGTGCAATCTCAATACAACACCATCAATGACCTTCTCTCTCTTCTTCATCTTCCTCATATTTTCTCTCTCATCCTTTCCCAGTTTTCTCTCCTCCCTTGCAATGACAAGAACAACCCGCTTCAGATTGAAGCTCATCTATCAGCCCATTAATTCCATACTCTCACCCACCAATTAGTTTGAAGTAACCAAACCCATCAAATTGCCTTAAACTAAACCATGCTCATATCTCTTAAATGGACAGCAATAAGTAAAGGGCGGCAGTTTGATTGAATTTTTGGCGTTTGGCTCGACAGTGTTGAGAATTTTCGGAGTTGCATGGCAGAGCCGAGAGCCACCGAGATAGTTTGGACGGTGAAGAAAGATAGACATTTTTCCTACCGATAAAGCTTATTATACCTTATGCCTTTCATAAATGGGTCCTTGAATTTAGTGATAGCTGAATTTTATTCCTTTACCGTAATTAATTGAATCTATCCGAAAGTTCCAACCAATTAGGGAGGGAATCTATCCTAATTAGCTGAAAAAAAGTCTCCTCATCGGCAACAAACAAGAGGACCATAATATAAGATATAACCATCTTTCATTACTTATCTACAACGCGCAACAACTAAGCTGGAAAGTAAGGAATTAACAATAATCTAATCAAAGGGTAAAAATGAGAGAATATTCAAAAATATAAGGAAATAAAACAATTAAAAAATTATGGAAAATATGAAATAAAGCTTTGGGACTTTTTCCAAAATACTGTTCTTATTCAAAAAGTTAGGATCGGAAACAATTGCCCAAAAATGTGTGTCCTTGAGTAAATTGGTTTAAAAGATTTGGGACTTTAGACTAATTTTCTATAGTTATTATGTTCTTAAATATTAGCGTTGCTAGATTTAAGACAGAATTTAAGATTTGTTCGTTTTCAAAATTCAAACTTTAATAAATCTGCTGAATATGATTCATTAACTAAATGTTATAAAATAGGAAGTAAACAAAATTATGAAATTATCTAGTCGGTAACAATAAACTAGATCCTCTTTTTAAAATTTCAAAATTTGAGTTCAAACTTTAAGTCAAACAAATTAAAGAGAACATAGTTAAAGATTTCAATATACTATTTTTAACAAATAATTAAACTAATTCCTTAACAAATTCAAATATATTAAATTATAGGCATATTAGGCAAATAGAAGTCAACGTAATAGGCATATTAAGTGTTATAAGTTGAAGGAAGAGAATGGATTTGCAGATTTGCACCTTATACAATTTTTCGCATTTTTTAAGATTATTATTCTCATTGGGCGTTGAGCGAGACATATATATATATCATGATGAAACATTATTCTTGAAATAAAAGACATAAAATTTCTACATATTTTAACCCATTTAAGTAAGATAAATATCCAAATATGTAGATATATTTGACGTTCTGAATTTACACATGTGGCATACATATTATAGATTTATTTTGTGAAAGAAAATCAATAATATGACCGGCCATTAGAGTTGTAAAATTATTATGTGCATAATATGTTTGTGGCTTTATACACTGATGGCATATTTGTAATTAAATGATGTTTAAGAAAGACATAATGTCCTAATTGATTATAGCCATATTACAAATATACATTAATCGAGTTATAATATATCTTCATGTCAATATACACTTGAAAATTAAATTGAACTAGACGTATGTAAAGAAAGTTAATGCAAGAAAATTAAATATAAAACCTTGTTGTCCTCGACAAAAATCTAGTTGCGGTGAACAGCTCCGGCGACTGAAGGAGAGGAGTCCCGGTGGCACCAATCAATTGGAAATTCCAATAGGAAGGAAATATCAATGGCCTTTAATTCTTTATCGAATCACCAATCTCGAGAGAAAATACGAGTTTCAAACTAGGGAGGAAAATGAGAGTTAAATCCTCCAAAAAAAATGGCTGTTATTCCTTTGGATTATGATAGTTATCACTAAAGTTTGACTTTTGTGCTCATTAAGAACGGCCAATTATTAAGCAACCAAATGTAATGGCTAATTTATAAGTTGAGAGAAAATTAGAATGAACCTAATCATTAACTATGGGCAACAAAGTCAACTGACTACTAATTCTGAATAAAACAATAATAATTTTTTTATTATTTTTGGGGTGGTTTGGGCTAGAAGCAAAATAATTAGGCTAAATACAAAATATTGGGCTGATCCATAATTTCCAAAAAGGAGTGGGTTTGGGTATACAAGCCCTAAGAATTTTGGGCTTGTTCCTAATTTGCTATAAAAGGAATGTAATGTGCTTTCTTCAACAAATTTTTAATTCCTTATTAAAAAATGAGGCCTAAGTATATAATTATTAAACATCATATATCATTCTTACAATTGTCGTCGTGAGGTTCCACCATTGTGTTCCACTTGTGGTTAATTTTGTTTTGTTTAAATAAGAGCATTCTTTAAATAATAAGAGGTGGTCTAGTGACTTGTCTATCATTAGGCACTTGTTGGAGTGAATAATTTGGCAAATCTTAAATTCGAATGTATAAAACTATTGTAACCAACAACAAACTTAGATCAGCGAGCAGGGTTAGCTTTCATCCAATGTGATGCGAGAACACCTTGTGCAAAAAGAAAATGTAAGACTATTCATTGTAAGCAGGATTTTAACTGATTGTGATATGCTTAGAACATCCACAATTATTAGGTAAGATATATAGGCTATAAACTTGTTCTATATATAACATCGCATTGTAAAATTTTTGTTTTAACACAAAATATTCACAATCTAAAAATTATAAAATCCCATTAATTTACAACAATTAAAGATAAAGAGAGATTGAATTGAGATGTTATAAAGGTTGTTCTTAGTGAATAATTGCAAAAATACAATTCGTTTAATGTATGCTGATAAATATATGTAATAAGATTACACGATAAATATAACTCTTTTAAAATAAAGCAGCGGTCAACAACTTTGTTCTTTGAATAAGCAAAAAGAGCCTTTTACAATTTAATACTAATCAAAAGGAAAACCCGTACAGATTAAAATACCAATTCGGTAAAACACATATTAAAAAAGTGAAAAAAACAAGAAGAAAGAACAGAGATATTTGGCCGACAAGAGAATCACCAAAGCCAGAGACTATCCGAGCCAGCATCCTATCTATGTGTTGTACGAGTATCTGGTTCGGTTTCGGGTTCCGATTCGGATTCGGGCTCGGATAGCGATTAGGAGTCGAATTCAGGTTCCTCTTGATGTGTACAACAATTTCTTGAATGAATTTTGACTCATAACTGTAAATATTGCCACATCAAAACTTGTTTGAATCTAGGTGCATGGGCTTTGCGCAAAATTATACTACTTCCTTTTAAGAATTATCTCTCCCAAAAGTTTAAGTTGTTAGGAAAAGTAACCGGAATGAATATTATATTAGAGTACAGAATATCAAATCCAAAATTAATTGGCAATGAATGGAGCAACACTCGACATGAGATTTATAGTCTTAGCATGCTACCTCACACGTGGCATAATTTTGAGCCTAACACATGAATTGTTTTCATTGGGTGATGTGGATTCCCTGTGGCCGTGGGCCCTTACTTTGAGACCATATTAAAGCTCAGAACATAATCATGTAGAGAAAACAAATTCAGGGTTAACAAACGGGGATGGAGGTGCCAAGGCCTAAGTCATGGACCTCATAGACAATCTCGCTCTGGTACTATATTAGGAACCATCTATCCCAAAAGTTTAAGCTATTAAGAGAAGGAATATCATGCTTAACACTTCCAACTCCATTTTAGAGTTCAATATTGGGTAATGGCAAGGATTCAGTGAAGTTTGAAGATGTTTCTTCTGCGTTATTGGGTAATGAACAACGGCAAAGGGAGAAGGAAAATTCTTCCTCGGATGCGTTGTTTACTCGAGGAAGAAATGAGGAGCGAGAACAAGGTGGTAGAAGCAACTCTCAATCTAAGTACAGACCAAGGGACTTGACTAAAGTTCGGTGCCACAAGTGCAAGGAATTGGGGCATTTTAGAAGAAATTGTCCTATGCTAGAGTTAGGAGGGAATAAGAAGAAAGCAGATGATACCGCGAATTCTGTTAGTTCAGGGGATAGTGACTTTGAGAGTCTGTTAGCGGTTACTCCTAGAGAAAGCTCGGTGGGCGAATGGATCTTAGACTCGGGTTGTTCATACCATATGTGCCCAAACAAAGACCTATTTCATACCTTGACGAAGGTGGATGGAGGAGCGGTTTTGATGGGTAATGATCAAGTCTGTGAGATGATGGGTATTGGAACAGTGAGGCTGAAGATGTATGATGGAGTAGTTCGAACTCTTGATGAAGTCAGATACGTCCCGGATCTGAAGAAGAATTTGGTTTCTCTTGATACTTTAGATTCTAGTGGGCACAAGATTGTGCTCGAGGGCGGAATGCTAAAGGTTCTCTCTGGTGCTTTGGTGGTTATGAGAGGAAAGGAGGGAAACCTCTATTTCCTTCAGGGTGGCACGGTAACCGGTAGTGCTTCAGTTTCTTCAAAAACTTGTGGAGCAAGTTTGGAGTCAGATTCGACGAAACTATGGCATATGCGATTGGGACATGCCGGGGAGAAGGCGATGACAATGTTGTGTAACCAAGGTCTGCTCAAGGGTGCAAAGAGCTACAAGCTAGAGTTTTGTGAGCATTGTGTGCTCGAGAAACAGACTCGAGTAAAGTTTGGAATGGCTATTCATTGCACAAAGGGGTTGCTTGACTACATACACACGGATGTCTGGGAGCCTTCCAAGACGAAATCCTTAGGAGGAAATCATTACTTTGTTACATTTGTAGATGATTTCTCTAGGTGGATTTGGGTATATCTCATGAAGCACAAAGACGAGGTCTTTAGGGTGTTTCTAAGGTGGAAGAAGATGGTCGAAAATGAGACTGGCAAGAAGATCAAGGTGCTTAGATCCGATAACGGCGGAGAGTACACTAGTGATCCGTTTAAGGAGTACTGTCAGGATGAGGGAATTGTTCGCCATTTCATTGTTAGAGGTACACCACAGCAGAATGGAGTAGCTGAGAGGATGAACCGTACCTTACTTGAAAAAGTGAGGTGTCTGCTATCAAATGCAAATTTGGGGAAAAAGTATTGGGCGGAGGCCTTATCCTATGCTAGCTTCGTTGTGAATAGGTTGCCAAGTTCGGAGGTCGAGTATAAAACTCCGATGGAAATTTGGTCAGGATCTCATGCTAGTTACGATACGTTGCACATCTTTGGGTGTCCCGCTTATTATCACATTAATGATGATAAAATTGATCCAAGTGCCCGTAATGGTTTATTCATGGGTTCTAGTAGTGGAGTCCGGGGATACAAGTTGTGGTGCCTTCGTGAAAAGAAGATGGTGACTAGTAGAGATATGACATTCGACGAGACATCGATGCTCAAGATGTTTACAGCAATGAATGTGGATTCTTCTGAGAATAAGAAGAATGGAGTGAGCAAGGTGGTGTAGACGAAGGTGGCTACTTCATGGAAACCGAAAGTGACTATTTCGGTGGAGTCTTCTGATAGTGGTTCGGAGGATGAAGAAATTCCTGTTGAGAAATCTAGTCAACGACAAGTGCCATTTTTAGCGAGCATGAAAGAGCGGAAAGCTCTACTAGCACCTCAACGACTTAGCTACATAGATAGTGTGGCATTTGCATTGGTGGTTTATGGCGAAGAACAGTTTCCGTATCAGGATACAATGGCGGTTAGTCATTGTGGTGAAGGAAAGACGGCCATTGGTACCCGGGATCTTTGCAAGTTGCTAGAGAAGAAAGAGTCAATTGTGAGATGGTGCAAGTAGGTGCTCGTGGATAAAGATGAGAATAGTGATTCTGGAACGGAAGTCGTAAAGGAGAGGAAGAAGGGTAGATTATGCCTCACACAGAGGCAATATCTAAAAGTCGTAGTCCGGTTTGGGATGCAGGATAAAGAGTCTATTTGTGTCCCATTGGTTCCGTGCTTCAAGCTCTCGGAAATGATGATTCCAAGTACAGAGGAGGTGGTGGAGTATATGGCTCAAGTGCCGGATGCACATATAGTGGGGAACTTGATGGATGCCATGGTAAATACTCAACGGGTTATTGCTCGGGTTTTGAGCATAAAGGGTAGGTTTAGAATAAATCCTTGGAAACTGCATTGGAATGCCGTTAGGTGGATTGTGTGGTACCTACAAGAATCGAGGGACATTCGAATGATCAAGTTTGAGCAGGGCTCAACTGAGGTCTATGTTTTTTCGGTGTTGAGGCCCCATTCGGGGGTGAAGGTTCTTCGGGGCCGGCTGTGATGCTATAGCAGTATTGATGGAGGAACAAGGGGAGTGAGGTGTGCAATTTGCTGGACTAGATAGCTGCATGGTTCGCCAAGGTGGAGATTTGTGAGTTTTTGGCTCACATTTGGTGAAAGTGGAATTTTCTGGCAGAGGACCCCATGATCGATCATGGTCCTAGGCAATTTCCTTTAAGTGTTGCATTTTGGCTCATTTGTGCACAAAGCTTGTTTTTGCCTAGAATTTAGTTGAGAGCTAAAAAGTGAGATTTTTTTCTTGTGTGCTTGTAATTATCTCTTTGTTTCAATTATCAATAGAAGCTATCATCTGAGTGGATTAGTGGCTTTTACGCCGACACCACGGTAAAACCTTGTCTTGTGCAATTGTTGCTTTATTTCCTATTTCTCTATTGTGGGTGTGCTTTTTTGTGTCGGTTCTTCTTTCGGTATACCAAGTGAGCTTGTGAGATCCTTCCCCGTTGTGTCGTGCTCGGTTGTGAGCGGTTTGGCGCAACAGGCACCACTCTGATGACGCGTAACCTTTGGAAAACACAATTAATGCGATTTTGGATTCTCCTATTGCTTTATGTAGCTCATACTTAATATTTTTGCCTCTCTCAAGCTTGTGTTCGTTCTTGAATGTGTGAATCCCAGCCTTTACTAATGCCGTGTAGAGGTGATCAATGAAAGTCTTACGCGTGTCTTTCCCCCTGAAACTCAGAAACACTTGATATCTATGCCCTGATACGGAAGAAGAGGCGGCTTTTGTTCTCAGTGTAGTCATGTTCACAGTGCAAACGCTATATAGCTGTAGAACAACAATAAATTGACACATTTATGATCAGTTGAATGAAAATTCAGAAAATAAAATTAAGCACAGATGCTAAAAATGCTACTCTTATATTTTTGCACAAACTGGTTATACAAATAGCAGATTTTCCATTTCAAGTGCCTATCGCTTTATTATGACAATTCATTTGTTAAAGGGGAAGGATGGTGAACAAGGTGAGTCGAGTGGTAGTGAATCTTAAAGATTGCTGTGCTGGATCATTTTATTTTTCCTACCGAACAAAGAATTGCGCAAAGGCCAAAACAAACAAGATCTACCAACCTAAAAACAGCAAGAATCCCAGAAGGAAAACTACAAAACTACTTGAAGGAGAAAGATAAACATTAGCAAAGGTGGATGCTGGATCATTTGGAGTAATAGAAATTCGGTCATTCATCAATCTACTGGTAAATCATTATTGGTGGTGCGCTGGACGATTTAATTTGATCAATAGAAATCAAAGTCACTCATCAATCTAATGGTAAATCTCTCATGGAACGTACCTGTCATCCATTGTGATTCCTCTTCCTAAATCCCAACAACTTAAGCTTTTGGGTGAATTGGTGTTCTATCGTGGTATTAGATGTCAGGTTTCATAAGGTCTCAAATTCAGGTCTCTCCACCGGCCGTGAATTTTCCAAAAATTTCATTTGAATGATATAGTAATTATTAATATTAGTGTCCCTTGACTCCCATGATTCAGATTTAAATTATTCTGAGATTGGCAGTATGAGGCTGATTGCAAGGCAATTAGCAAAAGTAGGATTCCCAATGCGTGTATGTGAACACCTTGTGGCAAAGATAAAAAAAAAAAACAATTAGGCTTCCGTCTTTAAGTGCTCGTTTGGTTCGAATTTTTGTTTGTTTCTCGATCCTAAAATGGTAAATTCACACTAGAAGTTCTTTATAGTTCATGTACGTCAAGAAGTTGAATCACAAGTTGATGATGCTCAAATTTTCCATGTGAAATTACTGTTTAAGTTAACAGACAAAAACTCGAAACAAACCACCCTTAATGTTCTTAACTAGGTTAATAGGTCCGAGGAACAATATTTTTTCTTCTAACTGATTGGTGTGAATGATAGTCAAGAAAAGAGTATTCTAGAAAAATTCACATAATTAGAGGAACTCACAATCTTGGATGAAATGATCAAGGAATACTCGGAGATGCGTCTACAAAACCTTCGTATAGGAATCCACAAAGAAACGATCCAATTAATCAAGATACACAACGAAGATCATATCCATATGATTTTGCACTTCTCGACAAATATAATTTGTTTCATTATTCTAAGCGGTTATTATATTTTGGGTACCGAACTGTTAGGTTTATCCCTAATATGTGAGGATGGTTTAGCCCATTTGGATGTTTAGCCCAACTGGAGTTATTTTTTGGCTCAAATGGGTGGCCCATTTGGTGTATTAATGTGTTGATTAGTCAAATCATATATATATACAAATCATAAATATATATATATATATCTTATAAGGGTTTTTTCAAACGAGAGAACACATCTTAGAGTGAGAGAAGCAGCTAGAAAATTCTGCAGAAATTAGTGTGCTGTTTTGAAGAAAAAGTGTGCTGCTGCAATAGTTTTTGTACCAATTGCATGGCCAACCGAAGTCCGATTTTGCTGAAATTTTAGGAACACGCTCCTGGGTTTGAAAGGAACAAATTCAACGGTCTGATCATCAATCCGAGTTCCCTAAGTCAGAAAATCGGGATACCCATTTCAGGACTTTATTTGGTGAGATTTTTCTTGATCTAAGCTTGTTTTTAATCCACCTTGTTGGTGATGATACTTTGTATGTTTGAGGGCAGCCAGGAGAGTTTTTCTCTTGATGTCATCGTGTTTATAACCCTCTAGCGTTATCTAGAGAAGAAAATTTGTAGACCCATTATTGTTGATAGTGGAAGATTTGATCGGAGTTTGGCTGGTGGTTTTTCCCTTCGCATCAAGCACATAAATTCTTGGTGTTCTTTGTGGCTGATTGTTTGGTTGATTTAGTTGCTCTTATCTATTTGTTGTTGATTATTCTCTCTCTTGTTGCCTTCTAGTGGACTAACACAAAGAGGGATAGTTTTGAGTATTTTTTGGTGTCTATCCCGACACGAAGAACGACACATAAGTTCAACAAATCCTCGATTACACACGGTTTTTGTAGAAGATCAAAGATGTTGCTCAAAAATTAAACATAAGATTGAATTAGCAGTTTTAGTATATGAACAAAGTACATGGACATTATTCTTTACATGAAATTGGACAATTCAGTGCAGCAGATACAAATTCTGGTAAACTTGTTATTACGTGTTTAGGATTTTAAATGAATATTTGTGCTAAAATATAAATTGCATGGCGAATTATGAATAATGATAATCCCTTGAACTAGATATTTGAAAAGGTAAGTAGCTAGCTGATCAAACTAGGAATTACCAGGAGGGGAGATTTGATGCCGTGGGAGCCTCGCCGGAGCAATGGTCGCCGGTCAGTTGACTGAGAGAGAGAGAGCGAGAGAGAGAGCCGGCTGCCTTGTACGTGGAAGTGAAAGTTTTTTCTTAGGTGTGTAAATGAAACCCACTCTCCTTTTTCTTTTTCTTTCTTTCCCTTGTTTCTTTTTACTTTGTACACTTTTTAAATTCAAATTAAAGCATGAGTTATTTTCACCTTCGCGCTCAAAACTTTGCATATTATGACTTTTTGCGTTAAAATTAATTTTAGCATCAATCTTTAAATTTAGATGTCTTTCAAAAATATTTCCTTGGGATGTAAAGGTGAAAATAAGAGCAAATTGAATAATTGAAAAACTATGCAGAAGCACACAAAATGATAATAAAAGCAAATTTACAATTGGGCTGTCATGAATATATATTATTGATTGATAAATATTTATCAGGCCTAAACCACTTTTATAATGTCCGAAAATTGCTCCTCAATATTATGATATCATTACGTATTTAGAGTATCTGATAAATTGGAAGACCTTTTTCTTGATTAATTTGTAAAGTACAAGCTTAGTATGCTAATTTACGTGGACGAATAATGCATTTTAGCTAAAAAAATAAAAATAAAAAAATCCTAGCTACTTAAGCCGAATTATTTTTCTTTTAAACAGAAAATAAAATTTTAACTATTAGGGAACACATAGTCTCAAGAGTAATTTGCCCGAGCCTTCTTATTCGATGCATTATCCATGCTGCGTAGAATTATTACGTATTAAATTACATACGTTACATGTACCACCTATTCTACTTGAGTGTAACAGACTCACGTAAAGATGGGAGAATATATAAGGAGAAAAAATTACACCAAATTTAAGCCAAAGATAGCAAGTGAAAATAAAATCTTATAAATTAAAATGATAAAATATTGTAGCAAAAAACTCTTGAAACTTCTCCAATCAATCAAAAAGATGGGTGCCAACCAGTGGGTTCGTTCATTTATTCACATGAGACCATGAGTAGCTGATAAAGTTGGAGACAATCTAAGTCAGCATTGACTCCACTTGTCTTAAATTTCGATCAGGAGCCAGAGTCAGAATCGGAATTAGAGGTGGAGTCGGAATCTTTGTTGGTGTCAAATATAATATCCTCTAGGTGTTTGACAATTTTTCTAATTTTTTTTTGTCTAAATCGAGCGGTGTCCGGGTCGGCTATCGCGTACTTCAACTAATCATTTTCGATCCGGGGGATCCTGACATTGCAGGGTAAAGAGCCTGAGTGTTGACTGTTGAGACTCAAATTCAAGACCTCAGGACCTTTGCTCAAAGTGCAAATACTTGTAGCCTGATGACGCCAAACCCCAGCGTTATTTTTATAATGAACCTCGGCTCATACCTGTAAATTATGTTGCATCCAACTTTATTGAATATGGATGTAGGGACTCTTACTCAAAATTATACTCTTCCCCAATTCGTAAATAAAAAATCTAGTTTAACTTTAATAAATATATGAATTTCAACTTAACTAATTGAATAATAAACTTTTCTAAAAATTGCAAAATTTAATATAGAAAATTAGTATTGAGCCAATATTCTAAGGGTCTTTTTACTCAGACGTACCACATTTGTCAAATTAGCGAACAATCTAAAATTTTGTTTTTCACCTTTTATTTTGCTTTTAGCCCAGGCGTGAAAACTACGTTTATTCTAATATAATCTAATAAATATTTGATCGGATTTATTCTATATTTAGTTATGGATATTTATTAACTCTACCAGAAAAGAAAGAAAGAAATAACAATAAATCATTCCCGTGGGTGGTTGAAATCTGACCAGGCCCAAAATGAATTTGTTTCGTAGGGAACCGGCCCAGAGATAGTCGAGTTAGTAAACAGATTGTGAAGGTGGCGAATGAACAGTAAATTCTACAAGTAAGAGAGTTTGGATTTGTGGTTATGCGATAGGTTCCTCCGATGGCTCTTATACCCAATCCGGTAGTACGTCCTCTCTTGGTGTGTGATTGTATTCTTTACTTGGCTCAAATGGCCCTTTAATGATGAACACAGTAGTTGTGGTTATTCTCCAGGGGAATGTTCTTGAATGGGAGTGAGTGTGTTTTCTATTAAAAGTTGAACCCCTTTTTCTTGAGTTATCCCTCTCTATTTATATGTATAGAGTAACGTGTTTTCTAGGTTAAAGGTAAAATGATTATAAAGGGTATTGCTTGCTCAACAATCCCATCCTTTTCACGTGTGGAGTGTGTTCTTATCCACAAGTAATTCTGCACTTTACAGGTGTCGAACTTCCACTTGTACGGACACCCATATCGGTAATAAACACTGATTGTGCTTTCTAGTACAGGTGTTCCTCTTGTATTGGCTGGTGCGCCCATCTCGGCATTCTTGTCATCACCGATCTCAACACTATGCTCAGCTGGTCGCTGTGATTATTTTTGTCTTCCATGGCTTGTTTTTCATCTCCTAGGTTTGCTTCATGGGCTTGTCTTCGACTATTCAGCCCAAGTAGCGATTTTAGAATTATGTTCCCACAATTTCCCCCCAAGCACTTGAGTTCCACCGAGCTTATAAACTTAGGTGCATGATTTCACAAAATCGAATTCAATCATCGGCTAGTCCTTCGATGGGTTTGATGCGGGCCAGCTGTGTCCACGCATTTATATCCTAGTGACTGTTCACGGTTGAGTGTAACTAGGAGCAGCTGTCTTGTCTCATTAAATAGGGACATTATGGACATGAGTTTTCCAAAGAAAAAACGCCGTTTGGGAGTAGAGAGAGAAAATGCGAGAAGGTATAAAAAGGTATGTTCCTTCATTTCCCTTGTTAATTTTTCCTTCACTTTTTGCATCTCCTTTTTCAGAGTTTTAGGGTTTTCATCCGTTTTCTTGTAACCAGTGTTTATTTCTGGTCGACACACATATCTGCAACGTTCCTGTCACTAGGTACCGATTTTCTGTAAGTTCCTCTTAGCCTCGTATTCTTTCTTTTTCCTTATATCTGCACATCGAAGTAAACCCTAGTTGTATCCCTTCATATTCGTTACCCCCAACCAATTAATCATTATGGGTAGATACGCTCTGACCAAGGCAAGTAGGTTGGAGTTCGAGGACTTGTACATCCCTAACGGAGTCGTTTAGAAGGAGTGTGGTTCAAACTAAAATCCGTTTAGGGGTAGCCCCCACGAGGTCTATGCCCGAAGACCAGTATCCCATATTTACCCCCTTCTTTAGATCTGTTGGGCTCAGATTGCCCTTACACCCTCTCTTAGTTGATTTTCTTAGTGACACCAGGTTCCATCTCTGTCAATTAACCCCCAACGTAATTAGGATTATTCTTGGGGTCGCCAAGTTGAATTGTAGGTTTGATCTTCAATTAGGGCTAAATGAAATCAAATATTGTTATCTCTTTAGCCAGTCTGAGGAAAAATGGAACCTTAGGGCTAGGCCCACCTCGCTTTTAATAATTTAAGGACTAGCTTCCTCCCACAAAAGGATGTACAGTGATATAATAGTCATAATGGGGAACGTGGAGCCCGACCCTGTGAATAATAGAGTCTCCAGGCAGTTCGGCTCCCCTGGTTGGTGTTCTGTTCGTCATTCAATTGAGTTTTCCCTAACCACATATTTTTTGTGTACCTGATCTGGTTTTCTTTTGTTTTACAGTCGACGGTGCCAAGAAGTGTTTCAAGAAGTCTTCAATAGACGATGTCAACCTCGAACACTTAAACACTATCACAAATCATGACGGACTCAGGGATAAAACTCCTTTTACTCATCCTAGGTCGGCACACATACTGCTCGACTATCGTCTGCCATATTAGACTTTTTTCAGTCGTACTAACATCGTCAAGTGGGTTAAAAGCCGACCAACAGACAGGGAAAAATACAATATCTTCAATAAATTCCATATTGACAACAACTAGGTGGCTCACAAGGATGACATAATAACGGTACTTCGAGAAAAATAGGAGTCTCCAGACTTGTCATTCGTGGGCGACGGCAAGGAGAATAATAAAATGAGCCAAAGCAAAAAGAAAGGCAAGAGGCCTGTCATCGAACCCGAATCGACTATTGAGATAGCCTATCCTGTTACCTCCAATCATTTTCTCAAAATATTTGAACCTTCTAAGCGAGCAGACATGGGTGTTTCGACTGCCCAAGTTCCCGTTGCCGTCCCGACTTTCAGAGGTCGTGGTGAAGCTAATCCGATTTCAGATGAGGAATTTAATCGGGCGCCTGTAACTGATCCTGTGGCTGAGGAACATTTTGAGGAGGTTGACAGCCTTCAACTGAGGAGGAGGCCACGAAGAAGGTCTTCCCCGCCCCCAGGTCCCCTCCACTATCTAAGACCAAAGATATGTCTAATTGAAGATCAGTCGTAGACTTTATGAAGGCCAAGCTCTTCAAGTCTAGCGTCCCGAGTACAACCGGTGCTTCTAGGAGCTCAACATCTCCACTGTCGAAAATGAGGAAACTAGTGCAGGTCGAGTCTTCATCTAATAGAACCAAGGTCCCAAAAGTGACTTCTGTCAAACACGACGGAGCCATCGAAATTCCTCCCTCCCAAACAAATACAGAAAGCCCAGAAACAATGGGCGCCGGGGATTTGGTCGATTCTCCTACTCGAGCAGACGTAATGTACGTCAATAACGAAAAACAGTCTAAGAATAGGCCCGCTGATTTGTTCGTCCCCCGGACGTATATTCCACAAGAGAATCGGCTAGTTACCTTAGATGACTCTGCCGTAGCAGATAGTAGGGTCAGGTTCTCCTTGATCACAAGCATGACCCTGCCAGAAGATAACAAAGTGCTGAAAGGCATCAAAATCTCTGAGCTGGAAAGCAAGAGTTTCCAGCGTCTTGCAGAGGTAAACTGTTCACAATTCTGTCTAGTCATTTTTTGCATTTCTCTTTTTACGTTATTTCTTCACTGACTTGTTACTGCTTCTTCAAGCTAGCTAGTGTTTTACCGAACTAGCTATCCCCCAAGCCAAGGAAATAAAGGACCGTAAGGCGAAAGTGTCGAAGGCCCGTAAAAAAGCTGGTGAGGCCAAGAGCAAGCTCTCCAAATGCAATAGCTCGGCGTTCGTATGGGCCCCATCAAATCTGAATGAATCAATTTGAACAAGGTAGATGCCAGATTTTTTGATCTCTCGAACAGGAGGCGATGAGACTTCCCGTATTAACAACCCGAACAAACAATGCCTTGATGAAACTCCTTCATATGGGGAACGCCATCAGACGGAACATGTTTTAAATCTGCAAGCACTTTAACATCTTTTGGACCAAAAAGAACATATTTCCCAGAATCAGTTTTTTGAGAAACTGAAACGAGATTTTTTTTCAGCCTTGGAACATGATAAACATCATTAAGAATAAATTTTGTGCTATTAATACTATCATATTTAACATTTAGAATACCTTCCTTTATCACAGGATGAATCGAATCGTCAGCTGTAACAATAGCTCGCCTTCCGTGATGGAGACGAACCTCGTAGAGCAAAGACTCATTCCTTGTTGTATGGTGAGAGCAACTAGAGTCTATAATCAACTAGTTTTCATAATTTATGGAGGAATTGGAATCCTGTTGCATAAAAGAATTCACATCTTTAGCTTGCTTGACAACCTCGATAGAGAAACAATGCTCCCACATTGGCTGATCAGGATCTATTTCCTTCTTTACAAAATTCACACTTTCGTCCAATAATTTTTCTTGATGTGGTTCGTTCTTCACCCGGCAATTGCGCTTGATATGTTCCGAAATCCCACACCTATAATAAACTCTAGAATTTTCCTTTGCATCTGATTCTTCTCTTGGCTGCTTTCCATCACTAGACGACTTCTTCGGGTCACCTTTATTTCTCGACTTCTCTTTAGCGAAAAGCACTTCCTCTACTTTCGAGATAGGCTTGAACGTCATCTGCTTAACCAACAATTCTTGGTTCGTAAGCAAATTCTCTAACTCTTCTATCGACGGTTGAGCGGCCCACCCTTGCACAGACGAAATGAATGGCATGAAGTCTTTCCGCAAACCACGAATGAGATAACGACGCAAACGAGCCTCTTTAATGGGCTACTCCAGATCTAGCTCAGAAATTTTAGCACAGAAATTTTTTATTTTCAAAAAATATTCTAGAATGGACATGCTGCCTTTCGTACATCCAGCTAGCTCGTTCTCGAGGTATTGCAGCCTACTTGTGTTCTTCTTTGTAAATACTCTTTCTAGCGTATCCCATAATAGCTTTGGGGTACCCTTATTACGAACATGATCAATGTAGTCTTTACTGATCAATGTCGCAAAGCAAACAAAGCTTTACGACATTTGATACTCCATTTTTTCCGGGCCTCGCGGTTCTCCGGGGTATCTACTGGAATTACCGTCTTAGCACCACCGATAAGTTCCCATAAATCTTGACCTTGTATAAAAGCCTCCATGCACATCCTCCAATATTGATAATTATTACCAACAAGCTGCTCTACTGCAATCGGAGAAACACCACTTCCGCCATTCATTTTGTTAAGAATCACAAAAATTTTCCTTAAGAAGAAATGAATAAAAAAAACCTTTATATCAACTCTCAGCAACCTCCCTCTAATACTATGTAACAAATGTTAAATATTGGATCCCATTAGGAAGACAACATCATTAAGGAGACAACATCATAGTAAGACAACATTATAGTTTCTCCCTAGGATTCCTCTTTTGTGTTTTATATTACCTTTCTCTAAATGTATATATACCCTGATATATGTGTAATAGAAAACATCAAGAAATAATAAGAATTTCTTTCTCTCTCTAGATTTATATTCTCTCCATTCTCTATTTCCATAGGAAATTTGACTTGGTATCAGAGGAATTAGATCCATTATTTGGGTTTTACTGGCTTCGTCTTCAAACAACCGTCACCTTCGTACCCTCATTTTTGTCATTTAAAGAGTTTTGTTCGTTCGTTGATTTTACTCAAACGATCTCCAAAAATCACCAAACAAATATCGAACGGTTCCTCTCTTCCAGAAAATCAATCCAGAGTTTGAATCATCATTTTTTTCCAATCCACGCTTTCTCACGCGCCTCCACTGTCCCGTTGTCCAGAGAATCAAAAGTTTTCAGTATTTATATTTTGACCCCCTGAAGTTTTTGTTATTCTCAATTTGGTCCACACAAGTTTCTGTTTTTACAGTTTGGTCCAGATAAGTTCCTGTCTTTACATTTTGACCCCCTGAAGTCTCTGTTATCCTCAATTTGGTCCACACAAGTTTTTGTTTTTACAGTTTGGTCCAGATAAGTTCCTATCTTTGCATTTTGACCCCTGAAGTTTCTGTTATTCGAAATTTGGTCCACATAATTCCTGTTTTTTTAAATTTGGTCCAGATAAGTTCCTGTCTTTGGCATTTTGATCTAGAAATATTTTTCTTTTGTAAATTTGCCCCAGAAGTTCCTGTTTAGCCCCAAATATTCCTAACTTTTGCAAATTAATCTTAAAATCTTAAGTTATCATGAGTGACACAGATCCAATAAGTTGAGGTGTCAGTTCGAAGTTCAGAAGGGGGGGTCCTTTGGAGGTACAAGACTCAATGGTACTAATTTTCGTACCTGGAAGAAAATAATGTCGATTTTCCTTCGAGGAATACATAAGATGGGGCATGTAACTGGAGCAACCAAAGCCCCCAGTAACACATATATTGAGGAATTTACGAAATAGGAAGATCATGATGGGTACGTAATGTCAGTTTTGTTCAAAGCAATGATTGATGATTTATTACAGATGGTAGAGGAGTGTGAAACCTCTGAATCCACATGGAATACATTGGGGGATCTGTACACCAATGAATCTGACTTCATACAGGTTCATGAATTAATATGCAAAGCTGCTGGAATGCGACAGAATGGGCAACCAGTATCGGTGTTCTTTACTAAACTGAAGAACGTTTGGGCAGAAATTGATCAGAAACGTCCTTGTACGCTCAAGTATCCCTAGTGCATTACGTGGTACCAAAGGGAAAAGGAACTTGAGAGGGTTCATGCCTTCCTGGGAGGACTCGATGCTAAACATGGAAGTGCTAAAGGAGAGTTGCTTTGCATGTCCGAACCTCCCAGCCTGACTGCAGTGTTTGCATATATTCGCAAGGATGAATCCCAGCAAGACAGTCTCCAACGAGCACATGTTGAAGTCTCTAGCCTGGCTATCCAATCTAAGCCATCAGTACCTTACCGTCAACAACAAGGTTCAAATGTGCTTCATTAGCAACGCCTACCATCAGGTTCAAATCATCCAAAGTGTACCTACTGCAATGAATTGGGACATGTTCGAGAAACTTGTTGGAAGCTAAATCCACATCTTAGACCTCAAAAGCAAAATTATTATAATAAAGGGAAATCAGTTATTGTTCACTTGGTTCCAGAACCAGATTTCTATGGAATAACTAGACAGGACCATCATACGCCAACAGGAACTATTCCGAATGCATATATAGCTGGTCGAGGTAAAATAGGTATGACATTAAAAGTTTCTCATTTTGTTAATTCTGATACTTGGATTATTAATTTTGGTGCATCTGATCATATGACTTATGATAAATCTTTTTTTACTGAATTATCTCCCCCACCAGTGTCTTGTGTTACTAATGCAAATAGTGAAGCTTTTCCTGTATTAGGAATATGGTCAGTTCGTATTACCCCGACTTTAGAACTTCACCATGTTCTATATGTTCCTGCCTTATCCCGTCACTTATTGTCTGTTTCCCAATTAAATACCGACTCCAAATGTTTTGTGATTTTTTATCCTATGTATGTCCTTTTTCAAGATCTTCTAACCAGGGAGGTAATTGGAAGGGGGTATCTGAGGGGCAGATTATTTCACCTGGATCGAATGTATGCTGGGGAGAGACCAGGAGCACCGTCCTGCACCGCTTTGACTTCGAATTCTGAGAAATTGAGTGATGTTTGGTTATGGCATCGCCGTTTAGGACATCCGTCTTTCAATTTTATGAGAAAAATTATGCCTACTTTGTTTATTGGTATTGACAAATCTGTTTTGCGATGTGAAACTTGTGTTATTGCTAAAAGTCATCGTCCTAATTATTCTCCCAGTATTTCTAATAAAAGTACTATCCCTTTTGAGTTGATTCATTTTGATGTCTGGGGTCCCTCAAAAGAGTCCACTATTTTTGGTATGCGGTATTTTGTGTTATTTATTGATGATTGTAGGAGACTGTCATGGGTAATTCTTCTTAAAACTAAAGATGAAGTCTTTCCAACTTTTCAAGCTTTTTGCAATCTAATTCACACACAGTATAATAGCATCATAAAAATCCTTCGTTCTGATAATGGGAGGGGGGAGTATATCAATAATTAATGCCTTCAGTGAATTTCTTCAAATATATGGCATTGTTCACCAAACTACGTGTCCACAAGCACCCGAACAAAATGGAGTTTCTTAAAGAAAAAAATGTCACCTACTTGATTTGGCTCGTGCACTTCTTTTTGGCTCTCATATGCCTAAACACCTTTGAGGTGATGCTGTACAAGCTTCCTCTTACCTCATTAATCGTCTTCCTTCCAGTGTACTCCAGGGAAAACTTCCACTTGAGATACGTGCATCTCATATGCCATTACCTTCAATTCATAATCTTCCAGCTCGTGTCTTTGACTGCGTTATATTTCTTCTTGTTCCTAAAAACCAACGGTCCAAGTTAGATGCTAGAGCAATTAAGTGTGTTTTTGTTGGTTATGGGGGATCTCAAAAAGGGTACAAGTGTTACCATCCACCTACAAGAAAGTATTATGTCACCATGGATGTCACTTTCTTCGAAGACATGAGTTATTTCTCCTTAACATCCTCTGATCTTCAGGGGGAGCATTTATATTTTGAAGAATCGTCTCGTAGTGAGGATGATGAAAATCCACAGAAAGATGATACACAGACAGTTCCAATTCAGACACAGGAAGTTCAAATCATATATGTCCTCTCCACTATCGATCATACCCTCGATCCACAACTCCCTGGCACTGAAGATCAATCATTTGAGGTATGTTTCCCTAATAGTAATGAGTATAATGTATTACCTAATCAGTCAACCAGTGGTCAGCCACCAAAAAGATATAAACCTACCCTCCATGCAAAATCAAAGTATCCAGTTGCAAATTATATCTCCACTGACAGATTATCTAAGTCATATGAGTCATTTGTGAATCAAATATCTACTGTATCAGTTCCTAACAAAGTGCAGGGTGCCTTGAGAGATCCTAAGTGGAAAAAGGCAACGGATGAAGAGATGGAGGCGTTGCAGAAAAATAATACTTGGCAACTTGTTTCCCCACCACAAGGCAAAAAGGCTGTAGGTTGTCGTTGGGTTTTTGTTGTGAAGCATAATGCAGATGGATCTGTGAATCGGTATAAAACACGTTTAGTAGCTCAGGGATTTACTCAAACGTATGGAATAGACTACGATGAGACATTTGCACCGGTTGCAAAAATGAATACTATTCGGGTCCTACTATCACTTGTGGCGAGTTTTAATTGGCCTCTACAACAGATTGATGTCAAAAACGCATTTCTTCATAGAGAGTTAGCTGAGGAAGTTTACATGGCTCTCTCACCTGGGTATGTGGCAGCTTCTCCTAGTAATTTTATCTGTAAATTGGAAAAATCATTATACGGGCTCAAACAGTCACCTCGTGCATGGTTTGGACGTTTCTCCCAGTTCATGAAAAAGGTGGATTATAGACAGAGTAACTTAGACCATACTTTGTTTCTCAAGCACCAACAAGAAAAGGGTAACTGCTCTAATCATTTATGTTGATGATATGGTAATCACTGGTGATGATACAGTTGAGATTGATGGACTTAAAAAAAGGTTGGCCTCAGAGTTTGAAATGAAGGACTTGGGTGAACTTAAGTATTTCTTAGGGATTGAAGTAGTAATGGGGAGTGAAGGAATTTATTTGTGTCAAAGGAAGTACATTCTTGATCTGTTGGCTGAAACTGGCATGTTAGACTCTAAAACTGTTGACACCCCTATTGAACAAAATCATTGCTTAGCAGAGTATCCAGACCAAATACCGATTGATAGAGCTCGCTATCAGAGACTAGTTGGACGCTTAATCTACTTGGCTCATACTAGACCAGATGTAACTTATGCCGTGAGTGTGGTGAGTCAATTCATGCATAATCCAAGTGAGAGTCACATGGATGCTGTTAACAGGATTTTGAGATACTTGAAGTCATCTCCAGGAAGAGGAGTGCTGTTTTCTAAACACAGTGATTGTCTCAAAGTTTATGGTTTCACCGATGCAGATTGGGCCGGGAGTGTTACTAACAGAAGGTCGACTTCTGGGTATTTTACATTTGTATGAGGTAATCTTGTTACGTGGAAGAGCAAGAAGCAAAAAGTCTTGACTAGATCAAGTGCTGAAGTTAAGTACAGGGGGGATGGCTCATGGAGTACGCGAATTACCGTGGTTGCGAACTCTATTATGTGATTTGGGTTTCGAACCCAAAAACGCTATGCAGCTGTATTGTGACAACCGAGCAGCCATTGATATCTCGCAAAATCCAATACAGCATGATTGTAATAAGCATGTGGAAGTTGATCGTCATTTCATAAAGGAAAAGCTAAATGCCAACCTAATTAGCTTTCCTTTCGTCCCCACCGAAGAGCAGCTTGCAAATATCCTCACAAAAGGGGTTTCGAGAAAAGCATTCTACGACTCACTGGGCAAGTTGGGCATGGTTGATGTGTATGCTCCAACTTGAGGGGGAGTGTTAGACATTAGATCCCATTAGCATGGGATTCCATTAGAAAGACAACATCATTAGGGAGACAACATCATAGTAAGACAACATTATAGTTTCTCCCTAGGATTCCTCTTTTCTGTTTTATATTACCTTTCTCCAAGTGTATAGATACCCTGATCTATGTGTAATAGAAAACATCAAGAAATAATAAGAATTTCTCTCTCTCTAGATTTATATTCTCTCCATTCTTTATTTCCATAGGAAATTTGACTACAAAAGTGCTCACATTCAAGTGAAAGGACGAACAAATTTAGAGAGAAAAGGATTCTTTTTCATCTATAACTGAAAGATACATACTCCATATATATTGTTGTTGCTAGCTACAAATGCTCAACTAATTAATCACAACAATCTCCTAAAATCTCTCAACAAATGAACTAAAAATAGCAACTTCTAACAATTCTCAACAACTGAGAATTTATTAAAGCAGATAAACTAACTCCTATATATATATAGCTAAAGCTAGACCAAGTCAAGCAGTGAACTAAATTATTTTCAGTAGAAATGCACTAATATTTGACACATATTACTAAGCTTTTATTTAACTCTACTTTTAGTGCTAAAAATGTAACTAAATACGTTTTAGTTTGTGTCGTTGATGATTTGTTCGAATCGCTTGATTGGTATATTGATATACTTGGTGGTACTATAATTTTGGGAAATATTTTCGTTGTTCTCCCTTTGTTAATTACTTTCTCCATAAGCTCCTTAAATCTTTTAAATGAATATTCCAACATATATACTCATATCTAGTAATCTACTTTCATGCTCTAGTGCAAAAATCACCAAGAAAATTGAAACAGAAGCTGTAAAATATATTCTTCAGAGCGACAGCACGCACATTTGCTATCGAGGAGGCAAGTCACTGTGTAATTAAGTGGGTAATTTTAAGGAGTTAACCGACAAATTGAGACCGAAAATAAATATTTAAAGTGGGCTTGTGAATAGGGAAAATTATGTTGAGAGAGATCTCCTGCTAACGCGCGCAACAGTACTTTGATAGATTAGTCTTTGCAGTCGTGCGGAGGAATAATCTAAGAAACTAAAAAAAGTGAGCTTCAGAGTGACAGTCTCATTTTGTACAAATAAATGGAGATAAATCTTTTTCTCCCTCTCCTTCTCTTCCCTCCCTCATATCAAACTACGATCATTAAATTTGAATTGCATTGCATGTAAAACAAATATGTGGAAGAAAAAAAAAATCTCGGAACCTAATTTCTAAAGGCAATCATTCATAAGTCATAACCCGAGACTTCAATAAATCAACGCTTCAAAGCCATGATTAGCATAGCATGTCCAATATAAAGCAAGATAAATTACGTACTAATTTAAAAGAAACCTAATAATATATGAGCATACATGCCTAACCATGCTATCGATCGACATAATGCTGAATTGACGCTTTAGCAAATTTTATAAATATTTAGACTCCGTTTGATAACAACATGGAAATGAAAAGAAAAATACTAGATTTGTGTGAGAAGTTGGAAAATAAGTTGAGGCATCTGATGAGATACTTTTCATCACATGGTCATTTTTATGGGTAGATCTGTAGATGTTCTCCATCTTTCTTTATTTTTTGTGAATTTTTTTTTCACACCACATGCCTCAACTTATTATCGAACTTTTCACAAAAATCGACTTATTTTTCTTTTTAATTGATTGCTCATTTAGTTCAAAAATGAATTTGTACCAAAATTTATATCTTAATTTATATACGGATTTGGTTCAAAAACATGTTTGCACTTAAATTTAAAACATTTGTTATTTGCAAATTTAGTGCAAATTAAAAACAGTTTTGCACAAAATATATATTATGAGTTGCTCGAAGATTTAGTGCAAAAACACATTTGCACCTTGCGGATTTAGTGCAAAAATGGATTTGCACTGAAATATGTATCATTAGTTTGCGGATTTAGTGCTAAAAAATATTTGCACTAAAAATATATCATGAATTGCCTGAGGCTTTATAGCAAAAACAGATTTGTACTAAAATATGTATCATTAGTTGCTTGCAAATTTAGTGAAAAAATATATTTGCAGTACCTACACCGGAGCTCCGATGAGGTTATGACACTCCGGTAATAGTGGTCAGAGCTCCAGAGGGGGATAGTGGTGGTGGTGGTGGTAGCCGGTGGTCATTAATTTAGTTTTAAGAAAAAATAAAATAAATGAATAAATAGTATTTTAGGTAAAGAATAATGAGTGCACTTACTTTGGAATGAAAATATAAGGTGCTGTTCCCTTAAATATAAATATGGAGAAAATTCATTTAACCCATTGCCTCAATTAATAAATATAGATATATATTTTGCAGTCTACATATAAAGAGGTTAATTTAGTTAGTATAAAAACAAAACCACATAAATAGGAAAGTGGCCATAATATTATAGTATAGAATGACTAATTACTCTAGGTCGGAGGGATATGATCGATTTGAGGATACACTAATGTGTCACCAATTTATTTTTCAGTAGTAAATTTTGTGTAATTTTAACGATGATGAGACCAATTTACTAACTAGTATATTGACAACACTACGGAACCTTTTGAATGTGTACCCTCCAAGTGTATCTTTGGAATGAATTTGGCTCAACATATGACACGTATGATGTGTCATTGACTTATATGTAAGTATAATGGAATAAATTAAATAATAATTTGAATCAGCCATTTCCAAGTGAGAACAAGCCGTCGAGTTTCTTTTTTGAATCGAATTAAGGACTGAATTTCAAATGTTAAAGAATCTTAATTTTCTATAGATTAAGTCAGGTAAATTAAACTTTTAATTGCAATTAACAAATTGAAGAAAATGTAAGCTAATGCAAAGTGCAGTACATTGAGTAGAAGAAAGAATTGTTTATGTTGTCAACGCAACTCGTGTTGTACGTCCAAAGACAAGTGAAAAAAAATAATACAATTAATTTAGCAATGTAGAGTTATCGAAACTAGGAGCGTCAGCTGCAAAATATCTGGTGGTCAGCTGTTGCCACCTTTCAAGAAGGGGATTAATCGAAGTGAGCGAAAGTTGGCCCAAACACTCTTGGTATAAAACGAAAAAAAAAAAGAAGATATATCCAGTCTAATCATTTTATTTCAGTAATTGTATACATATATTCTCCCACATATATTATTTTAATTCGGTCAAAAACTTGACGCAACCGAAGTAGTGTGTTGTGTTAAAGCCCAAGTGCAGGCTCGTCAAGTAGTAATATAGTCTCGGAAGTCCGAGTGTCGAACCACAGGGATAAGTGAAAAAGAATGGAATGGATTACGGATTAAAGTGTTTTCTGATTCTTGTAAGATGAAATGGTTATCGAACAACGTAAATGTAAAATGGTTGTGAAAATTAATAAGAAAGCACTAAGGTAGTTGGAGGTTAGTTATGATTAAAGAGACGGTGATCACTAGCTCATACAAAGATTATAACACAAGATTTCTCAAAATATGGGGAATGTTGGTGTATCTCTCAATAGCAAAGGGTGCGACGCTAGGCGACTCATTCCCGAGTTGAAGCTATATCGAGAAAGAGACATACGACATTCCACCAAAGACGGGGTTATCATTCCTACCTCTTAGCTACGGGTGTGAAGCAAGGCATCCCATTCCCGATGAAGCTAATCCGAGATAGATATGACAAACTCATCATTAAACGATTTAACATAAAGCAAGTGTAGTAATCTCATGATTTAAAGAATGAAAATTATAAAGTGAATCCTAACAATGAAACGGAATAAAGTTTATGGGACAAATTAGTCAACTCATCGTTTATCACATATGGTAGAACATAAAGAGTCTATGTATCACATAAAGTGTAAGAAGCACTCAATATATCAATAAATGAATCAAAGATAAGCTAAACAAATTTAAAATCCATCTATGGAGTTTTAAGAACTATTCATAATTTCTATGAAGAGGGAAAAACTCCATGGATGGGGGAAAGGGACTACAAGCTTTCTAGAACCATAGAAATATGTTGTATGCTCATTAACAACCAAGAACTAAATATACAAGGCATATAAAGTCTTAACTTAATATGACAATACCTAGAAAGCTTGAAATAATGGAAGATATGATGAAGAAGAAGAAGATTCACAAATATTTATCAAACTTTAGATATGGATTGAGCCATTAATCACCAAAAATCATATCACAATCAACCTCCGTAACCTTAGAAATAGACTACTCCATAATAGATGCAAGAACAAATATCATAGAAGAAGAAATCATTCTTACAAATTAAGCACTTACAATGGAGAAATGAAGAACAATCAACAAGTGAGCTCTCCCCTCTCTCTAGAACTCTAAGTAAAAAGATAGATAATCCCTTCTCCATGTAAAAGAAATAATATATATATTAAAAGGTAGAAAAATATCTAACTAAATATCTAAAATAGCTTGAACCACTAAAATAGCCCATTTTGGGTGTGAAATGGCCAAGTTGCCAGGGCCATGATCGATCATGGCCAACCCATGATCGATCATGGGGTCTTCTGCCTGAAGATTATTTGCACCATGATCGATCATGGGATTCCATGATCGATCATGCTTCTGGAAATTCTCTAAATCAGCACTTTTGTAGCTTTTGGCTAGTAGTTGATCAATTCCTCGAAGGCCATTGCATCCTATGCCTATAAACACACAGAAACACAACAAAAGCACACCTAGCGGGACAATATTAGATACAAAACTCGCTAAGACACTAATCTCAAGATAAGCGGATAATTAGGCAGAATTAATGCAATAAACGCGTCAAGCGACTCTGAGAGAGAGCTTATGCATGACAATATTAGGCGTTTATCAACTCCCCTCAACTTATCTCTTGCTAGTCCCTTAGCAAGACAAAAATATATAATAATTACAAAAGCACTACGCTATACAAAAAGTTGTTAACTTCTAAGTTCCCAAAGAAGACGAGTTGCATCTCGTGAAGGTTTTCAGAAATGATACCTACAAACATTAGGAGTTTGATCATGATGAATGATGAGAATGAAGATTCAAGTTTCAATTTGCAAAGCAAAAGGCATTACTATCAATTTTCCAGAACGATGGACTTTTGAATGATTGTCTAATTCGCCTATCTCCTTTAGAACACAATCCCATATTCTCCAATGCTCATATACTAGACTTCGATTCAAGCAATTCAATATAAACACAAAGAGTCATAGTCATTTGAGAAGGAAGAGAGAACTTTTTCAAAAACAAAAGCTCCGAGATTTATCAATTCTAAACACTTTCTTTATCTTTTCTTGGAAATTTTTGCTAAATTAGATCAGGGCGGTTTTCATCTCTATGAGGGGCAGCGGTCTCACTTATGAAATTTCTCATTACTGCTCATTCATTGGAGCTTAAAGGAAGCTATTCACCCTTTCCCATATGGTAACCTTTACCCATCCGTAATATTAGACAAAGAGACTTAATATTTAGTCAAGTGAAGCTTTAAGTCAATATTAGGATAAAAGTCATCCAAGTTATCAAAGTGCTATGCTTTTGTCCTCTCATTAGAGGATCTTTTCGAAAGAGCTTCCATCATTTTTGGACAAAAATTCCTCTCCTCTCAATGAAAATAAATCTAAGTGTTATTACCGAATTGGAAACAACCAAAGCAATCTAGCATGTGGAGCAAGAGAATATAACGGGATATGAGACTAAGTGGAGCAAGGCAATTTAGATTATCATTCAAATTCCTATCTAGATCAAAGATTTCAAGCCAAAAGCTAATGAAATAATAATCTACATCGAACAAAATATCAATCAATCATCAATTTTCAAACTTCTCAAAAAAAAATTTTTTGAACATATCTCTTCTACTCATGGGAATGACTGATAGCAAGCCAAACAAAATAAACACAAAATAAACGTACCCCCCTCAACTTGAAACACACATTGTCCACAATGTAAAGAGAATAAATAACAACGCACGGAAGGGCTACTTTGGCTTTGCTTCCCATGAGACAAAAATAAGACATAAACAAAAACTATTCACAAAACGGGTTAGAATTAGAATTCAAAAGCAAAAACCATAACATTCAATCATTAAAACCAAGTTTTAAAGTTAACATCATGTCAAAGTTCTAATACAACCCAAAAAGAAATAAAATAAAGCTAAGCGTAAATATAACTAATAAAAGAGTTTTCAGGATTTGGCAAATCGCATCACATGTCGGGGGTGGGGGTGGTGGAAAACGACCATACAACGCCTCGAACTGCTGGCGTATGAACTCCTGCTGGGTCGCCATCTGAGCTGCAACTCGTGCCTCGACCTGGGCTGCAATATCTGCCTCCAAACGGTCCTGACGCAATACCATAATCTCTACCCTCTCATTGACGCTAGCAAACCCGGTCTGCATCAAAGCAGTCATCTGCTCAAACTGCTCTCTCATGAATTCCCTATTGTCATCCACAGGCCCAGAGCTTGCCCTTCTTCTACGCCTTGATGTACCCGGAACATCCGCTCCTGCTTCTTCAGCCCCTTCTTCTTCGCTATCACCCTGTTGTGGTGCGGCTGTGGAAGAACTCGGCCTGTTCCTCAGTTGACCAGCGGCTCGAGTTTGGGTGGACCTATTCAGCGGTGCCCTAGGCATTTTCTTCTCATCGTCGGCTCTCTCAATTACCCCCGCTCGCAAACAGACCTTAGTGATCAACGATCCAAATTTGATTGTTTCATTGTGGGCGACCAAATCGATGATTCGCGCTATTCGCCCAATGATATGACGCAACAAGCAGCAGCGCTTGTTCGTTGCTATGGCGTATAGTACATAAGCCTGAGACGGGTAAATGTGCTGGGTATGGGAAGTTGGGTCCAAAGCGTTGGCAATTACCAGCCAAAGAGTTCTAAATCCCTCACGTATGTGGCTCCTATCGAATTGGTTCCCAATCCATTCTCTGGGTTCACCGGCTAGAAATGTGGCTAGATCGTTAGGCATCGGCTCTAAATAGTTGGTAGTGTCCGAATAGGGGAGGTCATGAGCATTAGGTGGCAAAGCTGAGATTCCCGTAATCTCAGTCAAAACTTCGAGGTTAAACGGAACCGTTCTGCCTCGAACATGAGCTACATATGTATATGGTGTATCGGGAACTTGAATCAAACTTGCAATAAATTCACGACAAATGGTGAGATTACATTGAGTACCTGGTTGACGCAAGTAGTTAATCCACCCCGGATATTGCTCAAACGTTGCTCGCTGGGGGAAATCGTCCAGCGTACCGATGAATACCGGCCTCTCTATCACTACCGTCCTCGTTTTGAAGGCGTAGTTCCACCACTCAAATTCTTGACGGCTCCGAAATCCGCGATAGCCGCCTCTCGCGGCTTCAATGGTAAGCGGCTTAGTGGGAGGGTTTGAGGAAGACATAATGGAGGAGTGCTATGCTTTAGAGGAGGTGGAGAGGAGGAATTTGAAGCCTTGAGATGCTAGGGCTCGAAAATGGTGATGAGAGAGGGAAAAGGTGATTTTTGAGATGGGTTTGATGATTGGGGTTTGAAATTGGAAGATTTGAGGGTTGATTCTAGGTGGGGGAGGTTGGTAATGGTGTTTGGGGAAGGTTTGGGATCAAAAAGGGGGGGGGGGGGCTAGGGTTTGGAAGAGATTTGGGAGAAGGGGAAGTGCAAAATGGGGGTTTTAGAAACGGCGCCCCTGTTTTATTACGGGACCATGATCGATCATGGTATACCCATGATCGATCATGGGTCATTCTGCCCAGTTGATCTTTTGTACAATGATCGATCATGGGATTTCCATGATCGATCATGCTGCCTTCTGACCAAATGCTCCATCTTCCATGATCGATCATGGAATTACATGATCGATCATGCTCTATGCTGCCTGAGAAAATTTTCACCCATGATCGATCATGGGTAGGGCATGATCGATCATGGACCAATCTGCCAGCCAAAAATTTTCTTTGTTTTCTTTGATCTAAAACACCTTATTTCTCCCCTCAACTTGGTCCGTTCAGACTTAATGACACCCAACTCTTCGATGACAATTCCTGAAACTCAAAAACACTAACAAAAACAAACATTATTTACAAAATCGACCCATGCCTTTAGGCATAAGTCGGGTCTTCGAGAGGGGTGGACTCCTCTCGAACTGGGAATTCCAAAAACGGCTTAAGACGTTGTCCATTCACCTTGAAAATGTAGCCGGTTTTGGGATCCTCAACATTCACAGCCCCAAAAGGAAATACTTGACGGACAACATAGGGGCCGGTCCAACGAGACTTTAACTTCCCGGGGAAGAGATGCAACCGAGTGTCATAAACAAGAACTTTGTGCCCAAGTTTGAATTCTTTCCTCAAAATGGATTTATCATGAAAGATTTTGGCACGTTCCTTGCTTATTTTTGCATTATCATAAGCATCTCTTCTTAACTCCTCAATTTCATTAATTTGCAACTTACGGTCAAGCCCGGCTTTTGTCAAATCGCACTTAACCATCTTAATTGCCCAGTATGATTTGTGTTCCAACTCTACTGGCAAATGACATGGTTTTCCGTACACTATACGATAGGGAGACATATCTAGAATTGTTTTGTACGCAGTACGGTAAGCCCAAAGTGCATCGGTCAGTCTCAACGACCAATCTTTGCGGTTCGGGTTTACCGTTTTCTCTAGAATCTGTTTGATCTCCCTATTTGCCAACTCAGCTTGACCATTAGTTTGAGGATGATAAGCAAGCGATACTTTGTGATTTACACCGTACTTTTGCATTAATGATTGAAACGGTTTATTGCAAAAGTGAGTACCGCCATCGCTTATTATTGCCTTGGGGGTGCCAAAACGTGCAAGAATGTGTTCTTTCAGAAATCGGATCACCACTTTGTGATCATTTTTCTTGCACGCTTGGGCTTCTACCCATTTTGAAACGTAATCTACGGCAACTAAAATGTAAAGGTTACCGTAGGATGATGGGAAAGGTCCCATGAAGTCGATGCCCCAACAGTCGAAGATTTCGATCATCAGAATTGGGTTGAGAGGCATCATATTCCTCTTGGAGGACCCTCCAAGCATTTGGCATCTCTGACATGCCTTGCAGAAGCGTTGTGCGTCCTTGAAGAGCGACGGCCAGTACAATCCGCTTTGCAAAATCTTAGCGGTTGTCTTCTTTGCTGAAAAGTGTCCTCCGCAAGCTTCGGAATGGCAGAAGGACAGAACTCTCTCCAGTTCTTCGTCTGGGATGCACCGTCGGATGATCTGATCCGCACAATATTTAAATAGGTACGGTTCATCCCAGTAAAATCGACCCACTTCGCTCAAAAACCTTTTTCTATCTTGTGCGCCCCATGACTTTGGTATCTTGTCAGTTACAAGATAATTTACTATGTCTGCATACCATGGGAGCGTTGAGATTGCCAATAATTGCTCGTCTGGAAACGAATCTTGGATCGGACTTTCTTCAATGTTGTTCGTAAAAGTGAGTCGAGACAGATGATCGGCCACCACATTCTCGACTCCCTTTTTGTCCTTGATGCTCAAATGGAATTCTTGCAATAGGAGTATCCACCTCAAAAGCCGCGGCTTGGCATCTTTCTTTGTGAATAGGTACTTCAACGCCGCATGATCCGTGAAAATCACAATTGGCGATCCTATCAAATAGGATCGAAACTTGTCTAGGGCGAAGACAATTGCTAGGAGCTCTTTCTCTGTCGTGGTGTAATTCATTTGCGCATCATTCAAAGTCCTACTTGCATAGTATATCACACCCGGTTTCTTGTCTTTCCTTTGACCAAGAACCGCTCCCACCGCGTAGTCACTTGCGTCGCACATGAGCTCGAATGGAAAGCTCCAATCCGGTGCCTGCATAATTGGTGCAGTGGTGAGCGTATGCTTCAGAGAGACGAAAGCTTCCTCGCACTTGGCGTTCCACTCAAACGGTGCGTCCTTGAGAAGCAGATTGCACATTGGCTTGGAAATGGAACTGAAGTTCTTGATAAACCTTCTATAAAACCCAGCATGTCCTAGAAATGATCGGACATCTTTGACATTCTTGGGCGTAGGAAGTTTAGCAATCAAATCGATTTTAGCTTTATCCACTTCAATTCCTTCAGACGAAATGATGTGCCCCAAAACAATTCCCTTGGTAACCATAAAATGGCACTTTTCCCAATTCAACACCAATTGTTTTTCCACGCATCTTCCCAAAACCTGTTCCAGGTTAGTCAAGCAATTGTCGAATGACTTACCATAGACGGTAAAGTCATCCATGAAAACTTCCAAAGTCCTTTCCACCATATCACTAAAAATACTCAGCATACACCGTTGGAAAGTGGCCGGTGCATTACATAGACCAAAGGGCATTCTTCGATAAGGGAAGGTACCAAAGGGACATGTAAAGGTGGTCTTTTCTTGATCATCTAGGTCAATCTCAATTTGATTATACCCGGAAAAACCATCGAGGAAAGAGTAATATTCATGGCCCGCTACTCTTTCTAGAGTTTGATCTAAAAAGGGTAGTGGGAAATGATCTTTACGAGTTGCCTCGTTGAGTTTACGGTAGTCAATGCACATTCGCCACCCGGTGGTGACTCTTTGCGGAATCAACTCATTTGATTCGTTCTTGACTACCGTAAGACCTGATTTTTTCGGTACCACTTGAGTTGGACTAACCCATTTACTATCCGAGATTGGATAGATGATCTTTGCATCCAACAATTTCAACACCTCGTTCCTAACCACTTCTTGCATGTTAGGATTCAACCGGCGTTGAAATTGTCTCGATGTTTTTGCCCCATCCTCCAGGTGAATTTTATGTGTACAAATCAAAGGGCTTATGCCTTGGAGGTCGGCCAGAGTCCACCCAAAAGCTTTTTTGTATTTGCCAAGCAAATGAACTAACCTTCCTTCTTGGTCATCCGAAAGTTCGGACGAGATGATGACAGGGTAAGTGTCTGAAGCTCCCAAAAAGGCATACTTCAAGTTGCTCGGCAATAGCTTAAGGTCCATCTTTCCTTCGTGCGTTTTGGTGGACGACGATGTGTTTTCCTCTCTCTCCGAAGATTCAACCTGTTTGTCAGACAAAGAAAACACTTGCATACAATCCTCGGGTTCATCGGAAGTGGTTAGATAACCTTCCGTTGACTCCGATTCAAAATTTGCCACAAAGTGGTCTTGGATACATGACTCTATCATGTTCACGTGTTCATTTTCCTCATTATCATCGTCATCTCTTTGATTGCTCAAAGAGAACACGTTTAGCTCTAGAGTCATGTTGCCAAATGTTAACTTCACGATTCCATTCTTGCAATTTATTATGGCATTAGAAGTAGCAAGAAATGGTCGTCCGAGAATGACCGGAATCTCATTGGTGGGATTTGACACAGGTTGCATGTCGAGGATGATGAAATCAACCGGAAAATAAAACTTGTCGACTTGGACAAGCACATCCTCGACTATCCCTCTTGGGATCTTAACGGATCGATCCGCTAATTGAATATTTTAATCACCCGTAACCCTCGTGGGTTTCAACTCACCCAACCCCCAATTGTTGATATACCGAGTATGGGAGCACATTCACACTTGCTCCCAAATCTAACAATGCATTCTTGATCCTACAATTTCCTATGATACACGAAATTGTGGGACAACCGGGGTCTTTAAACTTGGGGGCTCTCGTGCCTTGCATGAGGGAGCTCACTTGCTCCGCCATAAAGGCCTTTTTCTTGACATTCAACCTTCGTTTGGTAGTACATAAGTCCTTGAGGAACTTAGCGTACGAAGGTATTTGCTTGACCGCGTCAAGCAATGGAATGTTGATTTTCACTTGCCTAAAGACATCCAATATCTCGGTGTTAGATTTGGATGGTTGGTTCAATCTCTCCGGAAATGGGACTTTGATCCCATTTTTGATCTTTTCAAGATCCTCCTTCCCTTGTCTCTCTTCCTCTCTTGTTAGATCTTGTCTTTTCTTCACTCACAACTTTTTCAACCTCCGACTCCTCAACACTAGTAGATTTAACTATGTCCGCCACCTTGGGGGTTTTAGGAACAATAGTCTTGTCTACCTCCTTTCCACTTCTCAGGATCGTGATAGATTTGAGTTCTTCTATCTTGGTGCTAGACTCTCCTCCCTCTATGACTTGAACTTGCCCTCTAGGATTAACTAAAGGTTGAGAGGGGAATTTTCCCTTCTCTTGAGTAGCTAGGGCGGTGGTGAGTTTAGACATTTGAGTTTTTAACTCACCTACATCACGATCCGTTTTGTCCACAAATGACCTCAACAAAGCTTCCAAGTTTTGGTTGGGGTTTTGATTTTGAGGTGGAACAAAAGAGTTTTGAGGTTGTTGTTGCCTTTGGTTCTGATGATATTGGTTGTGGTTCTGACTTTGATTTCCTCCCCAACTGAAATTGGGGTGATTCTTCCATCCCTCATTGTACCTTTGAGAGTAAGGATCATTTTGGTTACGATTTTGGTTGCTATTTTGGTTGTACTGGTGCAAAACATTGACTTGGGCGGGATCTTTGAGGACTTCCCGAAAAGCGGGAATGGTAGGACAATCCTCGGTAGTGTGTCCTGAATTTTCGCAAATGACACACAACTGACTCGAGGATACTACATTGACCTCCTTAAGCTTACTTGCTTCCATTGCCTCTACCTTTTTAGACAATTGGAATAACCTTGCCCCCATGTCATCCTCATTGGACACTTGGTACAACCCACCCCTTCCTTGAGTTTTTGCTTTGGGTTCCTCGGAATAGGTGTTCCAATTTTGAGCACCTTCCGCTAATTCATCAAAATACAATAAAGCCTCCTCGGGATTCTTACTCAAGAATTGACCATTACACATGGTCTCAACAAACGTACGCATCTCAGGGGTGAGAGATTCATAGAAAAAACTAACAAGGCTCCACGTTTCGTGACCATGGTGAGGGCATGCGTTTAGAAGGTCCTTGTATCTATCCCAACATTTATAAAAGCTTTCATGTTCTTTTGGTGAAAAATTTGATATCGCCCTTCTTAAAGCATTGGTTCTATGAACGGGGAAGAATTTTTTTAGAAATTCCGCTTGAAGCTCTTGCCAAGACCGAATTGATTGCGGTCTTTGAGCATTTAACCAAATTTTTCCTTTGTCTTTTAGGGAGAAAGGAAAGAGCTTTAAACGCATGACATCCTCATTAATATTTGCCTCACGAAATGTGGAGCAGACTTCTTCAAAGTCTTTCAAGTGCAAGTATGGGTTTTCCGACTCCATACCATGAAAAGAAGGGATATGTTGAAGCATACCAGGTTTGAAAGAGAACGCTCCGGCTTGGCCAGCAGGAAGCACGATGCATGAGTTTGAAGTTGCCCGAGGCGGTTGAAGGTAGTCTCTCATGGTCCTAACAGGAGGAACATTGTTGGCCCCTTCCCCTTCATTATCGCTCTCGAGATCCTCGTTTCTACCTTGGTTTGCCATTCTTGGAGATGTGGGAGGGCTAATTCGAATGTCCACAAACAGTCGCCCTTGCATGAGCTTGGACAACGATTCGAATCGCTCCTCGGGAATTCTACAAAATCAAACAAAAATAAGGGAGAAAAATAAATTAATTAAATGGAGAGAAATACTTACAGAAGGGTTTTGTACAAAACCCGAAATTCGCCTTTTTGCCTTATCCCCGGCAACGGCGCCAAAAACTTGACGCAACCGAAGTAGTGTGTTGTGTTAAAGCCCAAGTGCAGGCTCGTCAAGTAGTAATATAGTCTCGGAAGTCCGAGTGTCGAACCACAGGGATAAGTGAAAAGGAATGGAATGGATTACGGATTAAAGTGTTTTCTGATTCTTGTAAGATGAAATGGTTATCGAACAACGTAAATGTAAAATGGTTGTGAAAATTAATAAGAAAGCACTAAGGTAGTTGGAGGTTAGTTATGATTAAAGAGACGGTGATCACTAGCTCATACAAAGATTATAACACAAGATTTCTCAAAATATGGGGAATGTTGGTGTATCTCTCAATAGCAAAGGGTGCGACGCTAGGCGACTCATTCCCGAGTTGAAGCTATATCGAGAAAGAGACATACGACATTCCACCAAAGACGGGGTTATCATTCCTACCTCTTAGCTACGGGTGTGAAGCAAGGCATCCCATTCCCGATGAAGCTAATCCGAGATAGATATGACAAACTCATCATTAAACGATTTAACATAAAGCAAGTGTAGTAATCTCATGATTTAAAGAATGAAAATTATAAAGTGAATCCTAACAATGAAACGGAATAAAGTTTATGGGACAAATTAGTCAACTCATCGTTTATCACATATGGTAGAACATAAAGAGTCTATGTATCACATAAAGTGTAAGAAGCACTCAATATATCAATAAATGAATCAAAGATAAGCTAAACAAATTTAAAATCCATCTATGGAGTTTTAAGAACTATTCATAATTTCTATGAAGAGGGAAAAACTCCATGGATGGGGGAAAGGGACTACAAGCTTTCTAGAACCATAGAAATATGTTGTATGCTCATTAACAACCAAGAACTAAATATACAAGGCATATAAAGTCTTAACTTAATATGACAATACCTAGAAAGCTTGAAATAATGGAAGATATGATGAAGAAGAAGAAGATTCACAAATATTTATCAAACTTTAGATATGGATTGAGCCATTAATCACCAAAAATCATATCACAATCAACCTCCGTAACCTTAGAAATAGACTACTCCATAATAGATGCAAGAACAAATATCATAGAAGAAGAAATCATTCTTACAAATTAAGCACTTACAATGGAGAAATGAAGAACAATCAACAAGTGAGCTCTCCCTCTCTCTAGAACTCTAAGTAAAAAGATAGATAATCCCTTCTCCATGTAAAAGAAATAATATATATATTAAAAGGTAGAAAAATATCTAACTAAATATCTAAAATAGCTTGAACCACTAAAATAGCCCATTTTGGGTGTGAAATGGCCAAGTTGCCAGGGCCATGATCGATCATGGCCAACCCATGATCGATCATGGGGTCTTCTGCCTGAAGATTATTTGCACCATGATCGATCATGGGATTCCATGATCGATCATGCTTCTGGAAATTCTCTAAATCAGCACTTTTGTAGCTTTTGGCTAGTAGTTGATCAATTCCTCGAAGGCCATTGCATCCTATGCCTATAAACACACAGAAACACAACAAAAGCACACCTAGCGGGACAATATTAGATACAAAACTCGCTAAGACACTAATCTCAAGATAAGCGGATAATTAGGCAGAATTAATGCAATAAACGCGTCAAGCGACTCTGAGAGAGAGCTTATGCATGACAATATTAGGCGTTTATCAGGTTTAGAGACAGTGAAAATTTTAATTCAAGTACAAAATATTATATATAGATGGATGTATACAAGTAGAAAGAAATTATAAAAAAATAGAAAATTAAACCTAGTGTTCTCACTCACGTGCACCTTGCAACACGCTATTAAAGGGACCAATTTTTTAACCAACATTACTTAATTCCCAAGTTTTCCACCTTTTTGTAATTTTAAAATAAATCCAAATCCTTTTATGATTATAATTGTTCTCTCTATACTTATATATATGTGAGTGTGGTAAGCATATAGGTACGTACATACTAAAAAACCTCATTAATTCTCTCTATATTCTGATCGAGTTCCCAAAACCCTAATTATTTCTTTTTCCCAGATGGGTATAATCCAAGGAAGAAAAATTCAGATGTTATTGAAGAAGATGAAGAATAGGAATAATAGCAAAGGATACACTTCGCTTCATGAACATCAACAAATTAGCGTTCACGATCAAACTGCAGTCCCTAGTGGCCACTTTCCTATATATGTTGGTGAAGAGCTCAAAAGGTTTGCGGTTCCGGTCGCGTATTTATCTTCAAGATGGTTACAAGATTTGTTGAATAAATTCGAGGATGAAATTCAAGTTGGCCAGCCCATAGTTCTGCCTTGTTCGGTTGATGCGTTCGAAGGAGTACTCAATCTTGTCAAGGCCGAGAATAAGAAGACTGCCCGGCTATGATCAATCAAAACCTTTCTGGCCGCTGCAGCAACAGTGTGCGGCGCGCATGAAGAGAACAGAGTCGCCGCCGCCGGATTTACACCGAAATTAATTAGGGAGAGTACTTGGTGCAAATATTTACTAGTTAGATAAGTTACGTACATATTATTCCCAAGCTGTTTATTTAAGTCCAGCTTAGTGTTAAAAATCTAGCTAATTACGTTTTAGTTTGATTAGCAGAGAATTTTTCTCCAAATTTTATAAATATTTATTTAATACTTGAGTGGATGCATGCATTGTGATCTTCTAGTCTCGATGTGGATAGTCTATTTGTAACTAAATTGTGAGAGTTTAGTCTAGTGCGCACAAGCTGGCCCAGTTTACCCAAACCGTTTGAACAAAAAAGAACGTAAAGTCATTAACCAATAAAAAAAATATAAATCTTTATGACTACTACGGCGACAGTAAACTACTCATAGAGAGGATAGAGTCGTTGAAACATTACATATTACTAAGCTTTTATTTAAGTTTAGATTAGTGCTAAAAATGTAACTAAATATATATATTTTAGTTTGTGTCGTCGATGATTTGTTCGAATCGTTTGTTTTGTTCTCCCTATGTTAACTTTCTCCATAAGCTCCTTAAATATTTTAAATGAATACGTACTCCAACATATTCATAGTAATCTACTTTCATTCTCTAGTGCAAAATTCATCAAGTAAATTGAAACAGAAGTGGTAAAAAAGTCTTCAGAGCGACTATATGCACATTTGCTATCGAGGAGGCAAGTCACTGTGTAATTAAGTGAGTAATTTTAAGGAGTTGACCGGCAAATTCTGACCGAAAACAAATATTTAAAGTGGGCTTGAGAATAGAGCAAATTATATTGAGAGAGAGTCACTATGTAATTAAGTGAGTAATTTTAAGGAGTTGACCGGCAAATTCTAACCGAAAACAAATATTTAAAGTGGGCTTGAGAATAGAGCAAATTATATTGAGAGAGGTCTCCCGCTAATGCGCCCGATTGACAGTACCTCAAAGGATTAGTACGTTTTTGCAGTCCCGTGGAGAACATACCCTGGAAAATCAAAAAAAGTGGGCTTGAGAGTGACAGTCTCTTTTTGTACAAATCAATGAAGATAAATATTTTTCTCCATCTGGTTTGGGTAATTAGCAAAAATTATCTTTAAGTTTTAACCCAAATCTCTCGCTTGTTCCTAAAGTTCAATT
Source organism: Lonicera japonica (assembly GCA_021464415.1). Lineage (NCBI taxonomy): Eukaryota > Viridiplantae > Streptophyta > Magnoliopsida > Dipsacales > Caprifoliaceae > Lonicera > Lonicera japonica. Next base: position 201,423 of record JAKCWG010000159.1, read on the forward strand.
TTCGGCTAAAGCATCCTTAAAGTTTCTAATTTTTCCTCATTTGTCCAAAACTGGATGCCCCAATAAAAAGATGCATTGAAAACACGCATTATTATCACGGACCACTCTTTTAAAAGGCATTTGGGATGTTTCAACCGAAAATAAAAACTTTAAGGATGCTTAAGCCGAAATTAGAAACTTTTAAGGATGTTTTAAACCGAAAATTGAACTTTAGGGACGAGCGAGAGATTTGGGTCAAATTTTAGGAGTCATTTTTGTTAATTACCCATCTTCTTCTCTTCCCTCCCTCATATCAAACTACCAATATTAATTAAATTTGAATTTGCATTGCATGTAAAATAAATATGTGGAAAAAAAAAAACTTTTATCAGTCTAAAGACGATTTAAGTCATAATCCGAGACTTCTATAAATCAACACTTCAAATCCATGATTAGGATGTCCAATATAAAGCAAGATAAATTAAATTACATACTAATTTAAAAGAACTAATAATATATGAGCGTACACGCATAACCATGCTATCGATCACAATGCTGAAGACTAGCTCTTTCGTAAATTTTATAAGTATTTAGACTCCGTTTAATAATAAAATGGAAAAAGGAAAAGAAAAGGAAAAATACTTGATTTGTATAAAAAGTTACAAAATAAGTTGAGATATGTGATGAGATGCGCTCCATCTCATGGTAGTTTTTATGAGTATACATGTAGATGTCTTCCACCTTTAATTCATTATTTTTTGAGGAAAAATTTTCTTTCTCACTACATGCCTCAACTTATTTTTTAACTTCTCACAAAAATCAAATGTTTTTGTTATTATTTTCTATAATATTGTTATCAAATGCACCCTTATTAATTAATGATTGACTTGAAGCCTACATGCAATGTCTTATGAAATCTTCTAATTCCGGCATGGATGGCTTGCCCTTTAACCAGACTGGAGAGGGTATCATTCTTGGTACGTGCAGCTGCTTAATTTATGCATATCGTTTAAACAAAAAAAAAAACAAAGCCAGTAATAAGAAGCATTCCGCATTAAGAGCCACTTCGTAGGCTGTGCGTATGAGTTATCGATTACATATTAATCAATATTCGATTGATTGGTTTAAGGTTATCAACAAAAAAGATTTGTCTAAGCCACTTCGTTTCTTTTGGTCCGAGTCACTTTCTTTTTTTTTGGTCCGAGTCACTTCGTTTCTTTTTGTCCACGTCACCTCTTTTTTTGTATAATTTGCCTTTCTTTTTGTTTAACTCTCTTCATTTCTCCTTTGTGAGTTTCAGGAATATCCCCATTCATAGGTCCGAGATCTACATCTATGAATTGAAAGGTCTTAATGATCAACTCTGCATGATCAACGATAGAGTTCTAAAGGAGGATAATTTTAGGGCTACTCGGTAAGTTACTGGAAAAGATTCCAGTGATTCTGAAGGTGGTGGAAGAAGAAGTGAAAATAGGAGACATCTGCCACTACTGTTGGTGGGGGACCATCTGCAGGGCCTATTAAAGTTGATACTTCAGAGACAACTACCTACTAGGTTACCATTGCCGATCTACCAGTTGCTGTCCCTCTTGAGCAAGGGGAGAGGCTGTTGAAATTTCTAACCGATTTTTAGTTTCCTTGATTATATTAAAGATTTGAGTTTTTAACTTAGCGATAATATTGATTATACCAATCTTTGCCCCTTACTTAATTATGCCAATTGAAAGTTCTAATGTAATTCATTTATCTTGAATTCAAGGTGTTACGGGTGTTAACTCAATGCACGCTAGATCTCGCAAGTAGAGAATATAAAGTCTTTTTACATAAATAATTTATCGCGAAGAATGTGTGTTTCATTTATTTATTTATCCATGCAATATATATATATACTCATGTTGAGTACTACAATTTTTTTCATGTGGAATCAATGATTTGAGCCAACCATCTCTTTGGTTGTAGACCACCACTAATGGCGGTTGTGATAGCATGTTTTTCTAGAGGAATAAGCAAATGCGTATTTTGTATATATACAAATATTTTCACACACATATTGCATGGATATATATGTACATATACTGATATACATACAATAGACATGAAGGTATACCTATATAAATACATACATTCATATACATATATAGATATACTTACGAATATTTATATATAAATATACTTACGAATGGGTCAGCAAAAATGTGCTGCGGAGTTCGGTTTTGAGGTCGCTAGCAAGAAGTGATGATGGGGTGGTGATATATATATAGAGGTTTGAGCTCCTCTCAAGACTGGTTGATCATCCTCTCACGTGTTTTGGTAACAACATGAAAAATAAAAATGAAGTGTGAAAAGATGAAAAATAAGTTGAAACATGTGATGAGATGTTCTTTATCTCATATTCATTTGTATTAATAGAAGTCCTATATCTTCCATTAGTTTTTGTAGAAAAAATTTCTTCTTCAACCCCAAAGAAAAATTTTCCGTGGAAAAAGTAAAAAATTGAAAAGTCATTCTCTCACATACCTTAATTTATTTTCTATTTTTGCTATCATTTTTCATGTTATAATCAAATGGGCCCTAAGAGTTACTTAATTGGCTATGTAGGAAAATAAAGTCCTACTAGAGGTGGATATTTATTTGACATAACACAGTGGTGAGTAATTATACATGGACATAAAAAATTGATATATTAATATGTCAATTACTCATTGGTTAAAATAAATAAATATTGATATTGTTTTTTTAACTAATACATGATGGACACATTTGTTATATATGTCAGTTTTTATATCAATTTAACAAATACGATTGATTTTGATAAGATGACTTTGACTGGAACCCCACATTAATCTAACAATTATATGATAGCCATACTAGATAAGTTAGATTTTTTTGTGTATATATAGACGGGCATCCTTCTATAATAGTGGGTATATGTTTACCTAGGTATAAAAGCATTATTACACATTTTAACACTAGTATAATAAGGGAAAAAGAAAAAAAAAATTATGAACGAGAGATGTTAATTGATTGCCGCTAATTTCTTCTTCGAATAAGCTAATTCTCGTTGAATTTGTAATTCAAAGAGACAATGGATTTAAAGGTTGCTGGGCCTTTCTAACCACCTCCACCCACTGCGGCCATTCATGAGCGTCCAGTCGTATCTAATTTAATTTTAAAAAATATCTTAAACTTATAACAAACCTACTTAATGTATTGCGCGTAATTAAGTTTTTGTCTCGTATGTCGAGCGTTTCTTTTTCATCACACACGTATGGTTATATAGGTGTCAAGGTGGACTCAGGATTAAACAAAAGGGTGAGCTAAAGTGGACTGTATCATGCTAATTTTGTTTTTTAGTATATAACTTACACCGTAATTCTTTTAGTTGTACTATGCCAGAGCTTCCTCTGCTAGGCTCCAGTTCCGCTCTGGTCAGTTGACTCAGATTCCTCCCGCTACACTAATTTGCTCAACATGTGTTGAGTTAATTACTCAAAGTAAAAAAATCAGAGGTACTTTATGTAGTTGAAGTTTCATTTTCAAAGTCTAGTAGTAAGACAAATGAATCACCCACTAGAATAGAGATCTTAATGTAATTGGGTAGCCTAGTTAGTTACCCACTCTAAATGCATGAAGAACCAAAATAACGAAGTTATGAGAGTATCTCTAATAGTATAATCAAAATAATAATTATAATTAATTTTAATAATGTTGGTTAAAAATGCTACTTTAATGGTATAATCAAATATTAGCAACATTTTAACTAATAACCATATCTACTCCATTTATAACTAAAGTTAACAACATTCTTCGATAACCAAAATGAGGGGCCTACTAATTTTACTAGGTAAAAGATAATCTTTTCAAATTTAAATCATATTTTCCTCCTTTTTTTTTGAAGAAACAAATTTCAAATTAATTAATTTGTCGCCAATCAATAGAATGGACCCCACAAATTTGGTTATTGAGAAAAAATAGCTATTGGGAATGGCTACATTGTTAAGTTTAACAATTTATTAAATGGATAATCAAAAACTATTTTGATTATTCAATTTTAGCTATTCCATTGGAGATGCTCTCATGTATCTAAATCCGATTCAACAGCCTTTTCAAATTCTTGTTTTCATTTTGCCTGAACCTGAAAACCATAAAAAGGTCTAAATTGAGGAAATTTTTGGGATTTGTCTAGTTATCTGAATACAAATACCGATTTAAAAATTGAAAAAAAATATTTAAATGGATTTTAGCCCAAGCCATTTAAATAATTAGGTTTTAGCACAAACCTTTAGATAATTATGATAAAATTATTAATTGTTTTATTATTTAAATAAAATATTGGAGATTTTACAATCGTATTCTTCACTGAGTTTTCAATTCAAATTTATTATGTTCTTAAATATTGGCGTTGCTAGATTTAAGACAGAATTTAAGATTTGTTCGTTTTCAAAATTCAAACTTTAATAAATCTGCTGAATATGATTCATTAACTAAATGCTATAAAATAGGAAGTAAACAAAATTATGAAATTATCTAGTCGGTAACAATAAACTAGATCCTCTTTTTAAAATTTCAAAATGAGTTCAAACTTTAAGTCAAACAAATTAAAGAGAACATAGTTAAAGATTTCAATATACTATTTTTAACAAATAATTAAACTAATTCCTTAACAAATTCAAATATATTAAATTATAGGCATATTAGGCAAATAGAAGTCAATGGAATAGGCCTACTACATGTTATAAGTTGAAGGAAGAGAACGGGTTTGTAGAGGTGTATCTTGTACAAATTTTTGCATTAATTAAAATTATTACTCTCATTGGGCGTTGAGCGAGACATATATATATATATATATATATATATATATCATGATGAAATGTTATTCTTGAAATAAAAGACATAAAATTTCTACATATTTTAACCCATTTATGTAAGATAAATATCCAAATATGTAGATATATTTGACGTTCTGAATTTACACGTGGCATACATAATATAGATTTATTTTGTGAAAGACAATCAATAATATGACCGGCCATTAGAGTTGTAAAATTATTATGTGCATAATATGTTTATGGCTTTATATACTGACGGCATATATGTAATTAAACGATGTTTAAGAAAGACATAATGCCCTAATTGATTATAACCATATTACAAATATACATTAATCGAGTTATAATATATCTTTATGTCAATATACACTTGGAAATTTAATTGGACTAGAAGTATGAATGTAAAGAAAATGTGAGAAAGTAGAAAACCTTGTTGTCCTCTAGAAAAATCTAGTTGCGACGAACATCTCCGGCGACTGAAGGAGAGGAGTCCCGGTGACACCAATCAATGAGAAATTCCAATAGAAAGGAAATATCAATTGGCCATTAATGCTTTATCAAAACACCAACCTCGAGAGAAAATACGAGTTTCAAACTAGGGAGGAAAATGAGAGTTAAATCCTCCAAAAAAAATGGCCATTATTCCTTCGGATTATGATAGTCATCACTAATAATCCGTTTGGATTGAAGGAATGGGGAGGAAAGGAAAGGAAAAGAGGAGGAATGATTGCATTTCACTCGTTTGGATAAATTTATAAGGAGTGGAAAGGAAACGGAGGGATTGAGAGGGATTACCAATCCTCTCTATTCATTTATTTTGTTTCCTTCTAATATTGGGAGGATTGGGAATGAAAGGAAAAGTTTTTAATGATATTTTTGCGTTATTCCAAATTTAACCATAATTTGTGAATAATATATTAAATCGCATCCTTTCCTTTCTTTTCTTTTTTTTTATCTAAACAAGATTTATTTGCATTCCATTCTTTTCCAAACAATAATAAAATTAAACTCATTCCTTTTCATTCTATTCCATTCCTTCCCCTTCAATCCAAACAGACTGTAAAGTTTGACTTTTGTGCTCATTAAGAACAGCCAATTATTAAGCAACCAAATGTAATGGCTAATTTATAAGTTGAGAGAAAATTAGAATTAAGCTAATCATTAACTATGGGCAACAAAGTCAATTGACTACTAATTTTGAATAAAATAATAATAAAAAAAAATTGGTGGTTTGGGCTAAAAGCAAAATAATTAGGCTAAATACAAAATATTGGGCTAATCCATAGTTTCCAAAAAGGAGTGGGTTTGAGTATACAAGCCCTAAGAATTTTAGGCTTGTTCCTAATTTGCTATAAAAGGAATATAATGCGCTTTCTTCAACAAATTTTTAATTTCTTATTAAAAAAATGAGATCTAAGTATCTCCCTTTATAATTATTAAATATCATATATCATTCTTACAATTGTCGTCGTCAAGTTCCACCATTGTGGTCCACCTGTGGTTAATTGTGTTTTGTTTAAATAAGATCATTCTTTAAATCATAAGAGGTGGTCTAGTGACTTGTTTATCATTAGGCACTTGTTGGGGTGAATAGTTTGGCAAATTTTAAATTCGAATGTATAAAACTATTGTAACCAACAGTAAACTTAGATCAGCGAGCAGGGTTAGTCTTGCATCCAATGTGATGTGAGAACACCTCGTGGAAAAAAAAATTAAGACTATTCATTGTAAGTAGGATTTTAACTGATTGTGATACACTTAGTGTTGCGTCAAACCGCTCACAACCGAGCACGACGCAACGTCGAGGGATCTCACAAGCTCACTTGGTTTACCGACAGAAGAACCGACACAAAAAAAGCACACTCACAATAGAGAAATAAGAAATAAAGGAACAATTGCGCAAGACAAGGTTTTACCGTGGTGTCGGCGTAAAAGCCACTAATCCACACAGACGATAGCTTCTATTGATAATTGGAACAAAGAGTGATTACAAGCACACAAGAAAAAAATTCTCACAAATTTTAGCTCTCAACTTATTTCTAGGCAAAAACAAGCTCTATGCACAAATGAGCCAAAACTACACTTTAAAGCCAAAATCCTAGACCCATGATCGATCATGGGGGATCGATCATGGTATACCCCATGATCGATCATGAAAGTGTACTGCCGCAAAATTAAATACCATGATCGATCATGGACATACCCATGATCGATCATGGTTCACCAAAACAAAAGGAGAGCCAATCTTCTCAAATCTCCACCTTGGCGAACCATGCAGCGATCCCGTCCAGCAAATTGCACACCTCACTCCCATTGTTCCTCCATCAATACTGCTATAGCATCACACCCGGCCCCGAAGAGCCTCCACCCCCGAATGGGGCCTCAACACCGAAGAATGTTAACCAAAGTCGAGCAATGCTCAAACTTAGTTGTCGGTACCACCTTCGTCATCATATATGCGGGATTATCCTTGGTGCCAATTTTTTTCAAAATTACTTCACCACTCTCGATAATCTCCCGTATAAAATGAAACCGAACATCGATGTGCTTCGTCCGTCCGTGATGAACCTGGTTCTTGGCCAAATGAATAGCGCTTTGGCTATCACAATGTACATCGACATTCTCCTGAACCATCCCCAAATCACCTATCAAACCCCGAAGCCACAATGCTTCCTTGACTGCCTCTGTTGCTGCAATGTACTCTGCTTCAGTAGTAGACAATGCCACTACACCTTGCAACATCGACCTCCAGCTAATCGGACCACCACTAAATGTGAAAACATACCCCGTGGTCGATCATCGCTTGTCAAGATCCCCAGCATAGTCCGAATCAACATACCCGCAAATAATAGACCCCTCAGTTCTCTGGTACACCAATCCCTTATTCTTCGTTCCTTGTAGATACCGCAAAATCCACTTAACGGCATTCCAATGCTGTTTCCCCGGATTTGCCATGAATCTACTCATAATGCTCACTGCCTGAGCAATATCCGGTCGAGTACACACCATGGCATACATCAAGCTTCCTACCGCACTAGCATACGGAACTTGAGCCATATACTCCACCTCTTCATCTGTTTCTGGAGCCATAGTTGCCGAGAGCTTGAAGTGAGAAGCCAATGGAACACTCACAGGCTTTGAGTCATGCATCCCAAACCGGGCTACCACTTTCTCTAGGTATTGCCTCTGAGTGAGGCACAATCTTCCCTTATTTCTCTCCCTAACTATCTCCATTCCCAGAATCTTCTCAGCTCCACGTCCTTCATCTCAAACTCGAGACTCAACTGAGCTTTCACCGTGTTGATATTAGACATACTCGATGAACAAATAAGCATATCATTAACATATAAGAGTAAGTAGATAAACGAATCCCCTTTGAGTTTCTTAAAATAAACGCAATAATCAAAATCACTCCGCTTGAATTTCTGAGCCATCATGAATGTGTCAAACTTCTTGTACCATTGTCTAGGTGATTGCTTCAACCCATACAAGGACTTCTTCAGTTTACAAACACAATCCTCCTTGCCAACAACCTTGAACCCCTCCGGTTGAGATATATAAATCTCCTCCTCTAGATCCCCATGCAAGAACGACGTCTTGACGTCAAGTTGTTCAAGCTCTAAGTCAAACTGCGAAACCATAGCTAATAGCACTCTAATGGAAGTGTGTTTTACTACCGGAGAGAAGACTTCATTATAATCCACCCCTTCCCGCTGTGCAAATCCCTTAGCTACCAATCTTGCTTTATACCGAACATCCGAATCTAGAACCCCGTCTTTCTTGGCAAACACCCATTTGCACCCAATTGACTTTTTCCCTTTTGGCAACTTACAAAGATCCCAGGTTTCATTCTTGTGAAGAGAATCCATCTCCTCACCTATGGCCGCCTTCCATTCATCACAATGACTATCCGCCACTGCCTCCCGATAAGAAGTCGGTTCATCACCATAAACCACCAATGCATATGCCACACTATCTTCATAGTCAAATCGTTGCGGTGCTCGTCGAGCTCTCGGCTCCCTTCCGTTCGCCAAAGACGGTACCTCTCGTTGTTGTTGACTAGACCCCTCAATAGGAATCTCCCCATTCTCCGAATCACTATCGGAAGAATCAACAGGATTAGTCACTTTCGATTGCACCGGAATAGTCACCACCGGCATAGTAACTTCCGTTTGCACCACTCCGCTCTTCTCACTCTCATCGAGAGCCTTTACATTTTCTCCCATAGGCATCTTGAGCAAAGAAGCCTCATCAAATATAACATCTCTGCTAACAACCATTTTCTTGTCTTGAAGACACCACAACTTGTATCCCTTGACTCCAATTCTTGAACCCATAAAGATCACCTTTCGGGCTCTTGGATCAATCTTATCTTCACGGACGTGATAATAAGTCGGACACCCAAATATGTGTAATGAATCGTAACTTGCATGAGATCCTGTCCAAACCTCCATAGGAGTTTTGTAATCGACCCCTGAAGATGGCAACATGTTAACAATGTAGCTCGCAAAGGATAAGGCCTCCGCCCAATACTGTTTTCCCAAATTTGCATTTGAGAGCATACACCTCACTTTTTCAAGTAAGGTACGGTTCATCCTCTTAGCTACTCCGTTTTGATGTGGTGTACCTCTAACCGTGAAATGGCGAACAATTTCCTCATCTTGGCAGTACTCCTTAAACGGATCACTAGTGTACTCTCCGCCGTTATCGGATCTAAGCACCTTGATTTTCCTGCCAAGCTGATTTTCGACCATCTTCTTCCACCTTAGAAACACCCCAAAGACCTCGTCTTTGTGCTTCATGAGATATACCCAAATCCTCCTAGAGAAATCATCTACAAATGTAACAAAGTAATGATTACCTCCTAAGGATTTCGTCTTGGAAGGTCCCCAGACATCCGTGTGTATGTAGTCAAGCAACCCCTTCGTGCAATGAATAGCCGTCCCAAACTTTACTCGTGTCTGTTTCCCGAGCACACAATGCTCGCAAAACTCCAACTTGCAACTCTTCGCACCCTTGAGCAAACCTTGTTTACATAACACCGTCATCGCCTTCTTCCCGGCATGTCCCAATCTCATATGCCATAATCTTGTCGAATCCGAGCTTGTACTTGCTCCACCAGCTTCCGTAGAAACTGAAGCGCTACCCGTCACCGTACTACCTTGAAGGAAATAGAGATTACCCTATTTCTTTCCCTTCATCAACACTAAGGCACCGGAAGTAACCTTTAGCATTCCATTCTCGAGTACAATCTTGCACCCGTTGGAATCCAAAGAACCCAAAGAAATCAAATTCTTCTTCAGATCCGGGATGTACTTGACTTCATTCAGAGTTCTGACTACTCCGTCATGTAGCTTCAATTTGACCGTTCCAATACCCTCCGTCCTACAAACGTGATCATTGCCCATCAAAACCGTTCCTCTATTCACCTTCGTCAAGGTATGGAAAAGGTCCTTGTTTGGACACATGTGGTACGAACAACCCGAGTCTAGAATCCACTCGTCCGTTGAGCTTTCCCTAGGAGTAACCACTAGCATACTCTCGAAATCATCATCCCCTGAAGTAACAGAATTCGCGGTATCATCCGCATTCTTCTTCTTCCCTTTGTCTACCCAAGCGTTAGGATAATTTTTCTTCATATGCCCCTTCCTTTTGCACTTGTAACATTCCATGTTATCCAAGTACTTAGTACGTGACTTGGACTGAGAGTTGTTGTGCTTTGCTTGTTTTCGATCATCTGTCCTTCCCCGCGTCACCAACGCATCGGACGATGTACTACATTTCTCCCTCTGTCTCTGCTCATTACCAAGCAGTGCCGAAGAAACGTCCTCATATTTCACTGAATCCTTACCATATAACAAAGTGGTGCTTAAATGGTCATAGGATTCCGGAAGTGAATTGAGCAACAAGATAGCCTTATCCTCATCTTTCATGTCCTCGTTCAAGTTTAACAAATCGGAAATCATCTTGTTAAACTCATCGACATGCTAACTCATTGATATACCTCTAGCATATTCAAACCGGAACAGCTTCTTCTTGAGATAGAGACGGTTCTTTATGCTCTTCATCATGTACTTCTCTTCCAGTATCTTCCATATGCTAGCCGCGGATTTCTCACGCATAACGTAGTATATCACATTTTGAGCTAGATGCAACCGGATAGTGCTACAAGCCTTCAAATCATACTCTTCCCATTCAACATCTGTCATCGTCATGGGCTTAGCTTCCACACCCAACAATGCCTTATGCAACTCCTGTTGGATCAAGACATCGCGCATTTGACATTGCCACATGCCGAAATTGACCAACTTTCCGTCGAATTTCTCTACGTCAAACTTTATCGCTGACACCTTTGAGGTCTTAGAAGTAGTCATCTTCAATCACCAAAGAACTTGACGAACCAACAACGAGACAAAGATTGAAAAATGTCACTTAGGAATTTTATCAAACACTTGGCGTGCGACACAAATCCCACCTTTCTCGTTTTAGCCTCTGATACCAATTTGTTGCGTCAAACCGCTCACAACCGAGCACGACGCAACGTCGAGGGATCTCACAAGCTCACTTGGTTTACCGAAAGAAGAACCGACACAAAAAAAGCACACTCACAATAGAGAAATAAGAAATAAAGGAACAATTGCGCAAGACAAGGTTTTACTGTGGTGTCGGCGTAAAAGCCACTAATCCACACAGACGATAGCTTCTATTGATAATTGGAACAAAGAGTGATTAAAAGCACACAAGAAAAAATTTCTCACAAATTTTAGCTCTCAACTTATTTCTAGGCAAAAACAAGCTCTAAGCACAAATGAGCCAAAACTACACTTTAAAGCCAAAATCCTGGACCCATGATCGATCATGGTATACTATCCATACTCATCAATATTCATGATCATATCCCATGATCATCATGAAAGTGTACTGCCGCAAAATTAAATACCATGATCGATCATGGACACACCCATGATCGATCATGGTTCACCAAAACAAAAGGAGAGCCAATTTTCTCACTTAGAACATCCACAATTATTAGGTAAGATATATAGGCTATAAACTTGTTCTATATATAACATCGCATTGTAAAATTTTTGTTTTAACACAAAATATTCACAATCTAAAAGTTATAAAATCCCATTAATCTACAACAATTAAAGATAAAGAGAGATTGAATTGAGATGTTATAAAGGTTGTTCTTAGTGAATAATCGCAAAAAGACAATTCGTTTAATGTATGCTGATAAATATATGTAATAAGATTACCCGATAAATATAACTCTTTTAAAATAAAGCAGCGGTCAACAACTTTGTTCTTTGAATAAGCAAAAAGAGCCTTTTACAATTTAATACTAATCAAAAGGAAAACCTGTACAGATTAAAATACCAATTCGGTAAAATACATGTTAAAAAAGTAAAAAAAACAGCAAGAAAGAACAGAGATATTTGGCCGACAAGAGAATCACCAAAGCCAGAGACTATCCGAGCCAGCATCCTATCTATGTGTTGTACGAGTATCTGGTTCGGTTTCGGGTTTCGATTCTGATTCGGGCTCGAATAGCGATTAGGAGTCGAATTCGGGTTCCTCTTGATGTGTACAACAATTTCTTGAATGAACTTTGACTCATACCTGTAAATACTGCCACATTAAAACTTGTTTGAATATAGGTGCATGGACTTTGCGCAAAATTATACTACTTCAATTCCTTTTAAGAATTATCTCTCCCTAAAGTTTAAGTTGTTAGGAAAAGTAACCGCAATGAATATTTTATTAGAGTTCAGAATATCAAATCTAAAATCAATTGGCAATGAATGGAGTATCACTCAACGTGAGATTTATAGTCTTAGCATGCTACCTCACACGTGGCGTAATTTTAAGCCTAACACGTGAATTGTTTCTATTGGGTGATGTGGAGTCCCTGTGGCTGTTGGACCCTTACTCTGATACCATATTAGAGCTTAGAACATAATCATGCAGAGAAAACAATTCAGGGTTAACAAACGGGGATGGAGGTGCCAAGGCCTAAGCCATGGACCTCATAGACAATCTCGCTCTGGTACTATATTAGGAACCATCTATCCCAAAAGTTTAAGCTATTAAGAGAAGGAAAATCATGCTTATCACTTCCAACTCCATTTAAGAGTTCAACATTTCTTTTAATTTTTGAGAAATTTTAGATTAAAAATTGATTTCTTTTGACATAATCAAGTTATGATACTATGCAAATGTCGTTTTCCAACAATTGGTTATATTGGAAAATGCATACCTTTAAGAAAGTGTTGAAATCGAACTTGTCTGGACTCTTAATTTAGAATGGAAGAAGTAATCAATTAATTAAACAGAACCATAAAATGGAAAGAAATTGTTACATACCCATCAGCTTCATTTTGTAAGACCATTCCACCCAGATCCGCAACTTCTCTAAGCGCCGCCCTCCACTTGTCCATCTTCTTCAGCAGTTCCTTCGGCTGGAACTCAAATTCAGACTCTTCATGTATGGAAAATGCTTCACCAAAGCTCCCTCTTTGATAACGAATATCAGAGGGCTGCACGTCATAGAAGACGGATATAACTGTAAGCCCCATTGCCTTCTTTCTTTCTAGGATTCCCACAAGTTCATCAAGGCACCACTGTGATGACGCGTAACCTTTGGAGAACACAATTACTGCGATTTTGGATTCTCCTATTGCTTTATGTAGCTCATCTGCAATATTTTTGCCTCTCTCAAGCTCATGTTCATCCGTGAATGTGTGAATCTCAGCTTGTACTAATGCCGTGTAGAGGTGATCAGTGAAGGTCTTGCGCGTGTCTTTCCCCCTGAAACTCAGAAACACTTGATATCTATGCCCAGATGCGGAAGAAGAGGCCGCTTCTGTTCTCAGCATAGTCATGTTCACAGTGCAAAAGCTATATAGCTGTACAACAACAATAAATTGATACATTTATGATCAGTTGAATGAAAATTCAGACATTAAAATTAAGCGCAGATGCTAAAAATAATGCTACTCTTATATTTTTGCACAAACTGTTTATACAAATGGCAGAATTTCCGTTTGAAGTGCTTATCGCTTGATTATGACAATTCGTCTGTTAAAGGGGAAGGATGGTGAACAAGGTGAGTCGAGTGGTAGTGAATCTTAAAGATTGCGGTGCTGGATCATTTTATTTTTCCTGCCGAACAAAGAATTGCGCAAAGGCCAAACAAACAAGATCTACCAACCCAAAAGCAGCAAGAATCCCATAAGGAAAACTACTAAACTACTTGAAGGAGAAAGATAAACATTAACAAAGGTGGATGCTGGATCATTTGGAGCAATAGAAATTCGATCATTCATCAATCTACTGGTAAATCATTATTGGTGGTGCGCTGGACAACTTAATTTGATTCAATAGAAATCAAAGTCACTCGTCAATCTAATGGTAAATCTCCCATGGAACCTGTCATCCATTGTGATTCCTCTTCCCAACAACTTAAGCTTTTGGGTGAATTGGTGTTATATCATGGTATTAGAGGTCATGTTTCGTAAGTTCTCAAATTCAAGTGTCCCCACCAGCCAAGAATTTTCCAAAAATTACATTTGAATGGGATAGTAATTATTAATATTGGTGTCCCTTGACTCCCCTGATTCAGATTTAGATTATTCTGAGATTGGCAATATGAGGCTGATTGCAAGGCAATTAGCAAAGTAGGATTCCCAATGCGCGTGTGTGAACACCTTGTGTCAAAGACCATTAAAAAAAACCAAGTAGGCTTCCGTCTTTAAGTGCTTGTTTGGTTCGAATTTTGGTTTGTTTCTCGATCCTTAAATGGTAAATTCACACTAGAAGTTCTTTATAGTTCATGTACGTCAAGAAGTTGAATCACAAGATGATGATACTCAAAATTTCCATGTGAAGTTACCGTTTTAAGTTAATGGACAAAAACTCGAAACAAACCAACCTTAATGTTCTTAACTTAGTTAATAGGTCCAGGGAACAATATTTTGTCTATTTTTTCTTCTAACTGATTAGTGTGAATCATAGTCAATAAAAGAGTATTCTAGAAAAATTCACATAATTAGAGGAGCTCGCCCTCTTGGATGAAATGATCAAGGAATACTCGAAGACACGTCTACAAAACCTTCGTATAGGAATCCACAAAGAAACAATCCAATTAATCAAGATACACAACGAAGATCATATACATATGATTTTGCACTTGTTGAGAAATATAATATGTTTCATTATTCTAAGCAGTTATTCTATTTTGGGTACCGAAGAACAACACATAAGTTCAACAAATCCTCACACACGGTTTTTGTAGAAGATCAAAGATGTTGCTCAAAAATTAAACATAAAATTGAATTAGCACTTTCAGTATGAACAAAGTACATGGACATCATTTTTTACATGAAATTGGACAATTCAGTGCAGCAGATACAAATTTTATTATTATGTGTTTAGGATTTTAAATGAATATTAATTGTGCTAAAATATGAATTGCATGCGAATTATGAGTAATGAATAATGATAATCCCTTGAACTAGATATTTGAAAATTAAAGGAAGTAGCTGATCGATCAAACTAGGAATAATTACCAGGAGGAGAAATTTGATGTCGGAGCCTTGCCGGAGCGATGGTCGCCTGAGAGTTGAGAGAGAGAGAGAGAGAGAAGTGACCAAGTTTTTTCTTAGGTGTGTAAATGTAAAATGTGTCCCCTACTTTCCTTTTTCTTTTTCTTTCAATTTTTTTTTCTGCTTTATACACTTCTTCTTTCAAAATTCAAATTTTAAAAAAATGAGTTATTTTCCCACCCAAAACTTTGCATATTATGACTTTTTGCATTCAAATTAATTCATGCATTAATCTTTAAATTTAGATGTATTTCAAAAATATTTCCTTGGGAAGTAAAGGTGAAAATAGTAGCAAATTGAATAATTGAAAAACTATGCACAAGCACACAAGATGTTAATAATAGCAAATTTCTATCATGAATATATATTGATCGATAAATATTTATCAGGACTAAACCACTTTTATAATGTCCGAAAATTGCTCCTCAATATTATGATATCACTACCTATTTAGGGTATCTGATAAATTGGAAGACCTTTTTCTTGATTAATTTGTAAAATACAAGCTTAGTGTGCTAATTTACGTGGACGAATAAAGCATTTAAGCTTAAAAAAAAAAATTCCTAGCTACTTAAGCCGAATTATTTTTCTTTTAAACAGAAAATAAAATTTTAACTATTGGGAAACACATAGTCTCAAGAGTAATTTGCGCGAGTGTTCTTATTTTATGCATTATACATGCTGTGAAGAATTATTACATATTAAATTACATACGTTACATGTACCACCTATTCTACTTGGGTGTAACATACTCATGTAAAGATGGGAGAATATATAAGGAGAAAAAATTACACCAAATTTAAGCCAAAGATAGCAAGTGAAAATAAAATCTTATAAATTAAAATGATAAAATATTGTAGCAAAAAAACTCTTGAAACTTCTCCAATCAATCAGAAAGACGGGTGCCAACCATTGGGTTCGTTCATTTTTCACACTAGTTTTTGTGCACATGTGTTGCATGTGATTTTAGTGCTCGACAAATTAATATTATTAAATCTATTAATAAATATACGTAACTAAGAATTGAATAATTAGTATGAAATAAAAATAATAACAAATAAACAAAACAATTGAATAATTAGTATGAAGTAAAAATAATAACAAATAAACAAAACATAGTATCAAGTGTAAAATTCATTCATTTTTTACCGACCTAAAAGCCTAGTAATTTTAATACAATCTATTAAATAACTTTCTTCTTGAAACATTTGTTATGAAGTTATATAGAAGTCTTACACAAAACACATAGTTTAATACAAATTCTAACTTATTTAATTATTTTAGCCAAATAAAGTAGAGTTTAAATTTATGTAAAATAATAATATTAATATAAAAATATATGAAGTTATACACTTATAGTCTTATACTATTTTATTTAATGTAAATTTAGCTTAAAATTTTTGTTTAATTATTTTAGCAAAATAGAGTAGAGTTTGCATTTATTTGGAATATTAATAGTAATATAAAAATATATTGAGTTGTACTTTTTTATTTAATGTAAATTATAATTTTTTTTGTATAAAATTAAAGGGCATATTTGTCTTCACAAAAAATGAGAAAAACCCTTAGATTATTTGTACTTTTATATATATATATATATATATATATTATAGATTATAGATGAGACCATGAGTAGCTGATAAAGTTGGAGACAATCTAAGTTAGCATTGACTCCACTTGTGTTAAATTTTGATCAGGAGCAAAGTCGGAATCTTCATTGGTGTCGAATATAATATCCTCTAGGTGTTTAACAATTTTTCTATATTTTTGTTTGTTTAAACCGAGCGGTGTCCGGGTCGGCTTTAGCGCACTTCAACTAATCATTTCCGATCGGGGGATCTTGACATTGCAGGGTAAAGAGCCTGAGTGTTGAGACTCAAATTCGAGACCTTACAACATTTGCTCAAGATGCAAATACTTGTAACTTGATGATGCCAACCCCCGGTGTTATTTTTATAATGAACCTCGGCACATACCTTTAAATTATGTTGCATCCAACTTTATTGAATATGGATCAATGGACTCTTACTCAAAATTATACTCTTCCCCAATTCGTAAATAAAAAGTCAAGTTTAACTTTAATAAATATATGAATTTCAACTTAACTAATTGATTAATAAACTTTTTTAAAAATTGCAAAATTTAATATAACAAATTAGTATTGACCCAATATTCTAATGGTGTCTTTGCTCAGAACTACCACATTTGTCAAATTAGTGAACAATCTAAAATTTTGTTTTTCACTTTTTATTTTTCTTTTAACCCAGGGGTAAAAACTACATTGATTCTAATATAATCTAATAAATATTTGATCGGATTTGTTCTATATTTAGTTATGGATATTTTATTAACTCTACCAGAAAAGAAAGAAAGAAAGAGATAACAATAAATCATTCCTAAAGTAGTAATTATATTTAAGGAAAATATAATTGGAAATTGAGTAGTTATTTGTTAAGTTTAACTAAATACATGGCCACGTTTATTTGATTTCTTTTTTCAAAAAAAGAAAGTCCATATAATTAAGGTATGTTGTGATAAATTTTAATACTCGCAAGTGCATAAATTAGTTTATATTATTGCGTGTATGCGAGGTCGATCTCGTAGAGACTCAAACAGTATGTGTTATCATTATCTTGTTAATCTTTTACTAAACTCCTAATCTAGCTAAAAAAAATTATGGGAGTCAAACAAATAAAATAAAGCAAAGCAAGTTAACTAAAGTAATTGAACTAAATTAAATAATACTAAGCAAGAGAACAAAATTAATGAATTAATTAACTAGGGTTTTGGAGTCATATATTTAATATCATCTTCCTTAATATTCATACGCATAAACTCTACTCTTATCTCGCACTAATTTGGTCTCTCGACTCTATTCTTTTAGCGTTAGGGCTAAGGGTATTCATAACTTTATAATGTACTCTATACGTAACATTCAAAGGCTCACAACCTTCTTTTAGGTCACAACCATTCATTTGAATATTTAAAGTCAAAACATCTAATAAATGTTTATCAGATACCAAATTGATATAGGATCATAGATGAAGAACAGAAGAAGAACCTTTTATTAAATTCAAACTGATATTACAAACTGGAAAAGAAAAGAGAGTACAACGGAGAGAGAAAGAGAAACTTTTCTAAAGGAAAGAAAAACAACAAAAGAAAAAGATGCCTTCCTCTGGAGACAGAGGCTCCTATTTAAAGAAAATGTAAAGCAACCTAACAGTACCACACAGTGATTACAAACAGTATTTAAAGTAAACAGTAACTTTAACTTTACAAAAAGCAGAAATAATTGTTGAGTGGGTCTTTGCTATCGTGTGTTGGATGCGCATGGGAGACGCGACTGCAAGCGTTCAAACAAAGCCACTGACTTTAATAAAGTTTTTCAGCTTTACTTTAATAAAGTAGTTGGTATCTTATTATAATACTTTTACTTAATAATTACTCCACTTGTTTCTTTCCTTTGTCTTCTTTGGTAGGCGGAGTATTGGCGTCTTCATACAGACGGGCGAGCCATCTTCCCATATGGGTAGTCATGTCTTCATTTGGCTCAGCAAAATCTTCATCTTCTTCAATATTGATGAGCTGATTATTGGACTCAGATTTAACTGACTTAACTTCGGATTTTGAATCTTGAGACATAGACATAATATCCTCATCCATATGTAACTGGGAGGCTAGAGTTTGAAGGATTTTAGTTTTAAGCTCTTTAATTGGCGTATTAGGAAATTTCTCTTTGAGAGAAGCAAGAGAACGAGTTTTAAACTCAGCTTTTTCAATATTTTGTTTTTTTAAAAAGGCTTCATCATTTTCGGCCTGTATATTGAATTCAAGAAATTCAAAAAGATCCTTTTTTATTTGGGCTATAAGCTCAGTGATTTCAAATTTCTGCCACCATTTATAATAATAGTCACGGACTAAAAGAAATAAACCATTACTACGGGTAGTGGTATTAAAGTTCCACTGAAAAATCCAGGGAATATGATATTTAGTAAAGAAGTGCAATAATTCGAAATTCTTAATAGGGTATTGTTCTTTAATAAGTAACCTAGGATTATTTTTGCTATAAGCAATAAATAGTTCATATAACTCATTCGGAAGAACATCCTCCTCTGGCCCATTAAGCATAAACCATTGGAAAAACCAATGAGGAAGAGGTTTTAAATTACTATCCAAACCTTCACCTTTAAGGTTGTCTATACGAAAGAACCAGGTGTGAGTGTTATACTGGTTTTGATATAGAAATGCCTTCTTCCAGGCATCAATATAATCCCAATAATTATATATAATGGGTGCTGTTCTAGAATCGGAGTAATAATTACTTAAAGTCTGTTCTTTATTAGGATTTAATCCCCATTCCTCAATATTTACTAGTCTTTTAATAAAAGCTTTACTAAAGGCAATTTCTAGATTATGGGATCCCACATTTCTATTCATGTGAGTAAATTGTACACTTTCAGTGTCAATAAGAATAGCCTCATAATATTCTCTAGTTTTTCCACTGATAAGCGGAAATTTCATTTTGTTTTCGAAATACCTTTGGGCAATAGTCCTGGGGTTAAAAGAAAATCTTTTATCACTCTCTTGCAAATATAACACGAAATCTTGTTGTGGCTTCTTTAAAACCACCTGAACTTCCTCTTTAAGAGCTTCTTTAAACGTCGTAGGAGACGGTGGTTTATCCTGAGAAGAACTTGCTTGGGAATTAATCCCAGAGGTACCAATAATTTGAGGAATGCGAATTTGAGTCTGTCCTCTTCCTTTGCCTTCACGTCCTCTATAAGAGGAGGAGAAGCCTGGTGGTCTACTCATGTAACCGCACCCTGCAAAAATTCTCTAGTTAAAAAATCAGGAAGAGAATTTGATTCTCCTTTTATAAATTCTATTTTAAAATCAAATACTGATAATATAGCCAGCCATCTAGCAAATATTTGTTTTGAAGCAATATTTTTAACATCCTTTTCAAGCATATCTTTAACGGCTTGACAATTAATACGTAAACGGAACTCTTGATTTAATAAATCTTCTTGAAAATCAGAAATACATTCAACAACAGATAATATCTCCTTTTTAATAGTAGAATAATTTTTCTGTGCATCATTCCATTTTCCCGAAGTAAATCTAGATAAAATTTCCTTATCAGAGTCTTTAAACTTCTGTTTAAGAATATCACCATAACCAATATCTGAAGCATCAGTCTCAACAATTTTAAAAAAATAAGGTAAGACAAGGGCTAAACAAGGAAGTTGTTTAACTTTAGATTTAATAATTTTAACTGCTTTAGTATGTCTATCAGACCAGGGAGGAGGATTTTTCCTTAGCCTTTCATACAAAGGAATACAATCTGTTAGGGGTGGCATTTTCTAACCGTAAACCGAATACCGACCAAACCGACCATCTTTGGTCGGTTTATCGACCGACCGTTCTCTATCGGTTACCGAGCATTCGGTTACTGCACATTCACGATTGCGGAATCGGTTTTCAAGTTATGTAATTTCAGTTACGACCGACCGACCGACCATTATAGATTTTATGCATTATTTCATATAAATATAAAGTATTACTGTATTAGTATTAGTGTGTGTATTAACTTATTAACTTGAAGGTGGAAAATTGTAAATAACTAAAATTGTTATCTACTCTCAGTCTCACTCTCTCACACTCTCAGACGCTTGCACCTCACTACGGCACTACCTCAGTGGCTCTGCTCAATCCCTCACTATCGTTTCTCTTCTCAGTTTCTCTCGGCACTCCATAGTCCATCCCGTCTCTCAATCTCTCGGTCTCTCCCACTCTCCCACACAACCACAAGACGGCAAGAAAAACTCCCGCCCCTCGCTGAGCTTCCGTCGCCGCCATACCCTCCGGCCTCCACACTCCACAGTACGCAATCCGCAACACCGCATTCTCTCTGGTATTTTTTCCTATTTGCTATCCTCTTATTTTTACGTTATAATATGCCTATTGCAAGTTTGCTCCATTGATTGACTTGGACATTGAGTTGCTTTGTGATTTATATTTAGAAAATAGAAATTAGGGTTCAAATAGATTTATAAATTAGGGCACAATCTAACAAATTACTTATATCAT
Source organism: Lonicera japonica (assembly GCA_021464415.1). NCBI lineage: Eukaryota > Viridiplantae > Streptophyta > Magnoliopsida > Dipsacales > Caprifoliaceae > Lonicera > Lonicera japonica. The sequence goes on from JAKCWG010000159.1 coordinate 222,931, forward strand.
TATATATATCAATGTATCTATAGGTGTTTGACACCATTCATTCATTCACTAGAATCACCACCATAGATCATTATATCTAGTAGATCTGTAGATTGGTCCTCCCACACAAATTGTTGTGTTTTATATCTAGTTTATGCACATTAATGCTAAATACTTCATGTATAGTGTAAATGTGTAATACTTGTAATTTTTAATTTGTGAAATAACACTTGGTTTCTTCTTTCTGTACTCCTTTTTTTTGTTTCTAAAACTTAGTTTCTTGTTTTATAATGAATGAAGACTAAAGAGTGTAAGATGAATTCTAAAACTCGGTTTCTTGTTTTTTTTTCTTTCCTAAAACTTGGTTTCTTGTTTCTTGTTTTATAATGAATGAACTCAATGAAGAGTCTAAGATGAATTCTAAAACTTGGTATCTTGTTTTTTTTTATTCTCTTTAAAAGTTGGTTTCTTGTTTTTTTTTTCTTTCTTAAAACTTGATTTCTTGTTTCTTGTTTTATAATGAAATAATGAATGAAGAGTCTAAGATGAATGCTAAAACTTGGTTTCATTTTTTTTATTCTCTCTAAAACTTGGTTTCTTATTTCTTTCCTAAAACTTGTTTTCTTTTTTTTATTCTCTCTAAAACTTGGTTTCTTGTTTCTTTCCTAAAACTTGGTTTCTTTTTTCTTTTTTCTTGTTTCTTGTTTTCAGATGGATAGCAATTCTGCTACTGGAAGTACACAGACTCCTACTTTTCCTTTATCAAGTCCTAATACAAATATTACTCCTCCTCCCGCTCCTCCTCCTCCTCCTCCCCCTCCCGAAAATCAAAACCCACCCCAAACTTATCCCGAAACACAAACTCATTCCAATGATGAAGAAGTGGAATCTGATCATGGTGTACAAATTGAAGCATCGATTGCAACTAGTAAGCCACGCGGGGGTAATAAAAGGAAAGCAAGCCAGGTGTGGTTGTATGTGACTAAGAAGGAAATTGTGGACGAGCTTGGTGAAAAGGATTATATTGCTATATGCAATGTATGTAAACATGAAATGCCTGCAAATCCTAAGAGAAATGGGACAACCGGTATTAGAAATCATTTAGAGAAATGTGAGGGCAGTGGTCTTTATAAGGACCATGATTATAGTCAAACAATGCTCACACAAGATAGCTTTGGGGGAGCGATGCTTAGTCAAAAATTTGATCAAGAAAAACTTCATAGAAGATGTGTAGAATGGGTAATCAGGGCCGAGCAACCCTTTAGGGTGGTTGAGCATCCGGCTTTCAAGGATTTTATTAATGATCTTCAACCAAAATTCAAGATACCTAGTAGAAAGCTTGTTGCAAAAGGGGTTTAGGATTTGTTTCTGACGGAGAAGGCTAAGATTATGAGTGTCATAGGTGATTTGAGGGTAAGTATCACCACTGATACTTGGACCTCAATTCAAAATATCAATTACATGGTAGTGACCGCTCATTTCTTGGATAATGAGTGGAATTTACATAAGAGGATCATTAACTTTATCAAGATCACATCTCATAAGGGTGAGGATATAGGGAGGGTTCTAGATGGGTGTTTGAGTGATTGGGGCATTCAAAAAGTATTTAGCATTACCGTCGACAATGCTAGTGCTAATGATAAAGCGGTTGATTATATGAAGAGGAGGCTTAAGAGTCGTGGTACTCTTTTGCTTGATGGCATTCACTTGCACATGAGATGTGAATGTCACATCATTAATTTAATTGTTAAAGATGGAATGAAAGACCTCATTTCATCAATAGAGGGCATACAAAATTGTGTGAGGTTTATTCACTCTTCCCCGGCTAGATTGGATATGTTTAGGTCGGTTGCTACCTTGGAAAAGTTGGATAAGATGGCAACTATTCCAATGGATGTTGTTACTAGGTGGAATGCAACCTATGGGATGCTTAGTAGCATATTCAAGTATAAGGATGTGTTTGCTAGGATGGCGGAAGAAAATGAACAATTTGAAGCATATTTTGAAGAAATTGTGAGTAGAGAGATTGATGGGAAGAAGGTTCAAGCAAAGAGGGAGGGTCCTCCGATTGAAGAGGATTGGGCAAAAGCCCTGAGCTTTGCCCACTTTTTCAAGAAATTTTATGATGCCACCATTAAACTAAGTGCAACCAAAACTCCGACATCAAATTTGATTTTATCAACCGTGTTGACTTTGCAAGTAGAGATTGAAAATAAACTAAGGGATTTTCAAAATCCAATTTTGCAAAATGTGGCTTATTCTATGAAGTTGAAGTTTGATAAGTATTGGGGTTCAATTGATGATGTAAATCAAATTATCTTTGTGACCCAAGCACTTGATCCAAGATATAAGTTTGACATGATTGAATTGGGGTTGGAAAAAATTGAGGTGGGGGATTCTAAAATTGAGCAAATCAAGGAGTCGGTTAAACAACGCTTTAATGACTTGCTTAGGGCGTATAAGGAAGGATACGTGGAAGAAAGACCAAGAGAGGTGTTTGTGGTGTATGATTCTAGTTTGGTGCGAGATGAAGATGATGTGGAAGCAATGTTTCGAACTCAACTTATGAATAAGAGAAAGGCATTACAACATATGGAGATAACAAATGAAGTTGATAAGTACTTGAATGACCCCTTTGAAAGTCCAAACAATGATGAGTTCAATCTTTTGGAGTGGTGGAGAGCAAATTCTTGTAGATATCAAATCCTTTCTAAGATTGCTAGGGATGTGTTTGCTCTTCCTAGTTATACCGTTGCTAGTGAAAATGCCTTTAGCCTTGGTGGGAGGGTTGTTGATCCTTTTAAGTCTTCTTTAACACCTAAAATGGTTGAAGCATTAGTGTGTAGTAGTGATTGGCTTAGAGGTGAAGAATTTAAATTCTATAAAGAGCCTACGGATGAAGAAGTTGAGTTCTATAAGGAACTTGAAGAGGTTGAAATGGGTTAGTATATGTTATTTAAGTATTTACTTATTTCAAGTTTCAATAATTCAACAAGTTAAATTGCACTACTTATTAAGTTATTAATATTTGTTTTATATTTTTATGTGTAGAAGTGGGTAAAGTTCAACTTGGAGTAGGAGATTTGGAAAGTCAAAATCAAATGCCATCTTCTTCGGCTCAAGTTCAACCACCACCTCACCCGGTTTCACGTCCTCCTATTCCAAGATCAAGAAGTCGAAGGGGTGGTCGAATCACAAAGGGGAGGGGTCGTCATTAGTTGCTTAGTACTTGGTTTTTGTTTTTATATATGTGTGTTGGAGATTTGGCATGTTGGCACTTTTTTGGGCTTGTTGGCAATTTGGCATGTTAGTATGTTACTAGTTACTACAATACTACTTACTACTTAATTAGTTAAGCTCATTGCTAGTTTGCTACTTATAATTTATGCTTGGGCAAGGATTTGGATTGGTTTGGTTTGAATTGGTTAATTAGTTATTTTCTTTGATTTTGTTTGGTTTGATTTGGTTTCATTAATTATTTAGTTGTTTGTTATTGTTTGGAAAGAGCAGGAGTGAAAAAAAAATAGGTTGTTAGCTAAATGCCTGAATTATTGGGTTATTGTTGTGCAGTTGTGCACTGTTTTGCTACTTTTACACAGCACTACTGCTGTATTTTTGCTGCTGTGCAACTACGCTGCATTGCTGCTAGCCTGCTGGCTACTGTCCTGCTGCTGGACTGCATTGCTGCTGGACTGTTGAGTGCTGGCTGTTGTCCTGCTGTGTTGCTGCCTTAATGATATAGATTATAGATAATGAAAGGTTGGTGTATTACTCTTCTTCGAAAAAGAGTGATGATATTTGTGAAGATATCTGCAGCGAGGTATGTTTTTAATTTTTAACTGAATTTTGGGATTGTGTAATATATTTGGTTTTCTTCTTTAGAAATGGGTTTGAATTTGTTCTCCAGATTGTTTATTATTGTTTCTTAGGCATATGGTTAAATTTTATGTAAAACCTTCATTTGCGTGAATTTATTTGTTTGAGGCAGGGAATTTGTAGTTTTTTTTTAAAGTACTCTTATGTCATTGTTAGAACTTCATTTGCGTGAATTTATTTGTTTGAGGCAGGGAATTCGGAATTTCTAGGTTTTTTTTTAAAGTACTCTTATGTCATTTTTTTTAAGGAATTTCGTTTCCTATATTTAGTTTATGGTGCTAACTGTTTTTTTGCTAATTGTTGCTGTGTGTACTGTTCTTTTGCTGTGGATATAAGTATGTTTTGGTGGATTTTCTATTTGGTCGGTTATATCCGCATGCCGACCGAACCGACCGACCAAGTCGGTAAAACCGAATATCGGTAAACCGACGAAGGCGGTTCGGTTACGGTTTTAAATTTCATAAAAACCGACCATGCGGTTCGGTTGTAAACCGATCATCTCGGTTAGGTAACCGAACCGTGGCCACCCCTACAATCTGTAGCCAGATTTTGATAATAATCACGAATATAATTTAGAGATCCCAAGAATCTTTGTAATTGAGTTTTGTCCCTAATTTCATTAGGGAATTTATCAGCAAATTCAATAGCTCTACTAATAGGGATAATACTTCCCTTAGTAATTTCATGACCTAAAAATCGTATTTTAGTTTGAAAAATACTCATCTTTTTCGCCGAGACAACTAAACCAGCATTTTTTATAATCTTTATAAAAATCTGAATATGTTTAATATGCTGATCAATATTATTGGAGAAGATGAGAATATCATCAATATAAACAATAGAAAATGTACTATAAGGAGTGAAAATATCATTCATAATGTTTTGAAACTCAGAAGGGGCATTTTTAAGTCCGAATGGCATAACATTCCATTCATAATGTCCAAAAGGGACAGTGAAAGCAATTTTATACTTATCAGTTTCAGCAATCTGAATCTGCCAATATCCGAACTTTAAATCAAATTTAAAAAATATAGTAGCAGCTTGTAAACAAGCTAATAAATCTCTTTTATTAGGAAGAGGATATCTAATCCATTTTAAAACTTTATTTAAAGGTTTATAGTTAATAACTAACCTGGGAGCACCTCTTTCAATTTTAGAAGCCTTGTTAACATAAAAGGCTGTACAACTCCAGGGGGAATAACTTTTCCTAATAAGGTTTTTCTCTATAAGAGAAGAGATCTCAGTTTTGCAATATTCTAATAAAACGGAATTCATTTGAGCAGGTCTAGCCTTAGTAGAAATATTTTTCTCATCAAAATCTTCCTCATAAGGAAGGGGAACAATATGTTTCTTTCTATCCCAAAAAGCAGTAGGGATATCACTACAAATTTCTTTAATAATTTTTTCTTGTAAGTTTTTAATAAAGAGTTTTGTTTTAGGAGTATTAATTTGAAGATTTATATTCATAATTTTGAAATCTTCTTGTAAATAGTTTAAATGTTTTTCTTTAAAAACAAGTTTATCTTTAACCTCATTGACTTCCTTAATTCGAGGTTGAGTAATAAAACGAAAAATAATCTCTGTCTTCAAATTGGGTGATCACTCCTTCAGCCGTTTTTGTGAATGGTTCTATGAGACTCAAAAAATGAGTACCTAATATAATACGTTGGGATAGGTTCTTAATTAAAATAAAAGTACTTTTAATACACATACCTTCATTACAAACATAGGCATTAGATAACTTAAATTTAATTTTAAGCTTATTACCTCCTGCACTAGTCATAGACTCTGAGGTTTTCTCAAAATACTTGGTAGGGACTAAACCCTCCCTAATACAATTCATATCAGCCCCGGTATCAAGAAGGGCTATATCTTTAAGAATAAAATCTTTATCCACGACAATAGTAATATTTATATACCATTTTTGAAAAGTAGTTTTATCTATAAGATTAAGAAAGTTATCACTAGAATTAAGGACAATTTCTTGCGAAGAACTTTTAGTTCTAATAGTAGGAGTTTTTTCCAAAATAGAAAGACGGAGTTTAATGTCTTTAATCTCAATTTTTAAACTATTAATTTCTGTTTTTATATCAAAAATAGTGACCTCCTTCTCCGGGGTTTTATAAAAACTTTCAAGAATATTATGCAAAGAATATGGTTCTGTACTTAGTAGAATACTTTTCTTTGTTTTAAATGTGGCTAAGTATTGTTCTATTAGTTTACGCTTAACATTGTTATCCTTAACTTGATCTATAAGATCTAAAATAGACTGTTCTTCTTTAGTTAGAACATTGATACTAAGACCATTGGTTTCTAATATAGCCTTGTAATAATCGGTCTGAGATTTACACTTGCAATCAGAATCAGACTCAGAATTGCTAGTAGAGGAACCAGAAGGGGATGATTTAATTTTGTTAACTTCTTCCTCTTCACTTTCTTCCTCACCGTCACTTGGGTTTAATAAAACCGCCATAAGTTGCCTTTTAAAGCCTTCATCGGCTATTTCATTAAGCTTTTGCTTAGTCCAACACTTATTAGCATAGTGGCCAGTCTTGCTATATTTTCTACAAATAATTTGACTCATATTGGGCTTCTTACTAGGCCCAGACTTCCTATGAGGAGTCCTAGAGATAGAAGGTACAGGGGTTTTCTTATGGGACTTCTTACGCTTTTTATGATGTTTTCTAGTTCTATTAGAACTATTAGTAGTTTTCTTAGTCCTAGAATAGGGAATACTAAGATCATAAGAAAACTGGTCACAGAATTCTCCTATTTCTTTACAACCAGTCAAATTCTGAGCTTTAAGTTGAGCTTTAAGCTTAATGTCATTACACAAGGATAATCCTTCAGCAATACACTCACTAATAAGATAACCATAAGTATAATCCTTATAAGGGATAGATGTACCACCATGTTTTTTACTAATACGGTCCTTAACCTTCTGGGCAAATAGAGTAGGAAGACCGGCTATAAACTTTTCTTTCCAAAAATCAGCATTAGCGTCTTCCCTTGTCATAACTTTGGATAGAAATACATCCTTATACCACCTAAAATGGGTCAAAGTAGGGCACTTTAAGTTTATTAATAAATCTTTACTTCTATCTAATATGGTAGGGTGAGGACCTATAAAATATTGTACAATAGCAGTGAGAAGAGAATAAACTGCATTCTCCTCAGCTTTAGGTTGAACCTGGGTAATATCCTGGCCTTGCTCATTTTTAGTGGTGACATTAATATTAACTATTTTAACAGAGTTTTTAATCTCACTTCTTTGACTATCAGTTAGCACATTATCCCACCAACCTCTTAATTGGCCTGAAGAACCTGCAATCATAAATTCAATAACACTTTTGTCGCTACTACCACTAGCTTTGCAAGCAGTACCATACATAGTCATTCTGTATAATTGGGTTAATATTTGATATTCAGACATACCATCAATATACCATTCATAAATGGTTTTAGCACTAAAATTAGCCACTTGATTAAAGGCAGCTTCTTCCTCAAAAAGCATATCTTGAGGAGTAGGACGAGGATAATAAGTCCTAGTGGGAGCTGTAGAGGTGGAAGTATGGTTTCTTCCAAAAGTTATTTTATTAAGATCTCCCTCCATAGCTAATAACTCATTCTTAAATTGAGTGATATCGGAGAAATCAGTCTCATACTCAAAGACATCATCAGTTTGGGTAATAGGAAGTATTTGTTTTCCATTAAATAAACTAAGTTTTTCTAGCTTATCAGTAAGGGCTTCAACTATTTCCTTATTTTTATCATTGTGTTTAAACCTCTCAGTAATTTCTATAATAGGTTTAATATAAGAGGTTTCAACCTTAGGTTTTTCTATAATAGGAACAGGCTTTTTCTCTTCTAAAGCTTGAACCTTTTCTAGGGTTTCCTCAATGCGAGTTAATTGACTTGCCATGGTTTGTATATGTAAGTTAGTATAATTGTTCTGCTTAATGACCTTGTTAAGATTGTCAGGGCCTATATGAGGCGAAACTAACCTAATATTAGATGTGAAAGCATTAGTTTCTAAGGTTTGATTCTCCCCTACCTCTATCTTTAGGGCTTCAGTAGGAGGGTAGAGAGACTGGACCACATTTCCAGAAACTGTTTTCTAAGTTTTATAAAAACTATCAATAGTACAAATATTAGGATAATCTCCTTCATAATTACTATAAAACCATGTGACAAAAGGAATAACTTCCTTATTTTCGTCAATATGCTCATAAAACTTAGTTTTAAATAATATCTTTTGTTTATCAGAAAATTCGGCAAAAAACCATTTTCTAAAATTCGAATATTTTTCTTGCATAAATTCTGCATTACAATCAGTCCATTTATAAGAAAATCCATTTTTAGTGAGAGTCATAATTTGTTTCATAGCAAAACCTAATTCTGAAATAGTATCAGGTTCATTTTTTGAAGGTTTAGAATAAACACCATGAGGAATATTTTGCTGCGAATTAATGACTCCTTCAAATTGTAAGTCATCTTCTTTAGTACCAGAAACTCCTACTGCTTGGGGGTTTCTAGGGGTAGGAATACTAGAACTAATAGTAGCAGCTGGTTTATAAAATCTTTGGCTTTCAAAATGGGAAGCCGAAGAGGGTCTTCTGGAAGAGTTTGATAACCTAGCAGTCTTGTTATTATCAAATCCAACAATAACATCTCCGTCATCAAATTGATGAATTTCCTCAATTTTCTTGTTTTCAACAGGGACGGGTGGAGCTGCGGCTTCGAGGAGCCATTGCTCGGGTAACTCGACTTCATTCTACTTAATAGTTCTAGGCACAGTTATATCCGATTTTAATAAAATAATTTCAATGAATGTAGTTCTACCCTTAGGATCATATCTTTTAGCATTAGGGCTAAGGGTATTCATAACTTTATAATGTACTCTATAAGTAACATTCAAAGATTCACTACCTTCTTTTAGGTCATAACCATTCATTTGAATATTTAAAGTCAAAACATCAAATAAATTTTTATCAGATAAAGAAACAGAATAATTAGGGAAGCAGTTAAAATAAACTGGACCATCACACAAACTTGTTTGAATTATTCCTAATAAAGAATCCTTAAATTTATTATGTCTACAATCACGTAAAGCAATTAATAAGGAGGTATTTAAACCCAGAGAAGTCAATGGTTTAATTGCTACCTGTATTAAACCAATATGCATATATTTATACTTATCTTTATATCGTAAGATTTCATCTTCATTTAATAATTGCATATGATCAAGATTATTACCAACAGGAATAGTCTGCTCGACAGTTTTAATAGACAAAGAGGAAATAAAATCAAACATTCTAGAATTATAAATTTTGTTTGGTTTAACCATAGGTAAATGCTAGTTTAATAACTTATTTTCTATATTAGAAAATTCAACATCATCTATGTTCTTTATAAAAGAACTTAGCACATATTTAGAACGAAAAATAGATCTGCTCAACATCATATAAAATAATAAAATTTAATATGCAGAAACAAAAAATTAGCACGCCTGTCAACGACTTATGCAAACATTAAAACTCCCAACACGCAATACCTTTGCTTAAGGGTAGATGCTGCTACGCGACTTGAGCGGCGTCCCGCAAGAGAACAAAATTAATGAATTGATTAACTAGGGTATTGGAGTCATATATTTAATATCATCTTCCTTAATATTCATTCGCATAAACTCCACTCTTATCTCGCACTAATTTGGTATCTCGACTCTATTAGACACGAAAAACAAAATCAATAAAGTCCAATTAATTAATAAAATCCAATTTTAATTCTTCCACAGCAAAACTTATGTATAAAATCAAAATACTCACTATATCCGTCAAAACACACCTTATATCCGCCCTTAATAAATCATAAGATGAATCTAACAAAAAATAATGAGAATCTAACTTTATTTTTATCAATTAAAATAAGTATCTAATAGAAAAAATTGTATTTAACATTAAAGTATTAAATTTGTAGAATTTATTGACATGAACACGTATGACGTAATTAATTAAATATAGTCGTCCTAATCATAGTACAAATTTATTCTGGCATAGAAAAAATTAAATAAAAACAAAATAATAAAATAAAAACAAACTTACTTGACATTAATTTAATTAAATAATAAAAATAAACCTTTAATCTTCGAGTCTTCAAAATAAAGAAACAAAGAAAAATGAAAAGGGGAAGAACAGGTTGCATGGCTGCGCGCCACCTTAATTTGCTGCTCGTAATGCTCTTTAAATAGTTGCATGAATGGCTCTTACAATTCAAATGGGTTTAGACTTGGCTAATGGACTTAGATGATTTGTTTTCCTTTTCTTTGACTCGCTCTTGGGTTGTTCATTAATTTAATTGCATGGCTGGGCTTCATCATTTTTTTTATGGCTAGTGAATAGGCTTCATTAAATGAGATGGGTTTGGGTTTAGTATAATGGATTTTAGCCCATTTTTATTCGCAGCAATTTGGGTCGCAATTTATTTGAAATGTCTGAATTTGAAAAAGTGTTGAATGGCAAAGTTGTAACTCTCGAAATTCTCTTCAAATTAGGCAAGAAACGCATTGTTTGGAGTTCCGAGTAAAAACTTATGCGTCCAATAGTATTTACCAATTAGGTGTCTTCACTTCCTTTAATTTCTCTATTTTTCTCAATCTTCTCTAATTCTTTTCTAACAACTGGGAAGTAATAAAAATACAAATAATAACAATAGTATATGCTATCTAAAGTATAATTTAGTATGATAAATTATACTAATTTCTTTATATATCAAGGTACTATGCATGGTGATTATATGGTTGCAAGTATTAGATTGATATGAAACTTTGCACATTTGATAAACACAATAAAAATAGCCTATCAATGGTGGAATTGATAAATCATGAATCTAAGAAAAAGTTATGCATGGGTGTAAAACTTCTTAAACTCATATCGGTGTAACTTGAACATTCCCCTATATATATATATATACATATATTATTCATAATTCTTGAATCTTCTTCCATATATTTGTCATCCACTAGGGTGGAAGTATCACCCATATTGCATTTATATGTGTTTGGGATATAATATGATGAAACATTGCAATTAAGGAGTTTAGTATATCTTATTTCATACAAAGAAGACTCCATTACCAAAAGGAACATAGCAGTAAAAAACAAATCTTTACTGTATCAATCAAGAACTTCAAATTCTAATGTCCACGGAAAAACATATTTAACTAAAATATGTTTTTAGTTAAATTCTAGAAGGGGTATTTGTAACACATTTGAGGGGTATAAATAATAGCACCATTGTTTTACACCGAGTGTAACTTGTACTTTCCCCTTAAAAATATTATCTATTTGACATTATATTAAACAATAAATACTATTGCATTTAACGATGCTCAATTTATCATGTGTTGATTTTTATACTTCTTAAGAAAATATCAAATTTTATTAAATATTAAAACTTATTTTTCCATTAAGAGGTTTAATTAATTGTTATGCCCATGAATGGAATGAGAATTTTAATTTAAGACGTCCAAAAGAAAAATGTGCAACTTTTAATTTGAGACATGTATAGTAGTTTTTATCCACCCACCTGGCTTATTCCACTGCCAAAGAGAACATGATTTTTGGTAAAGCTAAATACAATTGTTGATTGACAAAGTTAAGAATACAAATGTGGACACGCATATGTATACTCAAAATATATAGCATTTAGTTTAATTAGTAAAAAGCTCTCGTTGGGAAATGGGGCAGGGTGGGTTGTTGGAGTTGGAATAGACGATTATTACACATTCACATGACAGTGAGCCTAAGTTCCATATGTAACCAACCACGTTCTCTTCTAGTACGACTAACAAAAGGTATAATTTAGGCATCTTAAACTCACATATAAGTTAATAAAGATCTTACCTGCCGATGTAGGATGTAAACCATTACATAATTTCTTTTAATGTCGTACCCCCCTCAAAATAATTTATACATACCCCCTCAAAATAATTCATACGTACATCCCTAACAAAAACCCCACATTAATCTAACAGTTATATGATACCATACAAAATACGTTAGATTTTTTATTTGTATATATAGACAGGCATACTTCTATAATAGTGGGTATATGTTTATCTAGTCTAAAAGCATTATTACACATTTTACCACTAATATAATATGGCAACGAGTGATGTTAATTTATTGCCCTAATTTCTTCTTCGTATAAGCTAATTCCCATTGAATTTATAATTCAAAGAGACAATGAATTTAAAGGTTGCCAGGCCTTTCTAACCAGCTCCTCCACCCACTGCCATCACTCATGAGTGTCTTGTCGTTTCTAATTTAATTCTAAAAAATATCTCAAACTTATAACAAATCCACTTATTGTATTGTGGATAATTAGGTTTTTGTCATGTATGTCGAGAGTTTCCTTTTCATCACACACGTATAGTTATATAGGTGTCAATGTGAACTCAGGATTAGACGGAAGGGTGAGTTAAAGTGAACTATATCATGTTAATTTTTTTTTTAGTATATAATTGATACTGTAATTCTTTTAGATGTACCAGACTAGAGCTTCCTCTGCTAGACTCCAATTCCGCTCTGATTAGTTGACTCAGATTCATCCCGCTACACTAATTTGCTTAACATGTCTTGAGTTAATTACTCAAAGTAAAAAAAATCAGAGGTAATTTATGTAGTTGAAGTTTCATTTTCAAAGTCTAGTAGTAAGACAAATGAATCACCCACTAGAATAGAGATCTTACTTTAATTGGGTAGCCTGGCTATTTACCCACTTTAAATGCACGAAGAACCAAATAAGAAAGATCAAGCTGTACTCCATAATGAATTTATCATGTATCTATATCAGGTTCAACAGCCTTTTCAGATTCTTGTTTCCATTTTGCCTGAAAATCACAAAAAGGTCCAATAATGAGTCATTAATTAGCTAAATTGAGGAAATTTGTGGGATCTCTTTGGATATCTGAATACAGATACCGATTTAGAAATTGAAAAAAAAATAGGATTTGTTTTCTTAGTTTGAACCTTTTTTTTATGCACTGCGCAACTTTTTTTTTAAGGGGTGAGGTACATAGGAGACATATATGTTGTTGGTATAACTGACTAGTTGAGAACGACTGAGACATATATTATGAGAGACAAAGTAGTAAAATTATTATGTGCATAATATATTTATTGCTTTACTTGCTAGCAACATATCCGTAATTAAATGATGTTTAAAAAAGACATAATGCCCTAATTTATCATAGTCATATTATAAATATATATCAATCGAGTTATAATATGTCTTCGTGTCAATATACACTTGAAAATTAAATTGAACCAAAAGAATGTAAATAAAATGTAAGAAAGTATAAAACCTTGGTGTCCTCTTCAAAAATCTAGGTGTGGTGAACAGCTCCGGCGACTGAAGGAGAGGAGTCCCGGTGGCACCAATCAATGAGAAATTCCAATAGGAATGAAAATCAATAGCCATATTATGTTGTAACTTTTAAATGTTAGAATAAGTATTTGATTAAGTTGAAGTGATATTCTATTATTATGCTGGAATGTGTTTTATTATTATTATTATTATTATTATTATTATTATTATTATTATTATTATTATTATTATTATTATTATTATTATTATTATTATTATTATTATGTGCTTAAAATTAAATTCCATGACTCTGCAAACAAGTATTATTGTAATTCATGTCATATTTAAAATTATGCATACCGGACATCCAAACATGAGAAATTGCAATTGAAGGAATTTTAAATTATGTAATTTTAAGTTCTATCATTTGCAATTTTTATGATTATTATAATCACTCCATCTAAACAAAGGGTTATAGTAAGGGGCGTCCCTACATGGGGGTAATGGGGGCAATTACCCCTCCTTGGATTTCCATTTTTTAATTACATATGGGGTATTTTTTTGAAAAAAAAATAATTTAAGAACTTATGTGCATAAATTTATACTTGCGGGTACCTAAGTATAAGAGACAAAAGTTTAGGGGTTGTTACAAAATTACCACTTCAAAATATTGAACAAGACATTTTCAATAATATTAATAAGGAAAACGTGTTACAATACTTTCAAAATATTAAACCTGTAGAATGTTACTGTAATTTGTAGACATGTTTAAGACTTTTAACTGTACCAAGTATTACTATTAATGCGATTATACTTGAGGTTAAATTTTATAATTTTAAATATATTTTTATACGTTTTAAATTTTTTACTCTCCGTTAATTAAATTTTTTAGTTCGTCACTAGTTATAGTTTAAGTTTTAAATTTATCTTACACCATTGCCCAGTATTAAAAGTAAATATGATAATTTTGTATCATACTTTACAAAATATATATGACATTATGAATGCTTTACGTTGTACGGTAAATTAGTGTAACGTAAATAATTGAATGATAGGATTAAGTTCGAACCAGTTACTAGACTACTAGAGTAGTCTACGTACTGTTAAAACAGATTTGAGAAGCAATTCTTAGGATCAAAAAGTGCCAAAAAACAGTACTTGACCGGTGTAAATTTTTTGTTTGTACACAAAATGTTCACAATCTAGAAGTCATAAAATTCCATTAATTTACAATAATTAGAGAAAAAGAGAGATTGAATTAAGATATTACAAACGTTATTCTTAGGAATAATTTCACTGCTTATTATATATTATGAAAAATATGAAATATGTTGTACTTTGCAAAAATATAATTTATGTAACGTATGTAATAAGATTACCCGATGGATAAATATAACTCTTTTAAAATTTAGTAATAGTAAGTGGGTCATGCACTAACAAGCAGCAGTCAACAACTGGGTTCTTTGAATAAACAAAACGTGTCACTTTCACATTTTAATCCAAGTCAAAAGATCTGTTCACTGCACTCCACATTCGGTGGACAAAAAAAAATTTTTGAAAAAAAAAAGAAGAAGGAACAGAAACTTTTTGCCGACAAGAGAATCAAATCCACGTGAGTAGCCAGAAAAGCCAGAGACCATACGAGTCAGCATCCTCTCTATGTGTTGTATCTGGTTCGGGTTCGGGTTCGGGTTCAGATTCGGGTTTGGGGTTGGGCTCGGATAGTGATTAGGAGTCGAATTCAGGTTCTTCTTGATGTGTTCAACAATTTCTTGAATGAACTTTGACTCATACCTGTAAATACTGCCACATCAAAACTTATTTGAATATAGGTTCACGGACTTTGCGTAAAATTATACTACTACTTTAGTACTTCTTAAGAACCGTTTTTTCTAAAAATTTAAGTTGTTAGGAAAATGAACAATAAATATCATATTAGAGTTCGAGACATCAAACCAAAAATTAATTGACAATGAGTAACACTCGACGTGGGATTTATAGGCTTAACACCCCCCCCCCCCCCCCCCCCCCCCCCCCCCGCGTGTGGCATAATTTTGAGCCTAACATGTAGAGTCCGTATAACCGTTGGGCCTTGACAAGTTAAATAACCCTTGCTCTAATACCATGGAATTAACAAACGGGGAATGGCAGTGCCAAAGCCTAAACCATGGACCTCACCAGGGGCGGATGTAGGTGGCCTTCAAGGGGGGCCATGGTCCCCCCCAAGGTTTTTTTTTTTAATATATATATATATATAATCTATTAAATTTTTATTATGGTCCCCTCCAAATAAAAAAAAAATAGTAGAGAGACTAAGGGAGAGAGCTTAAGAGTTCCCACAATTTTTTTGACTATCTTCATTGAAAGGGAAATTGTAAGAAACATTATTAATGAATTGATCATTGATGAATTCCGTGACTTGAAAGAAAGTCGAGCACAATTTTAGTGATATTGAACTTTAAAAGGTACGTATTTTGTAGTGCAACTTTTTTTTTTTCTATTTTGTAATGTAACTTTACATTTTTATGTTATGTTACGTTGTTAAAATTTGTGTGGTCCCCCCCAATAAAATTTCCTAGATCCGCCACTGGACCTCACAAACAACATCACACTGATCTCGATCTCCCAAAAGTTTAAGAAATTAAGATAATGAATATCATGCTTAACACTTCCGACTAGTTCAATATTTCTTTTAATTTTTGATAAATTTTGATTAAAAGTTGATTTCTTTTGACATAACCAAATTATGATACTATGCAAATATCGTTTTCCGGCCAACAATTGATTATATTGGAAAATGCATATCTTTAAGTGCGTGCTGAAATTGAACTTGATTGGACTCTTAATTTAGAATGGAAGAAGTAATCAATTAATTAAACAGAACCACAAGAATGGAAAGAAATTGTTACATACCCATCAGCTTCATTTTGTAAGACCATTCCACCAAGATCCGCAACTTCTCTAAGCGCTGCCCTCCACTTGTCCATCTTCTTCATCAGTTCCTTCGGCTGGAACTCAAATTTAGACTCTTCATGTATGGAAAATGCTTCACCAAAGCTCCCTCTTTGATAACGAATATCAGAGGGCTGCACGTCATAGAATACGGGTATAACTGTAAGCCCCATTGCCTTCTTTCTTTCTAGGATTCCCACAAGTTCATCAAGGCACCACTCTAATGACGCGTAACCTTTGGAGAACACAATTACTGCGATTTTGGATTCTCCTATTGCTTTATGTAGCTCATATGCAATATTTTTGCCTCTCTCAAGCTCGTGTTCGTCCTTGAATGTGTGAATCTCAGCTTTTACTAATGCCGTGTAGAGGTGATTAGTGAAGGTCTTGCGCGTGTCTTTCCCCCTGAAACTCAGAAACACTTGATATCTATGCCCAGATTCGGAAGAAGAGGCCGCTTCTGTTCTCAGCATAGTCATGTTCACAGTGCAAAAGCTATGTAGCTGTACAACAACAATAAATTGATACATTTATGATCAGTTGAATGAAAATTCAGACAATAAAATTAAGCGCAGATGCTAAAAATGCTACTCTTATATTTTTGCACAGACTGTTTATACAAATGGCAGAATTTCCGTTTGAAGTGCCTATCGCTTGATTATGACAATTCGTTTGTTAAAGGGGAAGGATGGTGAACAAGGTGAGTCAAGTGGTAGTGAATCTTAAAGATTGCTTTGCTGGATCATTTTATTTTTTCTTCCAAACAAAGAATTGCGCAAAGGCCAAAACAAACAAGATCTTCCAACCCAAAGACAGGAAAAATATATTCCAGAAGGAAAACTACTAAACTAATTGAAGGAGGAGAAATTTAAACATTAACAAAGGTGGATGGTGGATCATTTGGAGCAATAGAAATTCGGTCATTCATCAATCTAACATTCATCAATCTACTAGCAAATCGTTATTGGTGGTGTGCTGGACAATCTGATTCAAGAGAAATCAAAGGCATTTGTCTATCTTGTGGTAAATCAAGCCATGGAACCTGTCATCCATTGTGATTCCTCTTCCCAACTGTTGCGTCAAACCGCTCACAACTGAGCACGACGCAACGCGGAGGGATCTCACAAGCTCACTTGGTATACCGAAAGAAGAACCGACACAAAAAAGCACACCCAATATAGAGAAATAGGAAATAAAGCAACAATCGCACAAGACAAGGTTTTACCGTGGTGTCGGCGTAAAAGCCACTAATCCACACAGACGATAGCTTCTATTGATAATTGGAACAAAGAGATGATTACAAGCACACAAAGAAAAATCTCACTTTTTAGCTCTCAAGTCTCTCTAGGCAAAATTACAAGCATATGTGCACAAATGAGCTAAAACACACTTAATAGGCAAAATGCCCGGGACCATGATCGATCATGGGCAACCCATGATCGATCATGGGGTCCTCTGCCACAAAACACCAAAATCCACCAAATGTGAGCCTAAACTCACAAATCTCCACCTTGGCGAACCATGCAGCGATCCCGTCTAGCAAATTGCACACTTCACTCCCCTTGTTCCTCCATCAATACTGCTATAGCATCACACCCGGCCCCGAAGAGCCTCCACCCCCGAATGGGGCCTCAACACCGAAAAATGTTAACCAAAGTCGAGCAATGCTCAAACTTGGTTGTCGGTACCACCTTGGTCAACATATCTGCAGGATTATCCTTGGTGCCAATTTTCTTCAAAATTACTTCACCACTCTCGATAATCTCCCGTATAAAATGAAACCGGACATCGATGTGCTTCGTCCGTCCGTGATGAACTTGGTTCTTGGCCAAATGAATAGCGCTCTGGCTATCACAATGTACATCGACATTTTCCTGAACCATCCCCAAATCACCTATCAAACCCCGAAGCCACAATGCTTCCTTGACCGCCTCTGTTGCTGCAATATACTCTGCTTTCGTAGTAGACAACGCCACTACACCTTGCAACATCGACCTCCAGCTAATCGGACCACCACTAAATGTGAAAACATACCCCGTGGTCGATCGTCGCTTGTCAAGATCCCCAGCATAGTCCGAATCAACATAACCGCAAATAATAGACCCCTCGGTTCTCTGGTACACCAACCCTTTATTCTTCGTTCCTTGTAGATACCGCAAAATCCACTTAACAGCATTCCAATGCTGTTTCCCCGGATTGGCCATGAATCTACTTACAATGCTCACTGCCTGAGCAATGTCCGGTCGAGTACACACCATGGCATACATCAAGCTTCCTACCGCACTCGCATACGGAACTTGAGCCATATACTCCACCTCTTCATCTGTTTCTGGAGCCATAGTTGCCGAGAGTTTGAAGTGAGGAGCCAATGGGACACTCACAGGCTTTGAGTCCTGCATCCCAAACCGGACTACCACTTTCTCTAGATATTGCCTCTGAGTGAGGCACAATCTTCCCTTCTTTCTCTCTCTTACTATCTCCATTCCCAGAATCTTCTTAGCTCCACCCAAGTCCTTCATCTCAAACTCGAGACTCAACTGAGCCTTCACCGTGTTGATATCAGACATACTCGATGAACAAATAAGCATATCATCAACATATAAGAGTAAGTAGATAAACGAATCCCCCTTGAGTTTCTTGAAATAAACGCAATGATCAAAATCACTCCGCTTGAATTTCTGAGCCATCATGAATGTGTCAAACTTCTTGTACCATTGTCTAGGCGATTGCTTCAACCCATACAAGGACTTCTTCAGTTTACAAACACAATCTTCCTTGCCAACAACCTTGAACCCCTCCGGTTGAGATATATAAATCTCCTCCTCTAGATCCCCATGCAAGAACGCCGTCTTGACGTCGAGTTATTCAAGCTCTAAGTCAAACTGCGATACCATAGCTAATAGCACTCTAATGGAAGTGTGTTTTACTACCGGAGAGAAGAATTCATTATAATCCACCCCTTCCCTCTGTGCAAATCCCTTAGCTACCAATCTTGCTTTATACCGAACATCCGAATCTAGAACCCCGTCTTTCTTGGCAAACACCCATTTGCACCCAATTGACTTTTTCCCCTTTGGCAACTTGCAAAGATCCCAGGTTTCATTCTTGTGAAGAGAATCCATCTCCTCACCCATGGCCGCCTTCCATTCATCACAATGACTATCCGCCACTGCCTCCCGATAAGAAGTCGGTTCATCACCATAAACCACCAATGCATATGCCACACTATCTTCATAGCCAAATCGTTGCGGTGCTCGTTGAGCTCTCGGCTCCCTTCCGCTCGCCAAAGACGGTACCTTTCGTTGTTGTTGACTAGACCCCTCAATAGGAATCTCCCCATTCTCCGAATCACTATCGGAAGAATCAACCGGATTAGTCACTTCCGATTGCACCGGAATAGTCACCACCGGCGTAGTAACTTCCGTTTGCACCACTCCACTCTTCTCGCTCTCATCGAGAGCCTTTACATTTTCTCCCGTAGGCATCTTGAGCAAAGACGCCTCATCAAATGTAACATCTCTGCTAACGATCATTTTCTTGTCTTGAAGACACCATAACTTGTATCCCTTGACTCCAATTCTTGAACCCATAAAGATCGCCTTTCGGGCTCTTGGATCAATCTTATCTTCACGGACGTGATAATAAGCAGGACACCCAAATATGTGCAATGAATCGTAACTTGCATGAGATCCTGTCCAAACCTCCATAGGAGTTTTGTAATCGACCCCTGAAGATGGCAACACGTTCACGATGTAGCTCGCATAAGATAAGGCCTCCGCCCAATACTGTTTCCCCAAATTTGCATTTGACAGCATACACCTCACTTTTTCAAGTAAGGTACGGTTCATCCTCTCAGCTACTCCGTTTTGCTGTGGTGTACCTCTAACCGTGAAATGACGAACAATTCCCTCATCTTGGCAATACTGCTTAAACGGATCACTAGTGTATTCTCCGCCGT
Organism: Lonicera japonica; assembly: GCA_021464415.1. Taxonomy (NCBI): domain Eukaryota; kingdom Viridiplantae; phylum Streptophyta; class Magnoliopsida; order Dipsacales; family Caprifoliaceae; genus Lonicera; species Lonicera japonica. The sequence goes on from JAKCWG010000159.1 coordinate 243,061, forward strand.
TATCGGATCTAAGCACCTTGATCTTCCTGCCAAGCTGATTTTCGACCATTTTCTTCCACCTTAGAAACACCCCCAAAGACCTCGTCTTTGTGCTTCATGAGATATACCCAAATCCTCCTAGAGAAATCATCTACAAATGTAACAAAGTAATGATTTCCTCCTAAGGATTTCGTCTTGGAAGGTCCCCAGACATCCGTGTGTATGTAGTCAAGCAACCCCTTTGTGTAATGAATAGCCGTTCCAAACTTTACTCGAGTCTGTTTCCCGAGCACACAATGCTCGCAAAACTCTAGCTTGCAGCTCTTCGCACCCTTGAGCAAACCTTGTTTACATAACACCGTCATCGCCTTCTCCCCGGCATGTCCCAATCTCATGTGCCATAATTTCGTCGAATCCGAACTTGTACTTGCTCCACCAGCTTCCGTAGAAACTGAAACGCTGCCCGTCACCGTACTACCTTGAAGAAAATATAGATTACCCTCTTTCTTTCCCTTCATCAACACTAAGGCACCGGAAGTAACCTTTAGCATTCCACCCTCGAGCACAATCTTGCACCCGTTGGAATCTAAAGAACCCAAAGAAATCAAATTCTTCTTCAGATCCGGGATGTACCTAACTTCATTCAGAGTTCTAATTGCTTCGTCATGTAGCTTCAACTTGATCGTTCCAATACCCTCCGTCCTACAAACGTGATCATTGCCCATCAAAACCGTTCCTCCATTCACCTTCGTCAAGGTATGGAAAAGGTCCTTGTTTGGACACATGTGGTACGAACAACCCGAGTCTAGAATCCACTCGTCCGTTGAGCTTTCCCTAGGAGTAACCACTAACATACTCTCGAAATCATCATCCCCTGAAGTAACAGAATTCGCGGTATCGTCCGCATTCTTCTTCTTCACTTTGTCTACCCAAGCGTTAGGACAATTCTTTTTCATATGCCCTTTCCTTTTGCACTTGTAACATTCCATGTTATCCAAGTACTTAGTACGTGACTTGGACCGAGAGTTATTGTGCTTTGCTTGTTTCCGATCATCTGTCCTTCCCCGCGTCACCAACGCATCGGACGATGTACTACATTTCTCCCTCTGTCTCTGCTCATTACCAAGCAGTGCCGAAGAAACGTCCTCATATTTCACTGAATCCTTACCATATAACAAAGTGGTGCTTAAATGGTCATAGGATTCCGGAAGTGAATTGAGCAACAAAATAGCCTTATCCTCATCTTTCATGTCTTCGTTCAAGTTTAACAAATCAGAAATCATCTTGTTAAATTCATCGACATGCTCACTCATTGATATACCTCTAGCATATTCAAACCGGAACAGCTTCTTCTTGAGATAGAGACGGTTCTCTATACTCTTCATCATGTACTTCTCTTCCAGTATCTTCCATATGCTAGCCGCGGATTTCTCACGCATAACGTAGTATATCACATTTTGAGCTAGATGCAACCGGATAGTGCTACAAGCCTTCAAATCATACTCTTCCCATTCAACATCTGTCATCGTCGTGGGCTTAGCTGCAACACCCAACAATGCCTTATGCAACTCCTGTTGGATCAAGACATCGCGCATTTGGCATTGCCACATGCCGAAATTGACCAACTTTCCGTCGAATTTCTCTACGTCAAACTTTATCGCTGACACCTTTGAGGTCTTAGAAGTAGTCATCTTTAATCACCAAAGAACTTGACAAACCAACAACGAGACAAAGATTGAAAAATCTCACTTAGGAATTTTATCAAACACTTGGCGTGCGACACAAATCCCACCTTTCTCGTTTTAGCCTCTGATACCAATTTGTTGCGTCAAACCGCTCACAACCGAGCACGACGCAACGCGGAGGGATCTCACAAGCTCACTTGGTATACCGAAAGAAGAACCGACACAAAAAAGCACACCCAATATAGAGAAATAGGAAATAAAGCAACAATCGCACAAGACAAGGTTTTACCGTGGTGTCGGCGTAAAAGCCACTAATCCACACAGACGATAGCTTCTATTGATAATTGGAACAAAGAGATGATTACAAGCACACAAAGAAAAATCTCACTTTTTAGCTCTCAAGTCTCTCTAGGCAAAATTACAAGCATATGTGCACAAATGAGCTAAAACACACTTAATAGGCAAAATGTCCGGGACCATGATCGATCATGGGCAACCCATGATCGATCATGGGGTCCTCTGCCACAAAACACCAAAATCCACCAAATGTGAGCCTAAACTCACACCAACAACTTAAGCTTTTGGGCGAATTGGTGTTCTATCATAGTATTAGAGCTCAGGTTTCGTAAGATCTCAAGTTTAAGCCTCCCTTGCCAGATTAGGCCTTTGTGAAATACCATGGCCGTTTTAAGTTTCAAGAACAGACAAAAACTCAAAGCAAATCAACCTTAATGTTCTTAATCGCTATTTTTTCTTCTATCTAATTATGGGTGACACATAAGTTCAAGAAATCCTCGCACACGGTTTTTGTAGAAGATCAAAGATGTTGCTCAAAAATTAAAGATAAAATTGAATTAGCAGTTTTAGTATGAACAAAGTACATGAACATCATTTTTAAATAAAATTGGACAATTCAGTGCAGCAGATACAAATTCTGCTGAAGTTATTATTATGTGTTTAGGATTTTAAATGAATATTAATTGTGCTAAAATATGAATTGCATACGAATTATGAGTAAATGAATAATGATAATCCCTTGAACTAGATATTTGAAAATTAAAGGAAGTAGCTGATCGATCAAACTAGGAATAATTACCAGGAGGGGAGATTTGATGTCAGAGCCTCGCTGGAGCGATGGTCGCCTGAGAGTTGACTGAGAGAGAGAGAGAGAGAGAGAGAGAGAGAGAGAGAGAGAGAGAGAGAGGCGTTCCTTGTGGAAGTGACCAAGTTTTTCTTAGGTGCGTAAATGAATCCCCTACTTCCTTTTTCTTTTTCGTCCATTTATTTATTTATTTATTTTCTTTATATATACACTTCTTCTTTCAAAATTCAAATTAAAAAAAATGAGTTATTTTCACCTTTGCAGCCAAAACTTTGCATATTATGACTTTTTGCGTCAAATTAATTTTAACAAAAATCTTTAAATTTAGATGTATTTCAAAAATATTTCCTTGGGGTGTAAAGATGAAAATAATAGCAAATTGAATAATTGAAAATCTATGCACAAGTACACAAGATGTTAGTAATAGCAAATTTATAAATTGGTTGTCGTGAATATATACTAGACCACATGCACATGCGATGCGTGTACTACTCACATATATGTAGTTCAAATCAAAATATAAAACAAAGATACTAAGTGGTCTAGCGGTTGAGCAACATATTATTTGTCAAAGATCTAAAATTTCAACCCTCTAGCAAATATATTTTTTAATGAAAAAAAGATTTCACAAGGATAAAATAGACAATTCAAAAGTCTAACACAGTTTCATGACAGTTGAAATTGGTCTTATCTTTATATAATAGTATAGATTGATAAATAAATATTTATCAGGCCTAAACCACTTTTATAATTTCCGAAAATTGCTCCTCGTCACTTATGCTATCATTACCTATTTAGGGCATCTGATGAATTGGAAGACCTTTTTCTTGATTAGTTTGTAAAGTACAAGCTTAGTATGCTAATTTACGTGGACGAATAATGCATTTAAGCTAAAAAAATCCGAACCACTTATGCCGAATTATTTTTCGGTTAAAAAGAAAATAAAATTGGACTATTGGGGAACATGTAGTACCCAAGAGTAATTTGTGCGAGTCCTCTTATTCTATGTACAATTATTACGTGTTAAATTACATAAACAAACTCATGTAAAGATGGGAGAATATATAAGGAGAAAAATATAAAAATTATTTAAGCCAAAGATAGCAATTAAAAATAAAATCTTATAAACTAAATTAATAAAATATTGTAACAACAAACACTTGAAACATCTCCACTCGGAAAGATGCACAGGTGCCAACCACTGGGTTCGTTCGCTTATTCACATGAGTAGCCGGTAAAGCTGGAGACAATCCATCGACTCCATGAGATTTCCGTCAAGAGCCGTAGTCAAAATCGGAGGCAGAGTCGAATTCGTCGTCAGTGTTTAATATAAAATCCACCAGGTGTCATCTATGTAAATTATGTTTCATCAAAACTTATTGAATATGGGTACGTGTATGGACTCTTACTCAAAATTATACTACCCCCCTTCTTAGATAAAAAGTCCAGTTTAACTCTAATAAATTTAAGAAACTTTTTTAAAAATTGCAAAATTTAATATAGCAAATTAATATTTGATCCAATATTCTGATGGTTTCTTTAATCAGATCTATCACATTTGTCAAATTAGTGAACAACCAAAAATTTTGTTTTTAACCCATTATTTTGCTTTTAACCAGGGCTGAAATATACATTTATTCTAATATATATATATATATAATGAGCTAGGCTATAAAGAGGAATTTTCTCACTTTAACAAAAAGAAGGGATGACCATTTAGGAGAGTAAATCGATGAATTTTTTTATGAAAATTTGTATAAATGATCTATATAATGAGTAGATTACCTCCACAAAAATTCATAAAAAAATTCAACATATAAGTGGGTGTTTTGAAAAATTGATATATATGTACATTTTCGACCGTTAAAATTTTTGATGATCATCTCACCCACTTATAGGTTGAATTTTTTTTTTGAAATTTGGTGAAAGTGATCTACTCATAATATAGATCATCTCTACAAATTTTTATAAAAAAATTTATCAATTTATCCCTCTAAATGATAATCCCTTCTTTTTGTTAAAGTAAGGGAATCCCTCTTTATAGTCTAGCTCTATATATAATATAGTAATTATATGCTAAATAACTTAATTGCCTTTAGTAATATTTGATTGGATTTGTTCCATATTTGGTAATAGATATTTATTAACTCTACCTGACAAGAAAGAAAGAGATAACAATAAATCATTCCAAGGGTAATTAAATATATTTAAAACAAGAAGAGAGAAAGAGAAATCCGACCACTGCCTGTCCACCCTCCCCACTGTTGGGCTTCCACCATTGGTATGTACCTTTATCCAATGCTTAATTCCTCCTTCGACCTCTATAATATTTGGGGGTTTGTTGTTTAACTATTTAATCTTTTTAGGGGTTTTGGGCATTTTATATTAAATACATAGGTTAGAAATTTTAGTATAAGGATGGAGTTATGAGGGGTGGTGGTGGTGATGAATAAATTGTAGTACATAGATGTGTGTACGTGTATGTATATATATGTGTGCGAGAGAGAAAATTTAAGGATTTGGAGAGAGATGGTGATGATAATGGTGGCCGGATGTGGCAACGTTGGAGAGCCAGTGGTAGTTAGAAGTAGCAATAAAAGAGAGATTGTGATGGTTTGAGAATGTATGTATACGTATGAGAGAGAAAATGGGAGGTGAAAGAGAAGGAGATGGTGATGGTAGTGGAGGAAGAGGCCAGAAATGGTTGGGGTGGGGAGTGGAGGCGGCAATGGTAGTGGTGGCTAGTTTATGTCGAGTCTCTCCCTCATTATTTTTAATTTTTCTTGTATAATAAATTTTTTTTAAAAAAAGCTATTTTAAAAAAAAATTGAAATTACAAAAATGCCCCTTATTCCATACAACTTAACAAAAAATTTGGACGGAAGGGCCAAAGTAAGACTCACCAATAGTTTAAGCGCTAAAGTAGAGTGGTTTTTAGTTTAAGGTTATTACAGTAGTTTACTCTTCAATAATTATGTGGACAAAAGAAGACAAGTGAATGACAAACCCTAGCCAAAGAAAGTTCATGCGCAGCTTCGGGAAGTGAGTTTAGAGAAGCAACCACAAGTTAATCCCAACTCCACTTCTCATCCCTCTGATAGACGTTTATTAGCTCTCAGCTTTTCAGAAATGTCATAGAACCCTAAGATGGATGTAGATAACCTTAGTGAAATCATGCAGAAAACATATGTGATAATTAAACCAAATTTAACCATTAACCTTGATAAAAATTCTTCTCTCTCCCAACCTATTGCCCCCATAATTCTACCTTCCTCTACTGACCCTTATGATACACCGAAAAATTTAAAATCCAACCCACCAGTCACTCAATAAGAAATTTGAATGGAATTTCCTCCCCACCAGGTCTCATCCCGTTCTTCAACCCACCACCATTTCTACAATTTCCCCTACCACCTATTGTACCACTGCCTGCAAACCTCCAGTTAATTGTGGATTTAGAACATATGACAATGCCCAACTCAAAATTCTAGTACATTTTTTTTCTATTCCAAGCCATTGTGATCAAAATAGATGCCCATTATAGAAAATTTTGGTGATTTTAACTGAGTAAATCATTCCCCCAAAGTTCATGGTAATTCGGACGGAACTCACACAATACTAGGGAGAAGAATAATACCGGTACATATTTTGGAAAATTAAATTTGAAGGTTGTCAAAGCCTCCGCACATGATACGACCGCCGATGAAGATCATTAGCTGGAATTATAACACCCGCTGAGTGATTTCCTTGCTAATTACCTCTAGTTTCTCCATTTATGCAAAAACCGTATGTTTTGTAGGCAAGTTTGGGTTTAGGTGGTGCTTGAGTGGTTTAGAGCTTTTCCACACACCATTTATATGTTATTACACTCGCCTATTAGGTTGTAATCCATTTAGGGTGGTCTGAGCGAAATTCAGAATTTCACCGCCAAAATTGCATTTCCCGAAAAGTGACCTTCCTTTCTTGGGACACCATAACATCTTCATCCAAAATCCAAATGAGTCCCTGTTTATGCCATTGAAAAGGTGAATCAATTATCTAGAACTTTCATGTTTTGACCGAGACCTAATTCTCGCTTTTGGAGGGCGAAAACTTAGCGTGAAGTGACAGAAGTGCCAAAAATGGCATCAATGGGCATCAATCGACTGATGGCCCATGATTTGGTCAATACTCGTATTTTTATTGCTTTGACCCAACTTTAACGCATATGTCATCTTAAAAACCTGTTGTGAACCTTTTAATTTATTACTTGCATGTGCACGAATCGGATATTAGTATAACTTAGGTAAAACCGAGGTCGAATTCTAGGGATTTGACCGATGGAACGTACGTACTTCACTCACTAATTCTAATTAATTCCTAATTTAACTTAGAAATTTAGTGGGATGATTCATCAACTAAAAATATGAATAAAATAATTAATTAATAAAATACTAGTAAAATACTCAATTAATAAAACACTAGGGTGGCGGAATCATATATATGATATCATGTTCCTAATATTCATACCCAATAAACTCTACTCTTTGTCTCGTACTAATTTGATCTCTGGACTCTATTAGATGCGGAAAATAAAATCATTTAAACCCAATTAATTTATAAAATCTAATTATATATTAATTCTTCCATAGCCAAACGTACATATAGGATCAAAACACTTACTATATCCGTCAAAGCACTTACTAATTGATTAATAAACTTTTTTTAAAATTGCAAAATTTAATATAGCAAATTAGTATTGACCCAATATTCTAATGGTCTCTTTACTCAGATGTACCACTTTGTCAAATTAGTGAACAATCTAAAATTTTGTTTTTCACCTTTTATTTTGCTTTTAGCCTAGGGGTGAAAACCACATTTATTCTAATATAATCTAATAAATATTTGATCGGATTTGCTCTATATTTACTTATGGATATTTATTAACTCTACTGGAAAAGAAAGAAAGAGATAGCAATAAATCATTCCTAAAGTAGTAAATATATTTAAGGAAAAATAATAGGAAATTGAGTATTTATTTTTTAAGTTTAACTAAATACATATCCACGTTTATTTGAATTCTTTTTTCAAAAAAAGAAAGTCCATATAATTAAGGTATATTGTAATAAATTTTAATACTCACAAGTGCACGAATCAATTTATATTGTAGTGTGTAAACGAGTTCGATCCCGCAGAGACTCAAACAGTATGAGTTATAATTATCCTGTTAATCTTTCACTAAACTCCTAATCAAGCTAAAAAAATTTATGGGAATCAGACAAATAAAATAAATCAAAGCAAGTTAACTAAAGTAATGGAACTAAATTAAATAATGCTAAGCAAGAGAACAAAATTAATGAATTAATTGACTAAGGTTTTGGAGTCATATATTTAATATCATTTTCCTTAGTATTCTTATCTCGCACTAATTTGGTCTCTCAACTCTATTAGACGAGAAAAACAAAATCAATAGAGTTCAATTAATTAATAAAATTCAATTTTAATTCTTTCACAGCCAACTTATATATAAAATCAAAATACTCACTATATCCGTCAAAACACACCATATATCTACTCTTAACAAATTATAAGATGAATCTAACAAAAAATATTGAGAATCTAACTTTATTTTTATTAATTAAAATAGGCATCCAATAAAAATAATTGTATTTGACATTAAAGTATTAAATTTGTAGAGTTTAATGACATGAACACGTATAACGTAATTAATTAAATATAGTCATCTTAATCCTAGCACAAATTTATGCTAACATAGAAAAAAGAAAATAATAAAATTAAAACAAACTTACTTCACATATATTTAATTGAATAATAAAAATAAACCTTCAATCTTTGAATCTTTAAAAATAAAGCAAAAAGAAATAAAAGAAACAAAAAAAAAAATGAAAAGGGAAAGAATAGGTTGCATGGCTGCCCCCTTAATTTGCTGCTCATAATGCTCTTTAAATAGTTGCATAGATGGCTCTTAGGGCTTTAATTTAAATGGGCTTAGACTTGGCTAATGGACTTACAAGATTTGTTTCCTTTTCTTTGACTCGCACTTGGGTTGCTCATTAATTTAATTGCATGGCTGGGCTTCTTCATTTTTTTATGGCCAGTGAGTAGACTTCATTAAATGAGATGGATTTGGGTTTAGTATAATGAATTTTAGCCTATTTTTATTCGCTGCATTTTGCGTTGCAAATTCAAACCTTGAGATAGCTGAATTTTAAAAAGTGTTGAACTGCAAAATTGTAGCTCTCGAAAGTTTTTTCAAATTAGGCTAAGGAAAAGCATTATTTGGATTTCCGAGTAAAAACTTATGCGTCCAATGGTATTTACCAATTTTAAAAGTCTTCACTTGCTTTAATTTATCTATTTTTCTCAATCTTCTCCAATTCTTTTCTAACAACTGAGAATTAATAAAAATACAATATTAACAATAGTATATGCTCTCCAAAGTATAAATTAGTATGATAAATTATACCAATTTCTTGGTACATCAAGGTACTATGCACGGTGATTATATGGTTGCAAGTATCAAATTGATATGAAACTTTGCATATTTAATAAACACAATAAAAATAGCCTATCTAACGGTGGAATTGATAAATCATGAATTTGAGAAAAAGTTATGCATGGGTATAAAACTTGTTAAACTTATATTGGTCTAACTTGAACATTCCCCCATATATATATATATAATTCATAATTCTTGAATCTCATCATTCTTGAATCTTCTTCCATATATTTGTCATCTATTGAGGGGAAGTATCACTCATATTGCATTTATACATGTTTGGGATATAATATGATGAAACATTGTAATTAAGGAGTTTAGTAGATCTTATTTCATACAAAGAAGACTCAGTTACTAAAAGGAACATAGCAGTACAAAAAACAAATCTTTACTGAATCAATCAACAACTTCAAAGTCTAGTGCCCACGAAAAAACATATTTAATTAAAATATATTTTTAGTTAAACTCTAGAGGGGGTGCTCATAACACATTTGAGGGGTGTAAATAATAGCGTCATTGTTTTACACCGACTGTAACTTGTACTTTCCCCTTAAAAATATTATGTATTTGACATTATATTAAACAATAAATACTATTGCATTTAACGATGCTCAATTTATCACGTGTTAATTTTTATACTTATTAAGAAAATGTCAAATTTTGTTAAATATTAAAACTTATTTTTCTATTAAGAGATTTAATTAATTGTTATGCCCATAAATGGAATGAGAATTTTAATTTGAGACATGTAGAGTAGTTTTTATCCACCCACCTGGCTTATTCCATTGCCAAAGAGAACATGATTTTTGGTAAAGCTAAATACAATTGTTGATTGACAAAGTTAAGAATACAAATTAATGTGGACACGCGTTTGTATGTCTTCTCAAAATATATATCATTTAATTTAGTCAAAAGCTCTCGTTGGGGAATGGGGTGGGGTGGGTTGTTGGAGTTGGAGTAAACGATTATTACACATCCAAATGATAGTGAGCATAGGTTCCCTATGTTTCCATATGTAACCAACTAGATCCCCTTCTAGTATGACTAGCGAAAGGTGTAATTTAGGTTTCTTAAACTCACATATAAGCTAATAAAGATCTTAACATTACACTACATATATAGGATGTAGGCCATTACATAATTTCTTTTAATATCGTACCCCCTCAAAAAAATTCATGCATACATCCAGGGGCGGAGCCACGTGAGGACCCGGTGAGGTGGGGCCATTAAAAAAATTAGAAAGTATAGGGTTTAGTGTGTGGGTAGTGAAAATGTAGGGGCCACTGTGAAAATGTAGGGAGGTTTTGGGCGAAGGGTTAAGTTCTAGCCCCACCTGGACTTAAAAAAAAAATTAGAAAGTATAGGGGTTAGTGTGTGAGTAGTGAAAATGTAAGGGCCACTGTGAAAATGTAGGGAGGTTTTGGGCAAGGTGTTAAGTTCAGGGGGTGGCGAATTGCCATTGATTAGAATAGCAAAGCTAGGTAAATTTTTTGGGTAGGGGTGCAATGTGTAGGTAATTGTATAAGTTCAAGGTGTGAGTTTGTAATATAGATTTATGTTGTGATTTACAAGAACACAACAGCCTCAGCAGTCCACCCCTTTCTCCCCTTTTTTTTTCATCAAAGTTTTGCTGTTTTGCTGTTTTTTTTTTAAACACAGCCTCTAATTTTTTTTTGTCAGTAGTAACTAGCAGTGGAGTAGCTCCTCTTTCCATCTTCATTCTTTATTTGTTCTAGTATTTTAGGTTAGATTTCTTTTTTATAATCTTATACATTTTGTTTTAAAAATTTGAATATTAAAAATTATGTGCTTTAATGTTATTTTTAATATTGATTTTCTTCTTAGATTGTTAAATATTGATATTTAATGTTGATTTGCTTCTTAGATTGTTAAATATTGATATTAAATTTGATTATTGAGCTTGATTTGCTTATTAAATTGTTAAATATTGATATTAAATTTGATTATTTGAGGTTAATTTGCTTATTAGATTATTATTTGATAAATTAATATTTAGATTAATATATGTGTTTGTTGGTTATAGTAGGTTGAATACTGAGTTGACAAAGATATTTCAAAATATATAATTAATTTTAGTAAATCATTTTTAACTTTTCTGAAATAACGAAACAGAATGAAAAAGTATTTTAATAAAAAATTGGCATGTAAACATAATTATTGAGTTTGATTTGGCTAAAAAAAATTTCGGTCCCCCCTGAAAATTATTCTTGGCTCCGCCACTACGTACATCCCTCATGGGAACCCCACATTAATCTAACAATTATATGATAGCCATACTAGATACATTAGATTTTTTATGTATATATATAGACGGGCATCCTTCTATAATACTGGGTATATGTTTACCTAGTCTAAAAGCATTATTACACATTTTACCACTAATATAGTATGGGAAAAAAATAAAAAATTATGAACGAGAGATGTTAATTGATTGCCACTAATTTCTTCTTCGAATAAGCTAATTCCCGTTCAATTTATAATTCAAAGAGGTAATAGATTTAAAGGTCACCGGGCCTTTTTACCCACTGCTGCCATTCATCAGTGTCGTGTCGTGTCGTGTCGTGTCGTGTCTAATTTAATTCTAAAAATTATCTTAAACTTATAACCAACCCACTTATTGTCTTGCGCGTAATTAAGTTTTTGTCATGTGTGTCGATCATTTCATTTTCATCACACATGTATGGTTAGGTGTCAAGGTGGACTCAAGATTAGACAGAAGTGTGAGTTAAAGTGAACTGTATGATGTTAATTTTGTTTTTTAGTATATAACTTATACTGTATTTTTTTTAGTTGTACTAGGCTAAAACTTCCTCTGCTAGGCTGCAATTCCGCTTTGGTCAGTTGACCCAGATTCATCCCGCTACACTAATTTGCTTAACATGTCTTGAGTTAATTACTCAAAGTAAAAAAATCAGAGGTACTTTATGTAGTTGAAGTTTCATTTTCAAAGTCTAGTAGTAAGACAAATGAATCACCCACTAGAATAGAGATCTTACTTTAGTTGGGTAGCCCGGCTAGTTACCCACGTTAAATGCACGAATAACCAAATAAGAAAGATCAACCTGTAATCCATAATGAATTTATCATGTATCTAAATCCGGTTCAACAGTCTTTACAGATTCTTGTTTCCATTTTGCCTGAAAACCACAAAAAGGTCCAGTAATGAGTCATTAATTAGCTAAATTGAGGAAATTTGTGGGATCTCTCCGGATATCTGAATACAGATACCGATTTAGAAATTAATAAAAAAATAGGATTTGTTTTCTTAGTTTGAACATCTTTTTTGTGCACTGCGCACATTTTTTTTTAAGGGGTAAGATACATAGGAGACATATATGTTTTTGGTATAACTGACTAGTTGAGAACGACTGATCTGAGACATATATTATGAGAGACAAAGTAGTAAAATTATTATGTGCATAATATATTTATGGCTTTACTTGCTAGCAACATATCCGTAATTAAATGATGTTTAAAAAAGACATAATGCCCTAATTTATCATAGCCATATTATAAATATATATTAATCGAGTTATAATATGTTTTCGTGTCAATATACACTTGAAAATTAAATTGAACTAGAAGTATGAAAGTAAAGAAAATGTAAGAAAGTAGAAAACCTTGTTGTTCTCTACAAAAATCTAGGTGTGAAGGAGAGGAGTCCCGGTGGCACCAATCAATGAGAAATTCCAATAGGAAGGAAATATCAATGGCCTTTAATTCTTTATCGAATCACCAATCTCGAGAGAAAATTACGAGTTTCAAACTACGGAGGAAAATGAGAGTTAAATCCTCCAAAAAAAAAATGGTTGTTATTCCTTTGGATTATGATAGTTCTCACTAAAGTTTGACTTTTGTGCTCATTAAGAACGGCCAATTATTAAGCAACCAAATGTAATGGCTAATTTATGAGTTGAGAGAAAATAATAATAATTTATTATTATTATTTTTTTTCCCCGGGGGGGGCGAATATTGGGCTAATCCATAATTTCCAAAAAGGAGTTGGTTTGGGTATACAAAGCCCTAAGAATTTTGGGCTTATTGATCCTAATTTGCTATAAAAAGAATGTAACGTGCTTTCTTCAACAATATATCAATATATATACATATATATATACAGAGCGGTTCACATACGGACCGGTCCGTACGGACCGGGACCTTTAGCGACGGTTTTCCGTCGCGAATACATTGGGGATATGTTATTAGCGACGGAAAAGCGTCGCTAAAGGTCCCGGTCCGTACGGACCGGTCCGCATGTGAAATTTTCCGTATATATATATATATATATATATTTATAAAATAGAGGCCAAAGTATCTCCCTTTGTAATTATTGAACATTATATATCATTCTCACAATTGTGGTCGTTAGGTTCTGCCGTTGTGGTGCACCTATGGTTAATTGTGTTTTGTTTAAATCAGAGCATTCATTAAATCATAAAAGGTCGTCTAGTAACTTGTTTATTATTAGGCACTTGTTGGGACAAATTTGGCAAATCCTAAATTCAAATGTACAAAACTATTGTAACTAGCAGCAGACTTAGATCAGCGAGCGGGGTTAGTCTTGCATCCAATGTGATGCGGGAACACCTTGTAAAAAAAAAAAAAAGAAGTAAGACTATTCATTGTAAGCATATTTTAACCGGTCATAATATGCTTAGAACATCCATAATTATTGAGTAAGATATATAGGTTATAAACTTGTTCTATATATAACACCGTGTTGTATGATAAACAAAAAATAAAATTTAGTACACATAAACTTTTATTATTTAAATTTGGTTAAGATGCTTATCAAAGTCTAACTTTTTTCTGTATCGTTACCTTGTCGGGATTTCAAATGTACACCCAAATGGACTACTGTGCTTGCACGTTTTCCAAGATGGACGAACAAGAGTTGATTGTTTGAGATTTCAACAGAGCTAGCCTTGTGGCAGGGTTGGTAGGGCGACCGCCTAGGACCTAAAAATAGGAAAGGACACCAATTTATATATATATGTGTAATATAATAAAATATAATATATATATATACACACATATATATATATATATGTGTGTGTGTGTGTGATATAAAATATTAAATAAAAAAAATCTCTTTCTAAAAATAATTATTTAATAAGGTAAGTTTCTAAGAATACTTCCTAGAGTTTATAAATGTGGAAGATAAATCTAGACTTGGTCTTTTCAATAAATTGCAAGATGTACTTAAATCTCTTGACATGGATATGTTTCCTTATGATTCTTTCTTATAAATTATTATTGACTTTACCTGTAACAATCCGCATAAAGGAGTTTCTCTAAATTGAAATTGTAAAAATCTTACTTGCAAATTACTACGAGTCAAGATAGATTGAATGGATTAGCAATTTTATGTATTAAAAATTATATCTCAGAAAATCTTGACTACAGAGATACAGTTGATGATTTTGCTGCTAAAAATGCAAGAAGTCATTTTAAGTGTTTGTTTTGGTTTTGATGGCATGTAAACTCGTGCCTTTTGATATGAAGCTTGTAAGCACTTTGAATTCTTAATTGTAATGTATTTTTGGTGGAATATAAAAATTAATTGATTTTTTTTAATATAAAAAATTAATATATTTATTTATTTATAAGAGGGCATCATTTTAGAATTTCGCCCGGGGCCTAGAAATAGTCAGGATTGGCTCTAGATTTCAAGTATATGGGATAAATTTACCGTGTGCTTGAATGAAGGAAAAAACCTTACGATTCGAGTAAAAGTTGGGATTTAGCACGCAGAAATCTCGAATTTCAAAATTTGATAAAATTAGTCTAGAAGTTGAAATTTAACACGGGGTAAAATTGATGGATTTTGGTGACCAAAATTTCAAATTTAAAATTATAAGTCATGAGCTCCAAATTTTAATTTTGGAGGAATTTTTTTCCGATGCTAATTGACCTGCCAAAACAATTTCAAATGTTGAAGACACTTCCAATGGAGAGGAAAAAGAACTTGGTGTTGATGTTTATTTCAAGAGGATCGAGCATAGAATAAGTTTTTGATTATACTAAAGTGAATTTTTTTTTCCTTAGAACAAGTCTTTGATTATGTTGGAACTTTTTAATGTTAGAATAAGTATTCAATTATGTTGAAGTGATATTCTATTATTATGCTGGAATATCTTTTATTATTATTATTATTATTATTATTATTATTATTATTATTATTATTATTATTATTATTATTATTATCATGTGCTTAAAATTAAATTCCATGACTATGCAAACAAGTAATATTGTAATTCATGTCATTTTTAAAATTATACATACTGGACGTCCAAATATGGGAAATTACAATTGAAGGAATTTTAAATGATGGAATTTTAAGTTCTATCATTTGCAATTTCTATAATTGTTAGAATTACTTCATCAAAAGATAGGGTTATATATAGTCAAGGGCGTCCCTACATGGGGGCAAGGGGGGCAATCACCCCTCCTTGGATTTCCATTTTTTTTTCTACATATGGGGTATTTTTTTGAAAAAAAAATATATATAAGAACTTATGTGCATAAATTTATACTTGCGGGTACCTAAGTATAAGAGACAAAAGTTTAGGGGTTGCTACAAAATTACCACTTCAAAATATTGAACAAGACATTTTCAATAATATTAATAAGGAAAACGTGTTACAATACTTTCACTTTTTGTTGCTTGAATGTTAGATTCTTTTTTGGTTGTTCTTGAGTAGTTCTTCGTTGTTGACCCGCCAAAGCAATTTCAAATGTTGAAGACACTTTCAATTGAGAGGAAAAAGAACTTGGTGTTGATGTTTATTTCAAGAGGATTGAGCGTAGAATAAGTTTTTCATTATACTAAAGTGGATTTTTTTTTTCTTAGAATAAGTCTTTGATTATGTTGGAACTTTTTAATGTTAGAATAAGTATTTGATTATGTTGAAGTGATATTCTATTATTATGCTGGAATAAGTTTATTATTATTATTATTATTATTATTATTATTATTATTATTATTATTATTATTATTATTATTATGTGCTTAAAATTAAATTCCATGACTATGCAAACAAGTAATATTGTAATTCATGTCATTTTTAAAATTATACATACCAGATGTCCAAACATGAGAAGTTGCAGTTGAAGGAATTTTAAATGATGAAATTTTAAGTTCTATCATTTGCAATTTCTATGATTATTAGAATTACTTCATCCAAATACAGGGTTATAGTCAGGGGCGTCCCTACATGGGGGCAAGGGGGACAATCGCCCCTCCTTGGATTTCCAATTTTGAAACTACATATGGGGTATTTTTTTGAAAGAAAAAAAAAATATAGGAACTTATCCGCATAAATTTATACTAGCGGGTACCTAAGTATAAGAGACAAAAGTTTAGGGGTCGTTACAAAATAACCACTTCAAAATATTGAATAAGACATTATCATTTTCAATAATATTAATAATGTTACAATACTTTCAAAATATGAAACATGTAAAATGTTACTGTAATTTGCAGACATTAAGTGTTTAAAACTTTTAGTTGTAACAATTATTACTATTAATGTGATTATACTTGTGGTTAAATTTTATAACTTTAAATTGGGGGACAATCGCCCCTCCTTGGATTTCCAATTTTTAAACTACATATGGGGTATTTTTTTGAAAGAAAAAAAAATATAGGAACTTATCTGCATAAATTTATACTAGCGGGTACCTAAGTATAAAAGACAAAAGTTTAAGGGTTGTTACAAAATAACCACTTCAAAATATTGAATAATATATTTTAAATAATATTAATAATGTTATAATACTTTCAAAATATTAAACCCGTAGAATGTTACTGTAATTTGTAGACATGTTTAAGACTTTTAGTTGTACCAAGTATTACTATTAATGCGATTATACTTGTGAGTAAATTTTATAACTTTAAATATATTTTTGTATGTTTTAAATTTTTTGCTCTCCGTTAATTAAATTTTTGAGTCCGCCACTGGTTATAGTTTAAATTTTAAATTTATCTTACACCATCGCCCAATATTAAAAGTAAATATGATAATTTTGTATCATACTTTAATTGCAAAATATATATGATGTTATGAATGCTTTACGTTGTATGATAAATTAGTGTAACGTAAATAATTGAATGATAGGATTAGGTTCGAACTAGTTACTAGACTACTAGAGTAGTCTGTGTACCGTTGAAGCAGATTTGAGAAGTTTGTTTAGACATCAAAAAAGCAATTCTTAGGTTCAAAAAGTGCCAAAAAAGAGTAGGGAGTATGTGACCGGTGTAAAATTTTTGTTTGAAAAAAAAATATTCGCAATCTAAAAGTCGTAAAATCTTATTAATCTACGATAATTAGAGATAATGGGAGATTGAATTGAGATATTATAGATGTTCTTACGAATAATCTCACCGCTTATTATATATTATGAGAAACATGAAATAAGTTATATTTTGTAAAAATATAATTCATTTAATGCATGGTTGTAAATATATATAATATAATAAGATTATCCGATCCATAAATATAACTCTTTTAAAATTTACTAATAGTAAGTAGTGGGTCATGCACTAACAAGCAGCAGTCAACAACTGGGTTCATTGAATAAGCAAAACCTGCCACTTTCACATTGACCGACATGAGAATTTAAAAAAAAAAAAAAGGAAAAAGAAAGAAAGAACAGAAGTTTTTTGCCGACAAGATAATCAAATCCACGTGAGTAGCCAGAAAAGCCAGAGACCATCCGAGTCAGCATCCTCTCTATGTGTTGTATCTGGTTCTGGTTCGGGTTTGGATTTGGGTTCGGGGTTGGGCTCGGATAGTGATTAGGAGTCGAATTCAGGTTCCTCTTGATGTGCTCAACAATTTCTTGAATGAACTTTGACTCATACCTGTAAATACTGCCACATCAAAACTTATTTGAATATAGGTGTACAGACTTTGCGCAAAATTATACTACTATTTCTTAAGAATCATTTCTTCCAAAAATTTAAGTTGTTAGAAAAATGAATAACAATAAATATCATATTAGAGTTCGAGACATCCAACCTAAAATTAATTGACCATGAGTAACACTCGACGTGAGATTTATATGCTTAACACGTCCCCTTATGTGTAGCGTAATTTTGAGCCTAACATGTAGAGTCTGTGTGACCATTGGGCCTTGACACGTTAAATAACCCTTGCTATGATACCATGGAATTAACAAAGTACGAGGGATGGCAGTGCCAAGACCTAAATCATCGACCTCACAGACAACTTCACACTGATCTTGATCTCCCAAAAGTTTAACATATTAAGAAAATGAATATCATGCTTAACACTTCCAACTAGTGCAATATTTCTTTTAATTTTTGATAAATTTTAGATTAAAAGTCGATTTCTTTTGACATAACCAAATTATGAAACTATGCAAATGTTGTTTTCAGGCCAACAATTGACTATATTGGAAAATGCATATCTTTAAGAAAGTACTGAAATTGAACTTGATTGGACTCTTAATTTAGAATGGAAGAAGTAATCAATTAATTAAACAGAACCACAGGAATGGAAAGAAATTGTTACATACCCATCAGCTTCATTTTGTAAGACCATTCCACCCAGATCCGCAACTTCTCTAAGCGCCGCCCTCCACTTGTCCATCTTCTTCATCAGTTCCTTCGGCTGGAACTCAAATTCAGACTCTTCATGCATGGAAAATGCTTCACCAAAGCTCCCTCTTTGATACCGAATATCAGAGGGCTGCACATCGTAGAAGACGGGTATAACCGTAAGCCCCATTGCCTTCTTTCTTTCTAGGATTCCCACAAGTTCATCAAGGCACCACTCTGATGACGCGTAACCTTTGGAGAACACGATTACTGCAATTTTGGATTCTCCTATTGCTTTATGTAGCTCATATGCGATATTTTTGCCTCTCTCAAGCTCATGTTCGTCCTTGAATGTGTGAATCTCAGCTTGTACTAATGCCGTGTAGAGGTGATCAGTGAAGGTCTTGCGCGTGTCTTTCCCCCTGAAACTCAGAAACACTTGATATCTACACCCAGATGCAGAGGAAGAGGACGCTTCTGTTCTTAGGATAGTCATGTTCACAGTGCAAAAGCTATATAGCTGTACAACAACAATAAATTGATACTTCTCAAGTTATTGAACATTTATAACCAGTTGAATGAAAATTCAGATAATAAAATTAAGCACATGCTGAGAATGCTACTCTTATATTTTTGTACAAACTGTCTATACAAATGGCAGATTTTCTGTTTGAAGTGCCTATCGCCTGGTTATGACAATTCATTTGTTAAAGGGGAAGAATGGTGAACAAGGTGATTCGAGTGGTAGTGAATCTTAAAGATTGCTGTGCTGGATCATTTTATTTTGCCTGCCGAACAAAGAATTGCGCAAAGGCCAAAACAAACAAGATCTACCAACCTGAAAACAGCAAGAATCCCAGAAGGAAAACTACTAAACTACTCGAAGAAGGAGAAAATTGTTATTGGTGGTGTGCTGGATGATTTGATTCAATAGAAATCAAAGTCGCCATTCTTCGATCTAGTGGTAAATCTCCCATGGAACCTGTCATCCATTGTGATTCCTCCTCCCAACAACTTAAAACTTTTGGGTGAATTGGTGTTCTACAGTGGTGTTAGAGCTCAGGTTTCCTAAAGTCTCAAGTTTAAGTTTCCCCACCTGCATTTATTATTGTGCACTGAGTGCACCATGTTGGCCTAGGACCTGCCAGCTTAGGCTTTTGGAAAATATGGTGACTTGCCGTGAATTTTCCAAAAATTTCGTTTGAAGGAGAGCAATTAAAAATATTAGCGTCCCTTGACTCTCCAGATTCAGATTATTCTGAGATTGGCAGTATGAGATTGATTGCAAGGTAACTAGCAAAGTAGGCTCCCTAATGCGGGTGTGCGGACACCTCGTGGCAAAGAAAAAAAGAAGGAAAAAGAGGAGGCTTCCATCTTTAAGCTCGTTTCAAATTTTGGTTCGTTCCTAGATCTGAAAATGCGAACAATGGGTGACACATAATTTCAACAAATCCACACACACGGTTTTTGTAGAAGATCAAAGATGTTGCTCAAAAATTAAACATAAAATTGAATTAGCAGTTTAGTATGAACAAAGTACATGAACATCAGTTTTACATGAAATTGGACCATTCAGTGCAGCAGATACAAATTCTGGTGAACTTATTATTATGTGTTTAGGATTTTAAATGAATATTAATTGTGCTAAAATATGAAATGGGTAATTAGCAAAAATGACCTAAGTTTGACCTAAATCTCTCACTCATACCTAACGAATTTTCGGTTGAAGCATTTTAAAGATTTTAATTTCAGTTGAAACATCCCTAAAATTTCTAATTTAGCTTGAAGCATCCTAAAGAGTGGTTCCAAAAGGCATTCGAATTATGAGTAATGAATAATGATAATCCCTTTAACTAGATATTTGAAAATGAAGTAGCTGATCAAACTAGGAATTACCAGGAGGGGAGATTTGAAGTCGTAGCCTTGCCGGAGCGATGGTCGCCGGTGAGTTGACTGAGAGAGAGAGAGTCGTCTGCCTTGTACGCGGAAGTGACCAAGTTTTTTCTTAGGTGTGTAAATGTAACCCCACTCTCCTTTTTCTTTTTCTTTTTCTTTTTCTTTCTTTCTTTCTTTCTTTCTTTCATTTATTTCTTTTTTCTATTAAAGAATGAGTTATTTTCACCTTTGCACCCAAAACTTTGCATTTTATGACTTAGGGCTGGGACTGATTCAGTTCCTAACCAATTTTCAAAGAACCGTTAACCGAACTATTAAATTATAACGGTTCAATTCTAAGTATAAAAAAGTGAAGAACTGTTTAAGAACCGAACCAATTCTAACGGTTTGGTTCCTCCGGTCTATCGATTAACCGTTAACAAAAGAAAAACCAAAATATTAATGGTTATTCGATTCTTTCGGTTTATTGGTTAACCGTTAACAATAGAAAAATCAAAATATTAACGATTATTAGAAAAAAATAACGGTTATTGTAAAGAAATAACGGTTTTAACGGTTCTAATAATTCTAACGGTTCGGTTATTAAGCATTGGAATCGAGCTTAGAAGGAAAAGTTAAATAACGGTTCCTTAACGGTTATTTGAAAGAAATTATATTAAGAACAGTTAATCGAACCGTTAACAAATGATAAGAACCGAACCGCTAAAAAATTAGCAAATTTTGAAGAACCGAACTGAACCGGTTTTTATCGGTTCTTTCCGGACCGGTTCTATTTTCCCAGCCCTATTATGACTTTTTGTGCCAAATTAATTTTAGCATAAGTCTTTAAATTTAGATGTATTTCAAAAATATTTCCGTGGGGTGTAAAGATGAAAATAATAGCAAATTGAATAATTGAAAAACTATGCACAAGTACGCAAGATGTTAATAATAGCATGTTTACAAATGAGTTGTCATGAATATATACTAGATCACATGCACATGCGATGCGTGTGCGACTCACATATATTTAGTTCAAATCAAAATATAAAACAAAAATACTAAGTGATCTAGTGGTTGACCAACATATTATTTTGTCAAAGATCTAAAATTTGAACCCTCTAGCAAATAATTTTTTTAATGAAAAAAAGAGTCCACAAGAATAAAATAGACAATTTAAAAGTCTAACACAATTTTATAACGGCTGAAATTGAACTTATCTTTATATAATAATATAGATGATGGATAAATATTTATCAGGCCTAAACCACTTTTATAATGTCCGAAAATTGCTCCTCGTCAGTTACGCTATCATTACTTATTTTGGGCATCTGGTGAATTGGAAGACCTTTTTCTTGAATAGTTTGTAAAGTACAAGCTTAGTATGCTAATTTACGTGGACAAATAATCCATTTAAGCTAAAAAAAATCCGAACTACTTATGCCGAATTAATTTTCTTTTAAAAAGAAAATAAAATTTGGACTAGTGGGGAACATGTAGTACCCCAAGAGTAATTTGCGCAAGTCCTCTTATTCTATTTACAGTTATTACGTATTAAATTACATAAACAAACTCATAGGAGAATATGTAAGGAGAAAAAAATAAAAACTATTTAAGCCAAAGATAGCAATTGAAAATAAAATCTTATAAACTAAATTAATAAATATTGTAACAAAAAACACTTGAAACATCTCCACTCGGAAAGATGCATAGGTGCCAACCACTGGGTTCGTTTGCTTATTCACATGAATAACCGGTAAAGCCGGAGACAATCCATCAACTCCATGAGTCTTAGATTTCCATCAAGAGCCGGAGTCGAAGTCGGAGGCAGAGTCGAATTCATCGTCGGTGTCAAATATAAAATCCTCCACGTGTCATATATGTAAATTATGTTTCATCAAAATTTATTGAATATGGGTATGTGTATGGACTCTTACTCAAAATTATACTATCCCCCTTCTTAGATAAAAATTCTAGTTTAACTCAAATAAATTTAAGAAACATTTTTAAAAATTGCAAAATTTAATATAGCAATTAATGTTTGATCCAATATTCTAATGGTTTCTTTAATCAGATCTACCACATTTGTTAAATTAGTGAACAACCAAAAAATTTGTTTTTAACCCTTTATTTTGCTTTTAACGAGGGCTAAAATATACATTTATTCTAATATATATATATATATATATATAATAGTAATTATATGCTAAATAACCTAGTTGCCTTTAGTAATATTTGATTGGATTTGTTACATATTTGGTTATAGATATTTATCAACTCTACCTGAAAAGAAAGAAAGAGATAACAATAAATCATTCCTAAGGGTAATTAAATATATTTAAAACAAGAAGAGAGAAAGAGAAATCCGGCCACTGCCCCTCCACCCTCCCTACTGCTGGGTTTCCACCATTGGTATGTACCTTTGTCCAATGCTTAATTCCTCCTCCTCTGTAATATTTGGGGGTTTGTTGTTTAACTATTTGATCTTTTTAGGGTTTTGGGGCATTTTATATTAAATACATAGGTTAGAAATTTTAGTATAACGATGGAGGTATGAGGGGTGGTGGTGGTGATGAAGAAATTGTAGTACATAGATGTGTGTACATGTATGTATATATGTCTATGAGAAAGAAAATTTAAAGATTCGGAGAGAGATGGTGATGATGATGGTGGCCGGAGATGGCAACGTTGGAGTGCTGGTGGTAGTTGGAAGTAGCAATAAAAGAAAGATTATGATGGTTTGAGAATGTATGAATACGTATGAGAGAGAAAATGGGAGGTGAAAGAGAAGGAGATGGTTATGGTAGTGGAGGAAAAGGCCAGAAATGGCTGGGGTGGGGAGCGGAGGCGGCAATGGTAGTGGTGGCTGGTTTATGCTGAGTCTCTCTCTTCTTTTTCTTTTTAATTTTTCTTGCATAATAATTTTTTAAAAAAAAAACTTTATTTTAAAAAAAATAATTAAAATTAGAAAAATGCCCCTTATTCTGTACAACTTAACAAAAACTTTGGACGAAAGGGCCAAAGTGAAACTCACCAATAGTTTAAACGCTTAAGTATAGTGTTTTTTAGTTTAAAGGATATTACAGTAATTTACTCTTCAATAATTATGTGGACAAATGAAGGCAAGTGAATGGCAACTAGCCAAAGAAAGTTCACACGCAGCTTCGGGAAGTGAGTATAGAGAAACAACCACAAGTTAATCCCAACTCCACTTCTCATCCCTCTGATAGACGTTTATTAGCTCTCAGCTTTTCAGAAATGCCATAGAACCCTAAGATGGATGTAGATAACCTTAGTGAAATCATGCAGAAAACATATGTGATAGTTAAACCAAATTTAGCCATTAACCTAGATAAAAAAATCTTCTCTCTCCCAACCTACTGCCCCCATAATTCTACCTTCCTCTACTGACCCCTCTGATACACCAAAAAAATTAAATTCCAACCCACAAGCCACTTAACAAAAAAATTTCTCCATAGAAAATCTAAATGGAATTTCCTCCCAACCAGGTCTCATCCTGTTCTTCAACCCACCACCATTTCTACAATTTCCCATACCACCAATTGTACCACTGCCTGCATGGCCAGCAAACCTTCAGTTAATGGTGGATTTAAAACATATGACAATGCCCAACCTTAAAATTCTAGTACATTTTTTTCTATTCCAAGCCATTATGATCAAAATAGATCCCCATTATAGAAAATTTTGGTGATTTTAACCGAGCAAATCATTCCCCCAAAGTTCGGGTAATTCGGACGGAACTCACACAACACTAGGGAGAGGAATAATACCGGTACATATATTGTAAATTAAATTTGAAGGTTGTCGAAGCCTCTGCACATGATAAGACCGCCGATGAAGAGCATTAGTTGGAACTATAACACCCACTGAGTGATTTCCTTGCTAATTACCTCTAGTTTCTCCATTTATGCAAAAATCGTATGTTTTAGAGGCAAGTTTGGGTTTAGGTGGTAATTGAATGGTTTAGAGCTTTTCCACACACCATTTATATGTTATTACACTCGCCTATTAGGTTGTAATCCATTTTGGGTGGTCTGAGCGAAATTCGGAATTTTACCTCCTAAATTGCATTTACCGAAAAATGACCTTCCTTTCTTGGGAACGCCATAACATTTTAATCCAAAATAAAAATGAGTCCTTGTTTATTCCATTGGAAAGGTGAATCAATTATCTAAAACTTTCATGTTTTGGCCAAGACCCAATTCTCGCTTCTGGGGAGCGAAAAGTTAGCATAAGTGACAGAACTGCCAAAAAGGGCATCAATGGGCATTAATCGACTGATGGCCCATGATTTGGTCAATACTCGTATTTTTATTGCTTTGACCCAACTTTAACGCATATGTCATCTCAAAAACTTGTTGTGAACCTTTTAATTTATTACTTGCAAGTGTACAAATCGGATAGTAGTATAACTTAGGTAAGAGCGAGGTCGAATTCCAGGGATTTGACGGATGGAACGTACGTACTTCACTCACTAATTCTAATTAATTCCTAATTTAACTTAGAAATTTAGTGGGATGATTCATCAACTAAAAATATGAATAAAACAATTAATTAATAAAATACTAAGGTGGCGGAATCATATATTTGATATCATGTTCCTAATATTCATACCCAATAAACTCTACTCTTTGTCTCGTACTAATTTGATCTCTGGGCTCTTTTAGATATGGAAAATAAAATCATTTAAACCCAATTAATTTATAAAATCTAATTATATATTAATTTTTTTACAGCCAAACGTACATATAAGATCAAAACACTTACTATATCCGTCAAAACACAATTTATATCCACTTTTAACAATAAAATGAATCCAACAACTTATAATGAGAATCCAATCTTATTTTTTTATTAATCAAAATAGGCACCCAATAGGAAGAATTATTTTTTAACATGAAAACCCTAAATTAGTAAAATCAATTGACATAAATACGTGCTAGGGAATCAATCAATTATAGTACTCATCCTTAACCCAAGAAAATAACCTAACCTAGCATGCTTGTAATTAAAAGACAAAACATAATTAAATAATGCATAAATAAATAAATTAAATACTTACTTGAATGCGTGCAAATAAATTGAAGAAAAATAATTCTGAATTAATAGCATAAAGTAATCCACTTCGAATTAAATAAAAAATCTTTCGGGAAAAAAAAAACTCTAAAGCTCTGCGCTTTTCCATCCATGCATAAGTTGTCACATGTGCCCAAATATAATGATGATTGGAAATCATGAAATTTCTCTTAATAATGATAGTAGAAGAACTAAGCATGTACATGTAAAGTATTAAGACGAATGTGTTATCGTTAGCACACCGGCTAGACAAAGGGAAACTTAGTATCAATCGAAAAACCATTGCAATTTTTTTCTCTCTTTTTTCTAATTTTTTTTCGCTTTTTGTTTTTGAAAAAAAAATTCTTCAATTTCTAACAAAGTGCATGGAATGATAAGGTAAATAAATCCCAACCCCAACTAAAGTCTTACATTGTCCTCAATGTATAAAGACAAGTAAATAAGAAAGGGAAAAATCTCACCTGATTACAATGGAGCTCCACGAGAAAGATAAACCTGCACTTTTGTTAAAGAAAAAACAAAGAAAAGCAAAACAAAAAGTCTAAATATATAACAATATTGCATTTACTTACTGTGGCGTGAATTTGAAGAATCCTACCATAGAGGGGCAAGTTTGCGATGTATACACGGGGCTAGTACACACACAAAGCATCCTTCAACTTGAATTTGATTAATAAAATTACCATATAAGCGTAAAATTAACGCTTCAAGTTTCTTTGAGAGACTATCTACCTGCCTTTGAGTCTATATCCTTTCAGATAGCTCAAATATGCCTTTTTTTCTTTACTTCCTTCTTAACTTGAACTGATGAATTTTTATGAGAAGAGAAATCCTATTGTTAAGAGCTCTTGAAGAGATTCTCAAGAAAATTATAAGCTTCATCTTGTGTGAGACTAAGGAAAGTACCACTGTTCATTGATTTAATCATATTTTGATTGGTTTGAGCCAACCCATTGTAAAAGAATTTGACTAGTCTCCATGTTTCGAAACCATCGTGGGAACATCTCAGAAGTATGTCCTTAAATCTTTCCTAAGATTCGTTGAATTTTTCTTGATGCTTTTGACAAAAATTGGATATCTACCTTTGAAGTTCATTTGTCTTTGACATGAAAAAAATTTAGTAATAAATTTGGAAACTAAAGTCTTCCAACTAGTGATGGACCTAGAAGGTAGTGAATTGTGCCACGCCTCTGCTTTCCCTTTCAGGGAGGAAGGAAATAAACATAGACGAACTGATTCGTCAGAAAAATTTGAAAACTTGAAAGCAGCACAAATTTCTAGAAATCCTTAATATGGAGGTAAGGATCTTCTTGATCAATTCCATGGAAATTAGGAAGAAGTTGCATCACTTTTTAAGCTCAAAGTGGTTCGCGGTAGTGGGAGGTAAAACAATGCATGGCGGCTTATTTGTAGTGATGGGAGAGAAAAACTCCTTAGAAAATTTTGCCTCTTCTAACTTGTTCTTCAGCCATTGTTCCTTTCTCAAACAAAAGATTGAGTTCTAAGTTATATATCATATTCAATCTCTTAACACCACGCTTTCAAACAATGCTCATACACTACTCTACTCCTAATTTTTTTTTAAAGGAAACTAGTAGAATGAAATAATCTAAACTAGTGACATGTGAGAAAACAAATTTTCAAGTTCCCGACAACCGCACCAAATACTTATTGTGAATGTTTTAATTACTCGCAACTGCACGAATCGAATACTAGTATAGATCCTAAAGTTTCTAATTTTGGTGGAAGCACCCAAAAATGCCCCCATAAAAAGTGGTTCCGAAATGCATGCGAATTATGAGTAATGAATAATGACAATCTATTTAACTAGATATTTGAAAATGAAGTAGCTAATCAAACTAGGAATTACCAGGAGGGGAGATTTGATGTCGGAGCGATGGTCGCCGGTGAGTTGACTGAGAAAGAGAGTCGTCTGCCTTGTACCTGGAAGTGACCAGGTTTTTTCTTAGGTGTGTAAATGTAACCCACTCTCCTTTTTCTTTTCTTTCTTTCATTCATTTGTTTCGTTTTTCTTTGGAAACTTATTCTTTCAAAATTCAAATTAAAGAATGAGTTATTTTCACCTTTGCACCCAAAACTTTGTATATTATGAATTTTTGCGTTCAAATTAACTTTAGTATATATCCTTAAATTTGGATGTATTTCAAAAATATTTCCTTAGGATGTAAAGGAGAAAATAATCACAAATTTAATAAGGTAAATTTCACTTTGCCCACCTGAACTACTGTTCAAATAGCAATTTGCCTACCAAATTATTACTTTTTGCAATTTTTAATATAAACTACTAATTTTGTTGTATTTTACCTCAAATTGCTAATAGCGTTAAAAAACAAACATTATTTGAGTGCAAATTTGAAATTTTCCAAAGGCTAAATTGCACTTTACCTTTACAAAGACAGAGTTTGAGTGCAAATTGAAAATTCGGGATCTCACAACCTTTGCTCAAGGTGCAAATACTTATAGCCTGATGATGCCAACCCACAGTGTTATTTTTATAATGAACCTTGGCTGATACCTGTAAATTATGTTGCTTCCAACTTTATTGAATATGAATGTATGGACTCTTATTCAAAATTATACTCTTCCCCAATTCGTAAATAAAAAGTCCAGTTTAACTTTAATAAATATATGAATTTCAACTTAACTAATTGATTAATAAACTTTTTTAAAAATTTCAAAATTTAATGTAGCAAGTTAGTATTGACCCAATATTCTAATGGTCTCTTCACTCAGACGTACCACTTTGTCAAATTTGTGAATAATCTAAAATTTTGTTTTTCACCTTTTTATTTTGCTTTTAGCCCAGGGGTGAAAACAACATTTATTCTAATATAATCTAATAAATATTTGATCGGATTTGTTCTATATTTAGTTATGGATATTTATTAACTCTAATGGAAAAGAAAGAAAGAGATAACAATAAATCATTCCTAAAGTAGTAAATATATTTAAGGAAAAAATAATAGGAAATTGAGTATTTATTTGTTAAGTTTAACTAAATACATAGCCACGTTTATTTGAATTCTCTTTTCAAAAAAATAAAGTCCATATAATGAAGGTCTATTGTGATAAATTTTAATATTCGCAAACGCATGAATCAGTTTATTTTGTAACGTGTAAACGAGGTCGATCCTGCAGAGACTCAAACAGTATGAGTTATAATTATCTTATTAATCTTTCACTAAACTCCTAATCTAGCTAAAAAAATTTATGGGAATCAAACAAATAAAATAAATCAAAGTAAGTTAACTAAAGTAATGGAACTAAATTAAATAATGCTAAGCAATAGAACAAAATTAATGAATTAATTGACTAGAGTTTTGGAGTCATATATTTAATATCATCTTCCTTAATATTCATATGCATAAACTCTACTCTTATCTCGCACTAATTTGGTTTCTCCACTCTATTAGATGCCGAAAAAAAAATCAATAAAGTACAATTAATTAATAAAATCCAATTTTAATTCTTCCACAGCCAAACTTATGTATAAAATCAAAATATTCACTATATCCGTCAAAACACACCATATATCCGTCCTTAATAAATCATAAGATGAATCTAACAAAAAATAATGAGAATCTAACTTTACTTTTAGAGGCATTGAGTTTAAAGGGTTTCTTTCAAAATTAAAATAAGTGAAAGGACATTTTATTTTTTCAATATAAAATAAGGACAACTAATATTAAAGAGACACGTGGCAATGTTCAAATTATTGCAAATGACCAAAAATACCTTATCGTTTTCCCAAATTACAATTGTGCCATCGTCATAATCCCGTCTCTCTCTCTCTATCTCTCTCTAGTAGACCTAACCCCCATTTCTCAACCTCTCAATCTTCTCTTCAACCTAGATTCTATCCATCTTCAATCATTTAAATCATCTAAACTTATGTTTCTTACTCTTAATCTACTCGATTCAAAGCCGGTTGATCGTTCGTAGAACCAATTCAAAGCCGATTCAATCATTCCCTCGTAATTTTTGAAAGCTACAGGTGCGATTCCGCTATTGAATATTCCTGATATACTTTCGTGATGTTATATATATATATATACATATCTATCTATATATATTACGAATCTGTTGCGATTTAATGATTTCATGATGTTATATATATATCTATATGAACATATGTGTGTGTATATATATATGAACATATATATATTCTGGTTGATAACCGAGTTTGAAGATTTTGCCCAAAAGAGAGAGGCCGAAATCAACCCTATTCAAGTTGGAGAAACAATTAATGGCAATGTAAAGTGAAAACATATGGCCTGACATCTTTTATTCCTAACAAATCTAATCTATGAATGAGGGAAATGGCAGTTGGATAGTGCTTCATTTTGGAAATTTGAGCTATAAGTTTGTTAAATCGTTGAATAGGGGGGAAAGGCCTCGTATGAAGCATATCATTAAACATAATTGAGGCCTGAGCAAGTTCAGATCTAGTGCAACCGCTGCTATTATTATAATTGGAAAATTTTCTTATATGAGTAATAGAATGAAAGGAATTAACTGCTAGTAGAGTGATATAACGAGGATGATGATTGTGAACACTAAAAATAAGAGAGAATAAAAATGAAGAAGACATAGTAATATACGCTTGTACCGTTGGTGTTAGCGTTACTGCTGCTAGCAACAAAAATAGTAGAAGACGAAGAAGAAGGAGGAGAATTCCTCGCAGTCGAAGAAAAAGAATCGCTCTCTCTCTAGAATTAGAAATTTATGGGTGGGTAATTTTGTGTGATATAACTGAATGGAATAGAGCAACAGGGAAATAATTAGTAGGACTGTCATTTACTTTCTTTTTGTATTTTCTTTTACCAATGCCCCATGGAAAGAAATATTATATATGAATTTGTTGTACCAATGTCACCTTTTTGCTTAATAAATACTATGTTCAAAAGTTGAAACAAGACTTCATTGGAATGAGTTTTTTTCAACTAAAGCCACTAAAGAATTCAACATACATGGTTAGAGAACATGGTTCGCTTTCTTAAAACAAAATTTTAAAAAGTTCAAAAGATAGTTGGAGAGAGAAGGATATAGTTATTTGTGTGTGCTTTACAAATTTTAAAATTCATTGTTTGTATACTTGCTTATATATTTGTATGCCTTTTTTTCCTTTTTTTGTGATATGGTGATTTAAGTTTTTGTGAGAGTCAGAATGTGAGATTATAGGTGATTGTGTTAAGGTTTTGTTGGCGGTAGTGTGCTGATATTGTTGCTAGTGTATATGAGTTTGTGTTGAATAATATAATGTGAAATATATATATATATATATATACACGTTGATGGGTTTATTTTGCAAGCCTACTTTATAAACTATACATGAAATATATAAGGCCCTGTGTGAAATTAAAGAAGGTGAACTTTTCTGGTATATATAAGCTTTGTATGACTGTGCTTTACAAACACTTGGGGCCAGCATGTGTATTACAAATTAATTTATTTCTTCTTTTGGTATTTGTGGATTTGCACCTAATTAGTTTTGGTGCAAAAGTGGATTTGCACCCAATTGTGAGAATTAACTAGCTGCAAATACACTTTTACAGTAAAACAGTGTACATTTTTTACAAATAAGTAAGTGCAAATTCACTTTTGCACCAAAGACAAAATAAAAAGAAACTAGGACAAATTTTGAAAAGTTTGCACGCGTAAAAAAAAAGGAGTAATCAATAATCTGGTTGTGAGAGGGACTTTATGCAGTATTTATATTTAGGAGACCTTTTGTAGACTATGTGGTCCCTTAAGTAGTTATGAATCTTTATCATTAGCACAACGTTTGTTACTGATATAAAAAGGTAAAAGCTAACCAAACTACATGAGTGACCTTGTTTTCTATGTTTGTTTGTTTACTTTGCTTCTGATAGTGACGTTTCAAACATATATGAGAACAGACTTTTCTTGATGTGAAACAGCTGCTTAGATAGAAACGTGACTTTTCTAGTTTTCTCGGTGAATTGTTTTATTGTTGTATTTTCTTTAGTTTTTACTTGTTTCCCTGATGTTTCTTTTATTCCTTTTTGCCTATAAATATAATCAGCATTTTGTTTTTGTTCTTTCCAAGTGAATAGTAATATACATTTTGGTTGGTAATTTTTTTTTTACTCCTATTCTTCGGGTATTTAAGGTCTGTTTGATATGGGTTTAACTGGTGTCATTGAAGTATTTCCACGCATTCCCCTTGTATCCATGTCATAATCCTTCTATATTTTCAACTCAAAATAACTCTTCTACCCACAAGTAAAACAAAACTGTCTATAAAAAATCCCCACTTGTTTTGACTTAAAAAAATGATCATTTTCAACTACAACTGTAAGGAAACACCTTTTAGATCCCTTCTTTTCTAACTGTATTGAACACAAATCTAACTAGAATAAAATATTTTTATTTTGTAGTACTTGGCTGTGTTAATAAATTCTTTTTATTTTGAACACAAATATTTGGTTCTTATTTGATGTGCTAGGTTGTGTGTTTACTGGTCTAAGCTTTTGTTGTTCTGTGTGATTGAATTCTTTTATTTATTAATTTATTATAAAATCTTTCTAGACATCCGGGTGATAATGAAGATTAACATCAATTTTGTAGACAAGAGAATAATGGCTCTAAAATCTACACCACGAATAAAAGGAATACAAGGCAAACACCTTCAACAGCAAAAAAAAACAAAGTAAGTATCCATTTTACTCATATGTGATATTACTTGCACCTTATTCCTTATCAACATTTGCCACAGTTTCACTGCAAAAGTGGATTTGCATTGGACCCTGTTATACTGCAAAAGTGGATTTGCACCTAGTTCCTTCTATAAATTGCACACTGTGTTTACTGCAAAAGTGGATTTGCACCCATCCTCACTAGACCAGAATCAGTGATCTATGACAGCCAAAAACTGTCATAAAGTGCCTTTGTGACTGTTTTCGTCCGTCATAAATAGTACTGTGACAAAAAAATTTGTGACAATCAAAAACCGTCATAATTTATGTTTGTCAATGTTGCCAAGAGTGCCTTCAAATAGTCATGAATTACATACTTGTAACTGTTCAGAACCGTCATAATTTTTCCAAATTGTGACTGAATTTTCCAAAGGTATAAAAAAACAGTTTTTATGGGCGAAGAGGAGAACAAACACCATACAATAAAGTAGCCTGATGATATATATGCTTTATATTTTTATATTAATATATATATAGATAGATATAGATATTTGTATAGATAGATATGATAGATAAATGAGGGTTGTTAATGGTTTTGTGCCGAAAGAAATAGCCAAATGATTTACACACAGGCGGTTCGATCTTAATGTTCTACAAATTCCAACATCTAATATTATGATAAAGATTAATAATCATCTTTAATTGCTCATCTCATTCATTCAGTGGAAGCCACACACACACATATGAATCATCAAAACCGAGGTACAAAATAAATAATGTAACATATATATAGTCTATTCATACTCATATATACACAAATAAATATATATTATCTTACATTGCACAGCTAGAAATATGATTCCCCTTTTGTTGTTGACAAATCAAGCCAAAAACGAGTAGACAATAAAGGCTAATGGTTGCTGACAAATTAAACCAGAAAATTAAAATCCACATATATATATATATATATATTTTTCCACGACATGTTGAATGGATTCCCCTTTTGTTCTTGTGTTTGGATCTAAGACATGGATATCACAGATGCTTTATTCAAATAACAAAGCATTTAGTTTAAACTTAACTGAAATCACATAACAATGAAAAAAAAAACCAAACTGAACTACTATGACCCAAGTGATTAAAATGATCAAGATTAACTTGTTTGTTGAATTTCTTGTTCAGATTCTTTATGTATTGAAGTAGATCCGCGCACTTAACAAAACCCCCCAAAAACCCCCTAATCTGGGTGAACTAATATGCTTTGAGAGAGTGACGACATAGATACTAGAGTGATACAAAATGCTACGAGAAAGAAGAGTTGCTGTGAGATTAAGCTGAGAGGAGAGGAAATCGATCGGAGTGATTTGGAGTGAGAATAAGAGTGTGGCGTTTTTTTCGGATTGAGGAGCTAAGAGATTTTTAGAATAGCGATATAAGAGTGATACAAAAGGTGTATAGGGCTTGAGGAGATATATTTATATGGGTAAATTTATCACAGTTAGTGATAGTGGTAATATAGATTATAACGGTTAATAACAGTGATAAATCAGTAATAATGACTAAAAAAATTACGACTGTTACAGACATTCGCAAAAATTTATTTTTATATCTATTTGAGATTTGTGACTGCTATTGACAGTCACAAAGCTTATGCCTGCCATTGGCAGTTACAAAGCTAGCGCTTAACAATCACAAAATGCTAGTTTTGGTGTAGTGCCTTTTTTACTACAAAAGTGGATTTGCACCTGGTTCCTTCTATAAATTGCACATTGTTTTACTGCAAAAGTAGATTTGCACCTACTTTTTTTAAAAAACTAAATAACTATTTTACTGCAGAAATGAATTTGCAGCTAATATCAAACATATACATGGTTTGTCATTGAAAATAAATCTAAAATTGCTCACCCTTATTACCATATATACACCCAATGCACTATTGTTTAATATTAAGAAATTATATCTGTTTAATTTTCTTAACATGAATAAATTTTGCTTGTAGACACAAACAAGTGGTGCAATGAACAAAGGAAAAATAAAGCAACTACCAGCTCTTACATTGCCTCGTAAGGCCAAAAAACCGAACAATCAACTTCCCCATGTAAACCGATGGGGACTAGGGCCAAAGCAAAAATAAATGAAAAAGAAAAGGGGAAAGCTATTAGATGCAACCTCCAACTATTAATCAAATAGGTAAATGAAAATCAAAAAAATATACCTGGAACATACGTTGAAGCTATAATGCGGACTCCCTTAGGCAAAATATTCAAGGCAATCTATGAGGGGAAGGTAAATATAAATAGTGTTGGGAAGATCTCAAAGGCAGCTGTACGGATTATTGGAACGTACAAGGAGAAGGAGGACGCATTTCAAATTGGTGCTAAATTGCTGAAGCTAACACCTGATGACATAGCAATTACTTTTGGGTTGCCTAAGGTCGGGAGGAAAATTGTTTTGCAACCAGGAAGAAAACTAGAGAATATGGACTATAAGTTTCAAATAAGGCAATTTCATGGCAAAGATAAGTTAAACAAAGCCGCAGTTTGCGAAGCCATGAATAGAACAATGTGTGAAAAAGGTCCCCAAGCTGAAGAAGATTTTGTTAGGTCAATGATTTTGTACATGCCAGTGACGACGTTCTTGGCAAATTCTAATCGATCTATTGGATCTTCATTTTTGCCATACATAGAAAAATTCAACAACATTAACACAATAGCGTGGGAAATAACGATTCATGAAAATCTATTGACGAGCATTAGAAAGTACTACAGAGATCCATTCAAAAAGTCTGGATGCGTCATACAAATGCTTGTAAGTTTATGATTATATTTTGTCAAAATATCTATTAAACAATGAATTGAATCTTGGTTATGTTATAGTGTTTAAAGGAACTAATAAAATTAACTTGATTAAATTTCAGTATTGGTTATGTGAACACACTAAACTCATACAACCATGTCAACCTTTCAAGGATGAGACACCAAGGTTTGTAAGGTGTGACCTCTTCAATCTTAAACTTGCAATGCAAACTAAGAGATTTGCGGATACAGAGGTACTAGTACAAATTGCTTTGTTAAAAAATGAATATTTGTGGATCTCTATTACAATTTTGTCACAAATGACAGGTGACAGAAAATATTCAAAATTTATCTGAAGATGAGCAAGCACTATTAAGTGCGCATGATGAAGAAATTGTAGAGGATAGAAGCGCAAAGAATATGAAGGTACTCACACAAATTTGTAGCTTATGTTTTAGGAAAATGTGTTATTTACTATAAAGTTTCCAAAGCAAATGCCATGACCAATGAACCTTAACTTATAACCCAACTTTTTTCACCTCATAAATAATTGAACTGCATTTGGTATGATTGATATGTGGATTTGTTGGATATTTTTTTTTTCTTAGTTGAAACTTTTTAACACACAGTTACACACATACACATATGTCCTTCTTGTTTCTTAAGAATTAACTGAAGTGCATTTGGTTTGATTGAATTATGGAGTTGTTTGGATTTTTTTTTTACTTACTTGAAACTTTATGATTTGTGGACTTGAGTGATTTAAAGTGGATTAATGTTAAACAATAGTGCATTGGGTGTATATATGGTACTAAGGGTGAGCGATTTTAGATTTAATTTCAATGACAAACCATGTGTTGTTTGATATTAGGTGCAAATTCACTTTTGCAGTAAAATAGTTGTCTAGTTTTTAGAAAAAAAGTAGGTGCAAATCTACTTTTGCGGTAAAACAGGCTGGGTGCAAATCCACTTTTGCAATAAAACGGTGTGCATTTTATAGAAAAAAATAGGTGCAAATTCACTTTTGCAGTAAAACAATGTGAAATATATATTTTTTACTTTATATTGGAGTGTGCATATATGTCCATATACATACATATATGTATGAACAAACCTACAAGATATATGTATAATGTACAAGATAGGGGTGTTTTCGGTTTCGGTCGGGGTAGAGATTGGGGTACCCCAAACTTTATAATTCGGTTTCGGTTCGGTTCGGTTTCGGTTTTCGTACCTATGAAACCCAAACCCTCCCCAAATGATTCGGTTTCGGTCCAGTTCGGTCTCATTCGGGGGTTTTTTATATTACAAACACTTTAGTTAAAAATTGCATTTTTTAAAAAAAAAACACTAAAATTGCACTAAAATCTGCTATGAAACTGCACTAAAATTGCTATAAAACTGCACTAAAATTTGCACTAAAACTGCAATAAAACAGCATGAAAACTGCAGTAAAACTTGCACTAAAATCTGCTATGAAGCTGTGCAAAAACTACTTTAAAAGAGCACTAATAAATAGCACTAAAACTGCCTTAAAACAACATAAAAACTGCAATAAAATGCAGTAAAATCTGCACTGAAACAGCACAAAACCTGCACTGAAATTGCAGTAAAACTACACTAAATCTGCATATAAATATCCATAAATCTAAAACAATCCATAACAAGCATTCAAAACTTCATAAAACAGCTCATAAATATTCAAAAGTTCATAAAAGTGTCCACAAATATTCAAAATAATCCAAACAATAGTCTATCCTTTGCCGATAACATGATATTTTTTGACATTTCTACATAAAAAAAGTATATACAATAATTAGTAAATTATAAAATAAAAAATAGAAACAATTTGAAATAAAGTATATTAATTCAAAAAAAAAATACCTTTTTCAATCTTCTCACAAAACTCCACTTCTTCCGCCATTGGTTCATGACTTAAAGCAACGTGACTTCCCCTTAGCCAATTTTAAGTACAAATTAAAGCTTCTACCATCTTGGGACTCAACGAATAGCGGAATGAATCAATTATGCGTCCACTAGTACTAAAACATGACTCGGAGGCAATTGTTGAAACCGGAATAGCCAAAATGTCACGTGCAATAAGTGCATGAACTACTAACCCCAATGCTCCATGAATAGCATATATATTACAGATCCAGGTAGTCTAATATATTTATTTATGTTGTAACAAACTCAATAATTGTTTACTACGGTTATAGTTGCAGTTACGCATGTCTTATTCAAAGTCAAAACTTCCATTCTTTACAAAAGTAAATATTTTATGAAAAAGGAATTTCCACCGAGCACAGAAAAGCTATGTAAAGTAAAAGAAAAAAAATTAAAAGTAAAATTGTAGTTAAAACTGTGACACAACTTTAGGTTGAATTATTAACACTGACTATTGACATATATATATATATATATACGCACACTTGTGGATTAACTTTTTATTAATTAAAGTATTTTATTTGTTTTCCATTTATCTTTCCAATATCATATTGGAGTAGAAAAAACTAGTTTTATTAGTGGATCTCATAATCTAGTGG
Source organism: Lonicera japonica (assembly GCA_021464415.1). Classification (NCBI taxonomy): domain Eukaryota; kingdom Viridiplantae; phylum Streptophyta; class Magnoliopsida; order Dipsacales; family Caprifoliaceae; genus Lonicera; species Lonicera japonica. The sequence continues at coordinate 280,905 of JAKCWG010000159.1, forward strand.
CCACAGTAAAAGTGTAAGAAACATTTGTAAAATACTAAGGCTTTCTAGTTTCTCAATGTATGTATACATACAGTATACATAAATCAACAACAATAATTTTAAATTAACAGCATACATACATCAATACATCATACATACAGTTATATATACACATATTAATTATTAACAGCAATCATCCATATATTTATGAATTTATGATCCAAAAAAGGAGTAAAAAACATAGATATATATATAAAGCATATATACACATAGACATAAACACATATACACACATACACTACTAAGGAAAGAGAATCTGAAGATTTTTAAAACAAATCAAGGAAATTTTTTTTTAGTAAAAACAAATCTACATTTAGAGGGAAAAAACATAGATATAGATTTAGAAGAAAAAAAAACCTGATGGTAAGGTTTTGAAGGTGCAGCGGCGGTGAGATGGTGTGCGGCGGTGAAGCGGTGTGTGGAGGTGTGCGGCGGTCAGGCGGTGTGCCGTGTGCGGCGGTCAGTGAGTGAGTGAGCTTGAGAGAGAGAGAGAGAGATCAGAGAAAGAGATGAACAGTGGTTAGTGGTCAAGGAGCTGTGGGTAACTGGGTATTGCGATAGTGCGGGCGTGCGGCGGATATGGGAGAAAAGTGAGAGAAGTAGAGAAGTGGCTACTGAGAACTGAGAAGTGAGAAGAACTGAATAGTGAGTAGGGTTTTGGACTTTTTTTTCACTTTTTATATTTTAAACGGTATCGTTTGAACTTTGAAGTAAGCAAAATTTTTATTTTTTTTAAATCACTCGGTTATTTCGGGGTGAACTCGGGGAAACCGAATCCCAAACCGAACCGACCCGAATCAGTCGGTTTCGGTTCTGATTTTTTTTTTGGTTCAGATAAATTCGGATTACATCGGATCGGTTCGGTTCGTTCGTTCGGTTTTCGGATTTCTGACAACACCCCTAGTACAAGATATGCTCTGAAGTAGAAAAAGGACAAAAAAAATCCTAGAATAGTATACACAGAGATCACAAAGAAGAGAATTAGAGAATAATATGACTGGCTTCAATCTGTGGGTTCTGAGCATTAGCAACATGAGTATTGAGATGCTATCCGTATCCTATGGCCAGATATCATCTGATAAGTTCGATAATACAGTGACTACTACACATCTCGAACTCTCAGCAAATATAACCAAGACAGACTTCATTTTGAGTCAGGGCAATCAAATGTCATGAAGACTCAAAAACCTACGTATTAATGTATATTGTGTATCTAATTGATTCCAGCCAGTATTTTTAACATATTAGTCATTCTTCAATTAAAATCTAATCCTTGTTGATCACTAAGGAAAACTGAGGACCAGAAGAATAAATTGTGAACATCACCATATCCTATATTGCTTTTGATTCCAAGAAGTGTAAAATTCATTATAAGCAGCAGAAGAAAGAAACTGTTTGTCCTACCAACACTCGGCCTTCAGCAATCAAATGGAGCTTTAATTCGAAAATGAAAAAAATCATGACTATAATAAATCCAGCAACAAGACACAATGAAGAAAAGAAAGAAATAAGCTGAAAATCCTAATTTAACCAGTTCATAGGAGTGAATTCTTTAGGAACATGTAATTTATTAACTAAATCTATAGAAATCAAACAGAATAGAATTAATCAAACAGAATAGAACAATATATTATGCATGTAAAAGCTAACATTAAAACAAATTATCATTTGTAGTGCTGATAGTGCACAATACGTGTGTGAATTTATTGAGCGGCTTGTTCGTCAGGAAAAGATTCCGGCAGCCATGGTACCTGATCTAATGCAAGCAAAGCGAGCAAAAATCACCAATCTCTTATTGGCAAATGAAAGAAACTCCTGGAAACCTCAAGAAGATGTCGTTAAGGATATTGTGGAGTTTTTAAATACCAACAATGATGTTTTAGAAGATAATGAATAGGAAAAAATAGCAAAATCATGACATTTTGTACAGTGACAGGATGATGAACCAATTTTGTAGAGTGATAGGATGGTGAACCAAATTTGTAGCTTCATAGGGCTGTGAACTAATTTTGTTATCCAATAGAATGAAAAACATATTTATCATGAATAGTTTTTGCTAATCAATATAATCAATATATATTTGATTACAATTTTGTGTTGATTAATATGTGTTTGATTATGAATTTAAGATTAATGTGCTTTTGGATTACTTTGAACATAATGCAAAATGTGAGGCACCTAATGAATCTGTTATTGTACAAAGTGGATTTGAACCCAATTGTAAGAAATAACTAGGTGCAAAATCACTTTTGCAGTAAAACAGAAGAGGTGCAAATCCACTTTTGCACTAAAACAGTGTGCATTTATGAGAAATAACTAGGTACAAAATCACTTTTGCAGTAAAAACAAGGGAGCTGAAAATCCACTTTTGCACCAAAACAGTGTGCATTTCTGAGAAATAACTAGGTGCAAATCCACTTTTGCAGTAAAACAGGGGAAGTACAAATCCACTTTTGTACCAAAACAGTGTGCATTTGTAAGAAATAACTATGTACAAATCCATTTTTTCACCAAATTTGGAAGCAAGATAATCATACATGTTTTGTGCAAAACCATGCCATTGATAATCATATATATTCTCCATAGATTTTATTGATTACACAAAAATAGATGTCATCCACAAAGAAAAAACACTAACATGGCAATCATATATCAAAATTAAAATTACATTATTTTAAAATCAAAACTAAAGGAATCCGAAAAAATTCTCAAATACCATCATACCAAAATTTTCAATTTCAAAATATTCACTAAATGTAATTATACTATGCTATAGTAAAATCTAAACAATAGGTGCAATGCATGTCTTCTTATTATGATATCCATAACGGTTACGCCTTCCACACGTCCGTTTCTTCTTTGTAGTTGAATCGGTGCTCTCAATTCGATTCTTTTTAAGATATTCGGGTTGAGTTTTACAATCGGGAGGTAAAATTTTTTATACATCCGAGACATTAGTAGGATGATCAGAAGTTGGCACCGGGTAAATTGCATGAGTATAAGAGCTTTGAAAGTTACACGTAAAGAAACAAGGATCACAATAGTCATAAACAATCTTCCTATCTACCAAAATACACAAAACAACATGTGAAAATTGGAATCCATCAATCCGCCATGAATTACAACCACATTCTCATGTTGAAAGATCTACACGATAAGACTTTTCTTCCATAACTTCAAAGACGAAATCAGATGATTTGACAACCCTCCATGTCTAACTCTCATTAACCTTATCCTTCAAGCATTTTTCAACCTTCTGACAAAAGATAGTTTTCCAATTCCTCAACATTTCACATCTATCCGACATTTGCTTCATTATTTTCACACGAGTTTGATCTAGCATTGTTGTTATAGAAAGATTTCATTCATTTACAACCCAAGAGTTATAACTTTCGGCCATATTAGAACACATAACACCATATCTTCCTCCAGAAAAAAATGCATTAACTCAATGATCAAGTGGTGCGCCCCTAAAGAAATCTTCTGTAACATTCTTCACAAGTGTCTTAAGGTCATTGTACGCATTTTGAAACTTGTCAAGCGAGCGAGCATATGCACAACTAGTAAACAAACTTAAAGCTAATTTTCGTTTTTTATATTTTGATGGAAAACATGAACTGAAGTTATTCCTCATATGCCATAGGCAATAAGCATGAAAACTATTAGGGAATGCCCTAAGAACTGAATTGATCAATCCAACATGTCTATCTGAAATAAATGTTAACCCCTTATTAGTTCCCACAATAACCTTCAAATGCTCCAAGAACCACTGCCAGTTATCCACATTTTTCTGCATCCACTACAGCCATTGCAAGTGGAAAAATACCTATAAAAATAATTTAAATTAGAATTGATCTATACTTGATTAGATTACCTGCAAAGCAAAAAGACTAAAAAGTGAAATAATAAAGTAGACAACATACAATACAAAAATTAATCACAAACGTACCTCCATCTCCATTTGTCGCATTGCAGACAACATACAACCCTTAAACTTTGCCTTCAAATGGCAGCCATCTAAATATAACAACGGCCGACAAAAGTTAAAGCCATATATACAAGCTTTAAATGATATCAATAGTCTCTTAAACTTATGACTCTCTTCGTAAACCTCAAGTACAACATAGCTTCCCGGATTTGTTCGCTTTATACTATCAATGTACCCTACAAGTTGGTTGTACGATGCAGAATCATCCCCATGAATCTCTTTGATCGTAATTGTTTACCTTGAAGGTCTTAATCTTATTTTGATAATAACAATAAATCAATCATGTGTAATTTAACATGTTCTTGATATAAGATTATAGATTTCTTATTTGGAAAATCAAGAATAGCATGATTGCTCAAAGAAAGTTTGACAAGGATCATTCAATCAATATCCGATCAAGTCAACGAAGCATTGAACTAAAATCGATTTATCCGAATCAAGATCATTCAACTACAAGCATTGGTCAAGTCAAAGAAGATCATTCTCATCACTCACAAGCTATCAATACATCTCATGAAGCACAAAAGATCAAGATCATTTGCCAAAGCCTCAAAGAAAAAGCTTCAAGCGAAGAATCAATTTTAAGAAACAAATCGAAGCATTCGAAGACTCACCTATTCGGTAATTGAGTGTTTGCTTAGGATTAATGTAAAGTTTATTAATTGATTTATTATATAGCTCAAACATAATCTTGCATCATTCTTAGATTGATCAAAATCAGTTTGAATCAAAATTTCTTTAAAAACATCATTCTTGCAAAAACTGGTTTTTAAATAAATTCATATTAAATTCAAATGATCATATTTTGAGTTTTTACAAAAATAGGTGTCTTAGGAAATTATTTTTGAAGTCCCCAAAGCATTAGAATTGATTTCGGAGCTTAAATGCAAAAGTGCAAAAATTGGGATTTTTGGCCTTTTGGCCTGTTGGACAGACTGGTCCATCAGTCGACTGATGGTTTTGCTCAGTCGACTGAGGGTCCATCAGTTAACTGATGGTTTTGCTTAGTCGACTGATGCTCCAGAATATAGCCGATGGATTTCTAATTTTTTACTATTTTTGGTACAAAACTTCTACCAAACCTCTCAAATGGCTATATCACTTTTGGGACTATAAATATGACTTCCAAGACTCATTCTAAACACCTTGAATCACTCTCATACTTCATACTTCATCTATCTTCAATATCTAAAGATTCAAAAAATTGTTTTTGATCAATCATCATTTATTTGAGCTATATCATCTTGATCAAATAGCATAACTCTAGTGTGAGCTTCAAATTGTATTCTATACACACTTGAGAGAGTTATTGTAAACTGGTGTGAATCACCAAACAATTAGATTTCATTGTGAGAGGTAAATCTCATAGGAAAAACAAGAAGGTAAATTCTTATTTAGTTTTTGTGAAAGGTAATTTTCACAAGGTTAGCAAGAGGGTATCTTGTGAGAGTATTGTGGTGTAGCAATACTTGTAGAGTGTGTGAGACAACACTTGTAGAGGTTTGATCTTCACCCGGAAGGAGATTGATTTTAGTGGAAATTCTCGGGGAACTAACCGAGCGCGGACTATGGTTTGGTAAACCAAAACCGTGTGGACAAAAAGCCTTGGACTTCAAATCGGTTCAATCTTTCTAACTCAATCTCTTTATTATTGATTGTTTAAATTATTTGAGATTGCTTAATTATTTGCTCTTGTGCTTGATTGTTTATTTGCTTACATTCCTTGATAAATTTGTTTAGTAAATTTTTTTACTTAAACATTTTCGAAAAGTTTTTAAATTCCGCATTAAGTTTCAAAAACCCTATTCACCCCCCTCTAAGGTTGAAATTCGACTAACAATTGGTATCAGAGGGTGTACTCTTGTTTTTGATTTCACAATCTTAGAGTCCTCGATCATGTCTTATTATCAAGGAACCGGCCTTTTCGAAGGTGCTTCTACCTATAGACCGCCATTGCTAGATGGCAAAAACTATAGCTATTGAAAAAATAGAATGTGTACATTTTTACAAGCTAATGATTTTGAACAATGGAAGGTCACACTTGTTGGACCTTATGAGATCACAAAAACCGATGATAAGGGAAAAATCATTCCCAGGTCTATATCCGAATATGATGAGGATGACATTAAAAAAAATTCAATTCAATGCTAAAGCTTTAAATTCATTACATTGTGCTTTGACTATGGATGAATACAATAAAATCTCTAGTTGCAAAACCGCAAAAGAGATTTGGGACAAGCTTGAGGTTACCTATAAAGGAACCTCTCAAGTGAAGGAGGACAATATTAATATTCTTGTCCATGATTATGAATTGTTTAAGATGGAGCCTAACGAATCACTTGCTTCTATGTATAGTCGATTTTCTATTCTCACTAACGCTTTGGACCTTCTTGGCAAGGTTTACTCTAATGAAGAGAAAATTCGAAAGATTCTTAGGATTCTTCCAAAAAAATGGAGACCTAAGGTGACGGCAATTTAAGAAGCTAAGAATCTCAAAACTCTTAGCATGGATGAGCTCTTGGGTTCTCTTAAAACTCATGAAAAGGAGCTAGCAAGAAAAGAAGGAGAAAAAGCAAATCTAATGACAATCTTTGCTCTAAAGCCTAATGAAGGAAAGGGTGGAAAAGGAGATGGAGATATGGCACTTCTCTCTAGGAAATTTGAAAAATTCCTAGCAAAGAAGAAATTCTCTCAAGGGAAGCTCGACAACTATCCCTCATCCTCAAAGAACTTCCACGATAAATCAACTATCTCAAAAGTTGATAATGAGAAAAGGAAATGCTTCCATTGTCATGAACCGGGACATTACAAGTCAAATTATCCGGTTAGAAGAAAGGAGAAGAGAGCAAAGAAAGAAGAATTGTACAAGATGTTGAAAGATGCTCTCAAAGGGCATCCAAGCAAATCGGATGAAGACGAATCTGATATTGAGTCAAGACGATAATAGAAAATGCTTGACGAAAGACTAGAAAATTAGGTTTAAAGCTTAGAATTCTTAGATCCCCCGCTGCTCCTCTCTAAACCCTTGGGGGTGTTGGCCTATTTATACTTCTCGGGGAAGATTGTCGCACGACATTTTCCTAGAAAAGGCAAATGTCGTGCGACAGAGTGTAAAATGTCACACGACAAACAGCTGAAGTGATGTTTCTGATAGACTGGTCTGTCAGATAGTGGATGGTCTGGTGTCAAATAGGTTTGTCGCGCGACACAAGGGAGATTGTCGCGCGACATACTTATTTGTCGTGCGATAATTCCCCTTAAAATAGGTTTGTTTGGCCAACAAACCCTTTCGGGGCAGTCTCAGGTGTTCGGGTGGATTCTGAACTCCAAAAACAGTACTTCTCGAAGGTCGTTAGGGTTCTTGCGGGGGTCATGGATCGGGGTGTCTACAGACCCTCTCGACTTAAGCCCCTTGCTTGCAAGGAATTGAGGCGACTGGAAGAGACCGTGGTCCATGGCTCCCACAAGAACTCTAAGGAAGTGTGTGTATGCAAAAAAGTGTTCATGAATGCCTCCGGAGAGGACTTGTGTTCGGTTTTACCTCCGGGGAGGACTTTTTGTTACCTCATTGTTTCTTTCGAGGACTTTTATTTGCTCCACTTGTCTCAGATGGGAAGACTACCATTGTTCCACTCGCCTCAGGTGGGAGGATTACTATTGCTCCACTTTGCCTCTCTGGGAGGGTTTTTGATCTTCTCGCCTCATCTGGGAAGACTACCATTGTTACACTTTGCCTCTTTAGGAGGGCTTTGATCTTTTCGCCTTATGTAGGAGGACTACCATTGCTACACTTTGCCTCTTTGGGAGGGCTTTGACCTTCTCGCCTCATGTGGGAGGACTACCATTGCTACATTGTGCCTCTCTGGGAGGGCTTTGATATTCTCGCCTCATGTGGGAGGACTATCATTGCTACACTGTGCCCCTGTGGGAGAGCTCTTGTTCTTCTCGCCTCATGTGGGAGGACTACCATTGCTACATTTTACCTCTCTGGGATGGCTTTTGTTCTTCTCGCCTCATGTGGGAGGACTACCATTGCTACACTGTGCCTCTCTAGGAGGGCTTTTGTTCTTCTCGCCTCATGTGGGAGGACTACCATTGCTACACTGTGCCTCTCTGGGAGGGCTTTGATATTCTCGCCTCATGTGGGAGGACTATCATTGCTACACTGTGCCCCTGTGGGAGGGCTCTTGTTCTTCTCGCCTCATGTGGGAGGACTACCATTGCTACATTTTACCTCTCTGGGATGGCTTTTGTTCTTCTCGCCTCATGTGGGAGGACTACCATTGCTACACTGTGCCTCTCTAGGAGGGCTTTTGTTCTTCTCGCCTCATGTGGGAGGACTACCATCGCTACACTGTGCCTCTCTGGGAGGACTTTTGTTCTTCTCACCTCATGTGGGAAGACTACCATCGCTACACTGTGCCTCTCTGGGAGGGCTTTTGTTCTTCTCACCTCATGTGGGAGGACTACCATTGCTACACTGTGCCTCTCTGGGAGGGCTTTGATCTGTAGAAAGAGAGAAAATTGCCTCTGCGAGGGCTTTTTGTGAGTACTTTTGCCTCTGGCGAGGGCTTGTGCTCGTGATTTGCCTCGAGGAGGGCTTGTGTTGTACTCTGGTGAATTTGGTTGTCTCTCTTAGACTGCTAGAGTGAGAGAAAGAGAAGTTTTGCGAGGGTGAAAAGAGTTTCTCGGGAGTTTAAACTTTACCCGAATGTCCCTTTTCCCATATCTTTTTTGAATTTTTTCCCTTATGTTTTCCTCGAGTGAAGATACTTCTCTTAGAAAGAAGTTTTCGAATTTCTTTTGCTCTTCGCAGAGTGAGGATTCGAGGTTTTACTTTTCCAAGTCATCTCTTTTATATCGTGCTGAAAAGAAAATTTGCTTGAAAGGTCAATCTCTGATCTTTAGTTCTTACTCTTGGTGGGCCCACATCGTTTTCTATTTTTCGATACCCTTATTTCTCCCTCTTTTTTTGGGAAAGACTTTTCCTGACCTTCTCTGTTTTTGACCAAGAGTCTTTTTTATCCCTTGTCGTGATCAGGAGCCTTACTCACCCAAAACGAAGCCCTGAGCTGGTTTTGGCCTAGCTGTCACTTTTGGTGTGGCTCTCCCTGTCACTTTGCATTTCTGTTTTCTCACTTGCTTCGGGTGCTCATGCGGGTTCCTTCTCTTTTCTACTTTTCCACTTTTTTCTATTCCCGTCTTATTTTGATCTTGTCCTTTTTCCAAAGATGGTTTTTGGAGATCAGAGATTACTTTAATCATTTGTGTTTTGTTTTCGCATTTTTCGGAAAGATGACTTGGAAACCTCTCCTCGAATTTTTATCTTGAGTGTGCGGTATTCGAAAAGGTTTTTCGAAAACTGTTTCTCTGAAGTACCTTGCAGTAGACAAAATGAGACAAAGGTCCAAAAAAATCAAGGGAGGGAACAATATGTCGCGCGACACCTAGGTGGGGAAGTGTTTGTCATGTGACAAAGAGCCCATTTGTCGCGCGATAAATTGAACCAGTATATAAACCCCTTGCTGAGCTCATTCCACCTCATTCTCTCCTTTCTCTTTCTCTCTTCTCTCAAGCGCGGAAGCCCTGCTGCTTTTTCTATTTTTTTGACTTTCTCACTACTTCACTCATACACAGATGGATCCTGCACAGCCAGATAGACTGGAGGGTGACCAGGAGGAAATCACTTTTACTGATGCCCAGGGAGTTCTCCAGTGCAGCCCTCACCATGATGACTGGGCGGACCTCGACTGGTACGGTGAGGACGGGGTGGACCGCGGTCGGGCAGTGGTCTACCGAAATGTTACCCGGGCTGCTCCGGTCCCGGATGTTCCTTGGCTCTTGATGGAGCCTATTTCTCACGAGATTCGTCGACGGTCTCTGGTATGTTTTCTTTCGTGTTGTTTCTTTGTTCGATTATTTCTGTCGTTTCCTGCATGTATTTAATCAATTCTTTATGTTTAGTATGCCTGTCTGTTTAGAAATAACGTCCGATTTTAGTGAACACATACTTTTACTTATGATACCCTTTTAGGTTTTTAGAAAATTATATATTTTGCCCCTATAACCCTATAACTCTCATAATTACACCAAAGTACCCTCAGGTTTGGAAAATTACATAATTTTACCCTTATAACCCTATAATTCTCATAATTACACCAAAGTACCCTCAGGTTGGAAAATTACATAATTTACCCTTATAACCCTATAACTCTCATAATTACACCAAAGTACCATCAGGTTTGGAAAATTGCATAATTTACCCTTATAACCCTATAACTCTCATAATTACACCAAAGTACCCTCAGGTTTGGAAAATTGCATAATTTACCCTTATAACCCTATAACTCTCATAATTACACCAAAGTACCCTCCGGTTTGGAAAATTACATAATTTACCCCTATAACCCTATAACTCTCATAATTACACCAAAGTATCCTCAAGTTTGGAAAATTACATAATTTACCCTTATAAACCCCATATATATATCACTATTTGTTGTCTACAGTGGGTTAGCTGAGGTTGGGGTTCTCCCAACACGATTTCTCTGGAGTGGCGACAGGCACCAGCCCCTGTCCAGGAGTTGCTTCTTGCGACTCCTTTTAGTTCTCTTTTTGATGCCCTCCCAGAGCAGGTATCTAGGGCGGCAGTTTTGGTGTCGGTGCTAGCCTCCCATTGGTGGGATACTACTCATACCTTCCATTGGAGCTGAGGCAAGATAACGATGACCCCCTTGGACCTATTTGCTCTGACCGGGATTCCTTTAGGGGGTCCCTATCCAGATTGATGTCCCTTTGCGTCTGACGGCGGAGGGTATCGTGGGTGCATTAGGGTGATTTCCTGAGCAACGGAGTTCGGGCGACACCATCCCTCAGCCGATTTTGGTGTCGCGTCTGGCAACAGAGAGAGCTCGATTGATTGCTTCAAGAGCGCCGATGACCCGCCAGGATGCGCATCAGTATGCCCGCGTCCTTCTCTTAGTGACGCTCCATGATTTGTTCGAGGTCCGTGGGGGGGACACGGCCCATCTCTGGTGGCTGCCCTATCTTCGAGACTTCAATATCATGTTCGACTATGACTAGGGGGCTTCATACTTGCCGTTCTTTATGATGCTATGGACCAGGTTTCCTGTCATTTGGCCCTGAACCTCAAGGGCTTCTCATTGCTGTGGGAGGTATATAGTTCTGTCCCCTTATCTTTGCTTCAGTCCTTTACATATTATCTGCTGATTGTTGTTGGTTGGTTCGTGGCTTATACCTGTCTGGGTCGCGCCCAGGTAGATCTCCTCGTTGGTTTTACAAATATCATTATCTTTATTACGTATTTCTGAAAAACTTCCATTTTTTGAAAAAAGGTTTCTTCTCATACAATTAACAAGAAAAGGAGTAGAAAAAGAAGTAAAAGCAGATATTCAACAAATAAACAGGAGTCCACATATAAGAGTCTAGTTTTCTAACTTCCCTAGCAGAGTCGCCACTGTGAGAATCCGCAAATGCGACCCTCGGGTCTCGCTCCCGTTCTTAGGCGTCTGAAACGTCGGAAAGGATTTCGTCATTCCATTTTCTTCGTTGCATTGATATTTCAATATCGGGTGTACTTATGTCCTATTTCTAGATGCAAGAGGGTTCGTTCAGAGTCACCAGTACGTTTTACAAGAAAACGAACAAAAAAAGTCGTGTAAGAGGAAAGGCTACAAATAAGCCTTTCTTTACATGTTTGTCTACGAAACCAGGATTCTATAGGGTTCGAAAACTATGTTACGGATTGGGAAGGTGTTAGGCACCCATTCCACCCTTTCGGCCTCTAGTGGTCTTATATGTTTATTTTATGTTGAAAAACTTGGATGCTTTTACTGACAGTCTACTACTTTTCTAGTGAGAGGGATAAAAGCCTTTGTGTTCCGGGATCCAATGTTTTATTTTGAAATATGTAAATACAAGTGACAAAAATTGTTTTATTTTAAAGAGAGTTTCTCGTGTTATTTCTCAGATAATGACGGTTTTCTCGAGTTTTAACTTCTTTTGGGAAAGTTCGAATCTTGTATCGGGACTAATTCAATATGGAATTAGGACTCTTGAGGGGAGTTCTACCAGATATACCACAGTCTATGAAAGAGATAGGTTATAACGGGTTTTAATTCCTGAGTAAGTTTTATCGGTCCAGATTTTGAAAACAGAATTTTGTCCGGATGATAATGTACTTACTCTTCTGGTTTTATAAATGATTTTTATCAGGGTCTTTTGTTTTGAAAATAGTAGACTATTTATAACTTGGCAATAAGTTTGTTCAAATAAAACGTGGATAGAACAACGGAAGTAAAACAAGTACACACATATTTAATTTAAAATACTAGAAGGGACTTTCTTTACCTTCCCGACGAGAAAATATAATACGGCAAAGAGATCTCCGGCGATAATAATCTTTTCCTTCTTTAGATATTCCCAAGAATTTGATTCCAGAAGTGGGACACGTCAAGTGTCGAGAATAGATTCGATAATTCTTCAAAAATAAGACGATAATAGAAAATGCTTGATGAAAGCCTAGAAAATCAGGTTTAAAGCTTAGAATTCTTAGATCCCCCGCTGCTCCTCTCTAAACCCTTGGGGGTGTTGGCCTATTTATACTGCTCGGTGAAGATTGTCGTGCGACATTTCCCCAGAAAGGGCAAGTGTCACGCGACAGAGTGTAAAATGTCGCACGACAAATGGCTGAAGTGATATTTCTGACATACTGATGTGTCAGAGAGTGGATGGTCTGGTGTCAGATGGGTTTGTCGCGCGACACAAGGGAGATTGTCGCGTGACATACTCATTTGTCGTGCGACAATTCCCCTTAAAATAGGTTTGTTTGGCCAACAAACCCTTTCAGGGCAGTCTCAGGTGTTCGGGTGGGTTCCGGACTCCAAAAACAGTACTTCTCGAATGTCGTTAGGGTTCTTACGGGGGTCACGGATCGGGGTGTCTACAGCATGTAAATTCAGTTTAAGTGTGAAAAGAATGCATTGCATAGTATTCCTATATTACTAAGCCATTTTACAGGCCTAAAGTGGTTAAACAATTGAGGTTGGATACAATAAAGGAGGTTGAATGCGGAAAAGTGCAAGAAGGAGGTCCGAAAAAGAAATCAATATTCATTTCGAGGCCCGAGGCGATAAAAACTTAGCAAATTACCCCCAAAGTGATGCAAAAAGACAATAAGCAAGTCCCTAAGCATGAATGAAATGAATGCAAGAGTCTAAGATTGATTCGAAGAGAAAAAAAAAGCTCAATTGAATCGATTCCTGAAGTTTATAAATAAAAACCAAGAATTGCCGTAAGAAACCTGAAGTTATAACTAATCAAAAATTTTATCCATTAAGAATTTGAAGAAACCTCCAAAAATAAAAGTTGTAGAGATCTGAATTACCTACACGTAGGAGAAAACAGTGCATCAGTCGTAGTTTGAAACAAAAAATTATGAGCAAAAGAAGAAGTCATCATAAAGAAAGGGACCCCAATTTTGGACCCAAATTCAATTTTAAGCCATGTCTCAGTCCGTTTCTTCAAGTATTATCAAAATCACGACTTGAAACACATGTGTACCATTTAAAAAGTCATATATCTCATATTTTAGAGTACGCAAAAATTTAGAATCGATTAATAGAGAGGCTGAGAGCACCACTACTTTCTGAGGAGCTTTCGCGCTGCATTTAAAGATCGAATTTGAGAGTTTTATTGTTTAATTCCTTAAAACAATCATTAGATTAGTTTGTTTATGATCTTTTGAGGCTAAAACTTTGCTATTATCAGCATTTAATTCATCAATTAATACAGTTTTCAATTCAAGTCTCAATGGCGTTAAGGGTAAACCCTAGTTTTCTTTTTTCTTTTAATTCGATTACTTTTATTTTTTTGTTTGCTTTGCTATTCATAGATTAGTTACTTAAGATCATATATATTCTAGAATCAACCTTAAACCCACATTTTTTGGGCTGGTTCTAAGGTTTATAGATCTATTTTGTCAATTTTTCGGTTTTTCGTCAATTTATACTTGATTCTTGTTTTATATTCAAATAGTTTATAATTTTTTCATGCTATTCATGTGTGATTCATCCTTGATCATTAAGAATCTAATTTTCTAAAATTTTTAAGGCCTGTTTGGTATGTGTTTATTTTTTTTCCTCAAATTTTAAAAACTGAACTCAAAATCAACTTTACTTTCACAGTTTCCAAAATTTATTTTACTTTACTTTCTCTCTTTAAAAAAACTTTTAAAACAACATAACTTTAAATTCAAAAATTAAAATTAAATAAAAAATATATATTTAAAACATACTCGTGGAGATCTATAAAATAAGATCCATTGTGACTATTTTTTAAAAAAAAATTATGTGTTTTTTAGTTGGTTAAAAAAAACTCAAACAAAAACCAAATTCACTTTTCAACATACTTCCAAATTCTTCCAAACACCATATTTTAAAAACTCAACTTAAAATCTCAACTCAAAACATCCACCAAACATCACCTTAGGGTTTAGGTCAATTTTGTTTAGTTTTTGTCGGTCTTGAGTTTATTTTCTAGTTTTTGTTGATTTTGTAAAACTTTCGTTTTAAATCGGAATTGTAAAATTCTAAAGCCAAAAGTTTTTAAATCTTATTTTCTACATTATTAGGCATTTGTTTACTATTTTTCATGATTTCTAAGATTATTTGCATGTTTGCTTTGATTATGGCTAGCTAAATTCTTTGTTAGGGGGTCCGTAAAGACCAGGTATGCCAACGCAGTGGTTTTTTAGACCCGAATTCAATTCTAATTAATTTTTTACAGGTTAATAGGTTATTATAAATATGATTTTTATTAAATTATTATCCAAATATGTTAATAACGTATTTTTATAATAAATTTAATAAAAATCTTTTCAACAAAAGAACTAAACTAGTTTGAATTATTGTTTGCGTGCTTATAAAAGTACCCTATAAATTCAATTTAAAGACCCATTTTTTAGGCACCCATATCTTAATTTTAAATTCGTAAGAGCACACGTACAATTTAGGGACCCTAATGATAAACACATGCATAGAACAAAATATTATATTTGCAACAAATATTTCATCACTAAATTCCTACACTAAAAATTAAACTTTTCCTAAATTTAGAGTTGAACACAAAAACGTGACTAGAATTAGTAAACTTGTACCATATTTATATCTCATTTTTGTATCACAATTATTTTTCAATAAAACTCAAACTAAAAAAAATCATACATCTTAATTTTTGTGATTTAAAATGTTAATGTATATTTTAATGCACTGGCAGTAGTAAAATGAAATTATAATTTAAAATCACTGGCAATTAAATATCAAAGTATTAAGGGTGTTTGTCGGTTCCAATCCGGTGGTTTTTAAACAATCCGCATCTAACACGATTTGATGTTGGTTTTGAAATTTAATATCATATCTAAATTAACACGTCTAGCCAATCCAATCCAATCCAAATAGATCGGTTTTCAAATAGATCATATTTAATACTAAAATTTCCAAAATCAAATGTCAAAAAATTGAATCTGAAAAAGGAAATTTAATAAATCTAACACCATTTTATCTAATAGATTAATACTAAAAAACCATGTACTACGGTTCAATTCCGCACTTGAAAATCCATCATAATACTTAACTAAATAGCAAAAAGCACCACCAAATCCTCACTGAGAAAAGTACTGCATTGACTTGATTTTTATTTGTTTTCCTCCTCAAAAAAGTACTGCATAAATCCACATTGAGATCCCGAATGTTCACTCTAGCGGTATTGAAGGGAATATTTTTCTCCTCAAACACAAGAGAGTTTCTAGCCTTCCAAAAACTCCATATAGCATAAACAAAAATCATCACCCACAGTACTGATTTCCACACTTTAGAATGCATCTTCTTCTCAACAATTATTGTTAAACCACTCCTCTATGGAAGCATTAAAAAACTTATACTGAAAGTTGACCAATTATAACGTGAATTTCTTAGAGGAACCAATTATTGTTAAACCATTCCAAGAAAATCATCACCCACAGCATTGATTTCTTGTTGGAACCAAAAACTTATAATGAGAGTTGGCCGATTAGGGTGCCTCTAAAACACATATCCTAACTATATAGACTACCTTTTTTAATAAAAATGGTGTTTAAATTGAAATATTATGGTGCTTTTACCAGCACCCTTGTTGTTTTTGCACTAAACCCTAACTGATTGACTTAAAGAGCGGTCTATACTCTCTAAATTAATTGGTTATGTATCCTTTTAGATTTCAAATTTAAGTGCGCTATTTTCGGTAGTCGTTTTAATTCCTACTTTTTGATACTGAAATTGCCAATTTTGTGTTTTCACTGCACGTTTTAGTTCAAATTTGATTTAAATTATTTTTTAACCTATTTGAATTAAATTGTGGTTTTTATTTAATATTTCTAAACTCGCTTTTAATAAAAGGTTATGTAGTGTCAAGTACTATTTCACTTTAATCAACAAGTGTTTTCGGTAAAATTAAGTAATGCAAATTGATTATATAATTAGTATTCGTAGGTATAGTTCATGTCACGTATGAATTATTGCAAAAGATTCGAGTTTATGAGATCAATTAGCTAGTGGATAGTAGGCTGATTTTTTTAAAAAAAATAACTAGAAAATAATTTCCGGTCCATCGAATTGTCCGTTGTGTTACCCGAAACTTATGGATACCCCTAGCACATTTTATTCTTAAATTTAATTAAAGTTTTTCACATGTTTAATTAATTTAGTGTGCTGTTTTTATTAGTTATTTTATTTAACCCCTTTTGCATGTTCATTTTATATTAATTTGGTTGCTTTTAACATAGTAATATTTTCCTACCGTTAGGATTTACTTTAGCTGTATGTTTTATTTAATTTAATTGCCACAAGTTATTTTATTTATCAATTTAAATTCCATTCTCTAATCCATATTTTATTTTTTCTTTACTTTTTACATCTTCATCTTTAAAGAAACATTCCTAACTTAAAGAACTACCATATTCCCCGTGGATCGATCTCGAACTTACCAATTATTTATTACTTGACCGACCACCTACACTTGGGTGTAATAACTCGCGTTGTTTTCGCAGAGTCACAATGTTCATGGACTCAATCATATTTCAATTGGTATAAGTCAACATATTGTAAAATAACTGGACTAGTCTCTATGTTTCAAAACCATGGAGGGGACATCTCAGAAGTACCTCCTTAAATCTTTTCCAAGATTCGTAAAAATTTTCATAATCCCCGATCTTAATAAAAATCGGATATCTGCCTTCAAAGTTCATTTGTCTTTGACATGAGAAAAAATTTAGTAAAAATTTTGGAAACCAAAGTCTCCCAAACAGTGACGGACCTAAAAGGTAGCGAATTGAGCCACACCTTTGCTTTCCCTTTTAGGGAGAAAAGAAATAAACGTAGATAAACTGATTCATCAGAAAAATTTAAAAACTCAAAAATGGCGCAAATTTCTAAAAAATTCTTAATATGGAGGTAAGGATCTTCTTGATCAATTCCATAGAAAGTAGGAAAGAGTTACATCACTTGCAGTTTAAGCTCGAAGTAGTTTGTGGCAGTGAAAGGTAAAACGATGCATGATGGCGGGTTGGTAGTGTTAGGAGATCGAGAAAAGCTCCTTCAAAGTTTTTGCTTCTTCTTGTTCTTCAGCTATTGTTTCTTCCTCAAATAAAGGATTAAGTTCTAAATTCTGTATCATATTCAATCTCTTAATACCACGCTTTCAAACAATGCTCACACACTACTCTAATCCTAAGTAGTTTTTATTTTATTTTTTATTTTTTATTTTTTATTTTTTATTTTATTTTTTTGTAAGGGAACTAGTAGAAAGAAATAATCAAAATTAGTAAGATGGTGGAAAAATGAATTTTCAAGTTCCCGGCAACGGTGCCAAAAACTTGTTGTGGATATTTTAATTACTCGCAAGTTCATGAATTGAATACTAGTATAGCTTAGGTAAGAGCTAGGTCGAACCCTAGTGGGATGATTTATCAACTAAAAATACGAATAAAAATAATCAATTAATAAAATACTAGGGTGGCGAATTTATATATTTGATATCATGTTCCTAATATTCATACCCAATAAACTTTACTCTTTGTCTCGCATTAATTTCATCTCTTGACTATATTAAATGCAAAAAATAAAATCAATTAAACCCAATTAATTTATAACATTCAAGTGTTAATTCTTCCACAGCCAAATTTATGTATAAAATCAAAACACTCACTATATCTGTCAAAATACACCCTATATCCGCTCTCAACAAATCATAAGGTGAATCCAACAAATCATAATGATAATCCAATATTATTTTTTTAAATTAAAATAGGCATCCAATAAAAAGAATTGTATTTAACATTAAAGTATTAAATTAGTAAAGTCAATTAATATGAATACGTGTAAGGGAATCAATCAAATATACTCATCATCAACCCTAAAAAATAACCTTGCCTAGCATGCTTGCAATTAAAACACAAAACATAATTAAATAATGCATAATTAAATAAATAAATACTTACTTAGGTACGCATAAATTAATTGGAGAAGAAAAATAATAATTCTAAATTAATTGTGGTACTCCACAAAACATCCAAATATTGCTCAACACGAGAAACCCACAAAGAAGAGAAGATGCTCGGCAAGATGAAGAAAAGGAAAAAAAAAATTATTAGTTTTAAAGCTCTCCTCTATTAATCGACAAGGAAGAAGGAAAAAATAATTAAATGGAAGTAACTTTTCTCAATAACCGTACCAGGAAGAATAAGAGAGAAAAAAATTGCGCCTTTTTCCTCTGTTAATTTGATGTTGTGCCCCTTTTTATAATTTGATATTGTGGGCTGACCTGCTTCTTTAATTGGCCCGCTGGTACAAGGATTGGCAAGTGGGCTTGGCTAGGACAAGAGCTTTGAATTTAAAAGTAAATGGCATGTTGTAGGAACAACTGAGTTATGTCTTTCATTAGACAATCCCTTTAAATAGGGCATGAATTCAATAGTACGCAGGGTTAACAAAGAAGTCCAATATGGCCCATGATACATAATTTAGACAATAAAATCCATAATACATATTTTATTTAGACAATAGCACACTACGTGTAATTTTCTTTAACACTCCCCCTTGTACTGAGTCGGAAATATAATAGTATATGTCTTGTTGCCTTGTTAAAATCTTGCCAAGTAACAAAAACCTTATGGAAAAAGTAACCTTAACCAAAGGAAAAAGAGTACAACATTATGACAATCATGTTAGACTTCCTCCGTTGAGTCTATACTTTCATTTGATCCTTACTTCGATCAATCGAATTTGTACGTATCATTACCTCGTTAAAAACCTTACCAAGTAACAAAACCCAGTGGAAAAAATAAACCTTGGTTTAAGGAAAATAGTACTCCCTCTGTCCCAATTTAATTGTCACATTTTGAAGAACTAAAAATTAAGGAGACATAATAATTACTCCAAGAGAAAATACTTATTTTCAAAAATACCCTTTACTTTTCTCTTAATAAAAAAAGGTGGCGGGACCCACAATAAAGAAAGTGGTGAGAGATTAAAGGGTAATATTGGAAATAATAAAAAGTATTCTAATTAACGACTTACTAAATATAGAAAGTGGACAATTATTTTGGGACATCCAAAAATGGAATAGTGGACAATTAAATTGGGACGGATGAAGTATAACATAACATTATGTAAATGTTAGACTCTCCCTCAAGTCTACACCTCCCCCTGATGTTTAAATTAACCAAGGAATTTGAAAAGCTTATGTATGTATCGTTGCCTCATTAAAACCTTACCAAATAACAAAACCCAGTGAAAAAAATAAACCTTGGTTTAAAGAAAATAATACAATGCCATCATATTTCACACCTTCCTTTGATCATTACTTTGATCATAGGAATTGGGAAAGCCTAAACACCCCTATATTTTTCACATGCTTTTCAAATATGGTTTTGGGCAAAGACTTGGTAAACCAGTTTTTCATATTCTCCTTAGAGTTTTGTGTGGGCCAGAGAGATACCTAACATCAACAAAATCAATTAAAATTTTATTTGGGATTTCAATGTAAGGGGGTGGCCATTTTAGCATCATCATTTACTTTAGATGTTGATATGATATCCCATTCACTTTTTTCTCTCTTAGGGAAAGAACGATCAAAGCAAATGGTTCCTTTTAGGTTTCTAATTATACTGTGTTGGCACTGAGCTAAATCTATCTAACAAGTTTAATAAGAATATTATGTCTAGTCGAGTATACTGTGTTAAGTGCAATAATGCGCATATTGCATTTATATGAAAATTTTCATCTCCAAACACATTTTTGTAATCTTACTTTGTACGAAATGGATCATTCTTTTGATCCGAACTTCAACTAACCATGGGAGTACTAGCAGAATGCGTTTTGTCGAGGTTAAATCGCCCGATTATCTTTTGGACATACGCAGATTAGTGGATTATTATTCCACAAGATCGATATTATATATTAAGATCTAAACAAAATTCAAGCTTTCCTAAGATTCTTTATCTCAAATTTGGATTTCAAGTAACTTGTTGTTTTTTTCTTAATTCATCAAGAGTACTTATATGTTTATATCATCAACATATACAACTATAATTGCTAATATGGAACTTGTTTTCTTTATGAATACGCAGGGGTATAATTCATTGTTCTTATATCCTTTCCTAATCAAGTAGTCACTTAGACGGGTATACCACATCCGTTCGAATTGTTTTAATCCGTAAAGTGAGCGTTTCAATGTAATTAAAAATGAACTCCGTGATTTAGAGTCATTTGACTTGGGTAATGTAAAGCCATTAGGCACTTTTATATATATATATCTAAATTGAGATCCCCATAGAGATATGCAATAACTACATCCATGAGCAGCATTTCCAGTAATTCGAAAACTACCAAGCAAACTAAGTAGCGGAATGTTATAACATCCATTATAGGAGAATATGTCTCATCGTAGTCAATTTCAGGCCATTATGAGAAACTTTGCGCCATAAAGCGAGCCTTGTACCTTTGTACTTCATTATTTTCATTATGCTTTCTGACAAATTCCCATTTATGTCATGGAAGCTTTACACTTGATGGGGGTAGCATTACCGGACCAAATACATGTCTCTTTGTCAGGTAATAAAGTTCTGCCTGGATTGCTTATTTTTATTTAGGACAATTTGTTCTTTGTTGACACTCTGCAACAGAGCGAAATTCGACATCGTCATGCTCTATGATACCTTGAGCAACAATGTATCATCAATGCATATGGAGAATCTTTTCATTAACTAATATGCCCTCTCTTAAGCCATTGAGATTTATTCTCTAAAATCATTTATAACTTTGGGGCATCCCCCAGTATTAATTCATGGATATAAGTATAATCAGAGATCTCAGGGGCTTTTACATTAATAATTAATTAATTAATTTGTGTCTTAATACACATCTTCTTTTGTGTTAGTATTTGTCGAACCAAGTGACCTCCCTTTATTTCTTTAGAAAGTCATGGCCTCAACCACACCTACACTAAGTGTGGTTGCAGCATCTTTTTCTGCGACACTATGTCCTTTATTGGGGACTTTCAAACTTGCAGTCATATTGTAGCTGGTGTGTTTGATCTCACCACTTTTTGATATCACGAAACACATCAGGCATTGAATATGTTAAGTTTTAAAGATCAATTATTCTCTTTCACTTCACTGTACATTGTGATGTGTCTGGGGATTAAGATGAGACAGAGTGTGGACCACGATAATTCTTGTCGTTTTTTCAGAAAATTCTTTTCCTATCTCCCCCTAACGACTGAAAGACTGTCTCATCAAAGTGACAA
Source organism: Lonicera japonica (assembly GCA_021464415.1). Lineage (NCBI taxonomy): Eukaryota > Viridiplantae > Streptophyta > Magnoliopsida > Dipsacales > Caprifoliaceae > Lonicera > Lonicera japonica. The sequence continues at coordinate 302,791 of JAKCWG010000159.1, forward strand.
TCTATAATTCTTAGCGGTGAAGTGATCGTCTGACACGGATTCCAAATGGCAAATTATCGTTAAGGATTCGTATCCAATAATAATATTTAATTGTCTGAGCGGGCCTAGTTTAGTGGGTTGTGAGGGCGCAATCAGCACATATGTGTAAAATATCAGGCTAATATTCAGTTATCAACTGGTACGCATATAATAGCCGTCTAATATTGGACTTTAAAACAAATAAATAAAGTTAGGTGCAATATTGCATAAACCCCAGTCATATATAGGCAATGTAGTGCGCATAATCAATGCTTTATCTACCATCTATATCCTTTTGATGATTACTTTTGGGAGACCTTTTTGTGTATGCACATGGAGAACATGATTATGTGATTAAACCCAAATATTCATTTTTATACCTATTTAGATGGCTTGATATGCATGAATTTCATTCTAATTATCCTAAATTATTAAGATTTGAGTTTTAATCATGAAATAGGATAGTGTGTTTGTTTCTAGTGCATTTTAGCCTTTTTACAAGTTAAAAATGAACAAGAATGAATCCAGAAGCAAATTTTCCCCAAATTAGTCATTGTTAGTCAAATTCAGAGCTAAATTGAGTTCAAGAAATGAACCAGAAGCAAATACCAAGCTCAAGTATGAAGGGGTGGATGAAAGAGACTAAAGGAAGCCGATAAATTAGTCCCAAGTGAAAAGAAAAAAGTCATTTTAATCAATTTGGAAAATTTCAAATAAAGAAGGGATTCACCACTCACAATGCTTGTGCTCCAACCAATTATGGTATTTATCCGTGCAAAATTTGAAGTAAATTCCAGAAATAAAAGTTGTATATCTCTGAGTTAGCTACATATAGGCAAAAACCTTGCATAAATCGGAGTTTGGAGCACACATTTATGGCTAAAATACGAACAGTGCACCGGATGATCAAATTCTAACGCAAATAAATAAGATAATTGAAGGTGCAAGAAATTATTGAAAGTGGGGCTAGCCTAGATGGATGGCATAAGTTGCATTTGGGCTATAAATCTTGTGCTCAATGCAAGGTTCATGCAACTTTATTTTTATATAGTTAATTCCATGTAAAGGTGCACCATAAATGATGCACCTGCACCATATGCAATCAGTTATCGTCTTCTAATTAAATTAGGTTTCTAATATATATATAAATCATTGAGTAGCAGTAGCCAGCCATCCATCATCATCATTCAACAACAACAGCAACATAATTCTCTCTCTCTCTCTCTCTCTCTCTCTCTCTATCTCTCTCTCTCTCTCTCTCTCTCTCTCTCTCTCTCTCTCTCTTGTTCTTTCTTTATTTAATTTTTATTTTACAACATTAAGGCTAATTTGTACCGCTCCCATTATTTTTTTCTTTAGTGTTAATTTGGAGTTAACAACAAAGTATTTAAGTACAATTTTGAGGATTAATTTTCATATTTAATTATTGGACTACACGCGTACTTTAATTACAGGTCCTTAATTTATTTACTGCATTGTTAATCTATCGTGTATAATTTATATGCTTAGATTGATAATTACTTTTCCAATTTATAAATTATATATGCTGTTTTATTTATGTAATTTATTATCTATGAATTTATTAGATATGTTTGGCTAGTTCGTTAATTAGGAGTATGTAAGGATTGAGTATGAAGACGCGATAATTTTTATGATTCAAATTCGATTCTAATTAATTTTATATATGTTAATAAGTCATTATAAATTTGATTTTATTAAAAGATTATCCTAGTATGCTAATCACATATTTTTATAATAAATTTAATAAAATCTTTTCGACAAAAGAACCAAACTAGTTTGAATCGTCATTTTTGCGCTAAACCCTAACCGGTTGACTTGGAGAGTAGTCTATACTCTCTAAATTAATTGGTTATATATCTTTTTAGATTTTAAACTAGAGTGTGTTATTTTCGGTAGGAGTTTTAATCCGTACTTTTTGATATCGAAATTGCCAATTTTGCGTTTCTACCGCCCGTTTTAGTTCAAATTTTATTTCAATCATGTTTTAAACTATTTGAATTAAATTATGTTTTTTTATTATATATTTCTAAACTCACTTTTAATAAAATATTTTGCAGTGTTAATCACTATTTCGCTTTAATAAACAAGTATTTTCGGTAAAATTAAGTAATGCAAATTGATTCCATAATTAGTATTAGTACGTATAGTTCATGTCATGATGTGTGTTTATGAGGTCAATTAGCTCGTAGATAGTAGGCTGATTTTTAAAGAAAAATTAATTATAAAATGATTCCCGATCCACCGAATTACCCGTTGTGTTGCCCGAAACTTATGGATACCCTAGCGCTTTTTATTCTTAATTTTAATTAAAGTTTTTCACGCATTTAATTAATTTAATACGTTGTTTTTAGTATTTATTTTATTTAGATTTATTCCATCTTTTTGTTATGCTAGTTTAGTTTCCTTGATCATAGTAATGTTTCGCTACCTTTAGAATTAGTTTTAGTTGTATGTTCTATTTAGTTATATTGCCTTTAGTTTATTTAGTTATTGATCTACATTCCATTATTTTCATATTTCATTTTTTCTTTATTTTTTTCATCTTTCTTTTGAAAGAAACATTCTTAACTCAAAGAACTACCCTCCTCCTCGTGGATCAACCTCGGACTTACCGAGTATCTATTACTTGACTGACTACCTGCACTTAGGTGGAATAACTCGCGTTGTTTTCACCGAGTCATTCTATACTTCGATTTTATGCGTTAATCATCAAGTACTTTTGATGTAAACTATCCAGTTTTGTTTTATCTAGTCTTATAAATATGATACAATAATTAGGGTGGTAAGCCCTTTAGCGTATAATATGTGCCAAGAGGTTTATAAATGCAACATTTTTGGCAGACAATTATTCAGTGTGACCAGAATGTCGAATTATCCACCAAATCCATAAAGTACTTTGAATGGTTCCGCATTCTTGATGGATTAATCGACAAATATATCATTATATTTTTTGTAAGAATGGCATATTTTATTTTGTATCTTTAGTATAGGAAGGTCTCGATCCTATTTTTTCTAAAATGCAGGCTTTGAAAAATTGGGTGTCGTTCCTTTGACAAGGTCAATGAGGCATAATAAGAAACATATATTTTTTCTAGTACTTTGAAAATCAATGATTGCTTTTGAGCATTACTAGCATCAACACATTGTAATGTGTTAGATTTGTATTCCATTTATTTGTCACTCAGAAGAGGGGATGTCCATGTAAGTAATTTAACACATGGATCATAATGACCACGGTGCACTAGGCAAGCATGCCAAAGCTTGTATGAGGCAGTGTCCCACAGTACATCATTGGTGACATCATAGAATTCGACAATCCTTATCGTATTGTGGTACATTACATTAGAAATACTCATAAATTTCTCTAAAATGCGTTTAATTGCATATTTGTTGAGAGGTTAGATAAATATGTTTTTGTTCCGTTCTTATATTTGGTTTTTGTATGATTACTATTGGTACGAATATCAATAACAAAGTTTAGGTTGCTCTGGGTGCATATAAAGCGTATGTGACTTTAACACCGTTTTAATATTAAAATGGTTAAGCAATTCTTCGCTCTTATAATGATTTAATCATCATAGTCACATACGTATTAGAAGTTATTAATTGCCTATTTTGTTTAATAATTATGGTGTTCCCACTATCAACAAATCATTAAAGTTATCCTCGATTCATTCCTACAGTAATGAAATCGAGTATAAAATTCGAACCATGTATAAAAAATCGAACATACCAAATACATCAGAATAAAATCCGAAACTTATTTAATAAAACCAACGATAATCAATCGAATATCTTGTTCAAAAATCTAATCCATCAAATGAACATAAAATTTAAGATAAAACCATAGTCTAATTAAAAATTAGGCAATATGCCTGTTCAACTATTTCTGAAAAATAAAGTGAATAAAGCAGATCAGTCAAAATCAAGTGCATCCATTAACTAAGCAAAGTCCTTCTTGCTACTAAAGTTTGTGATTGTGAAGTTGACATTAGCGTCATTATCTTCTTCATTCATAAAATGAGATTCTTTTTCTTTTGATTCTCGATATCTCTTGTAACTCGCTACTACTTTAGTGCTTGCATAGTAATTCTTGTATCAATGCCCATCAACTTTACACCTATAACATGGCTCATTGCCAACTCTTTTCTTTTTGACCGGAGGATTTTTAGGTGCATTTTTCATCTTCTTTTTCTGACCACTAGGTCCAATAGCACCGTTTCTTTTTCATACTTTGGAAAAGCCTCCATAACCAGCACAATAACTCCCATGTCCTTTTCCACGTTGTGCATTATTTCCATGTGGGTAGGGATCAGCACATCTAACCCTCTTTGCACTGGGGTTTTTTCCACTGTTCATCTTACTGTAGTTAGCCTCAGGAATTATTTTTATCCTGACGAGCCTGGCATTGTTATTCAAAAGAATCTCATTCGCAGTAGGTTGATCAACTTATTGAATGTTGTGATTCTTTTGTTATCATACTCGACCTTATACTGGTTTGCTATTATAAGTGCTGAAGTAGGGAAAGTGGAAAGAGTCTTCTGAATCATATCATCTTCTGTGAGATCCTTTTCACAGAAGTTGAGACGTGCCTTTAAGCGCAATATGTCTTTGTTGAAGTCATTACCCTTTTATGGTCAAGCGGATTTCGTTCCAATGAACGATCAATTCTGGGAGCAAAGTGTCATGAATGTTCCCAAAACGTCCCTTAAAAGCATCCTATAGTTCTTTAGGTGTCTTCAACTACAGTTACTCCCAGCGTAAGGTGGGATTAATGTCTCCTTAGAAACATTAATGCATTTGCTTTCACCTTGTTAGATGGTCCTTTGTCTGTGGGTTCTTTAAGGTCAGTGAGTGTGGCAGAGTATTTTTTGGCCACAAAAGAGGTTTCTACATCAGAAACCCATATATGGTACTTAAGTCCTTCTGAGTTCAAATTGTGAAATTCGGGACAAGTTGGGTTGGCCATTTTAATAAATAATAGAAAAAATATTACATAATTATGAGTACATCCATGTTAGTTATTTTCTAAAAATATAAATTATATTTCAAAACTAAGATTCATAAAGGTCGCATTTCTCAATACTATATGAAAATACTTTATCATAGTAATTATAATGCGCATGAACTTTCATCATCATGGAAACTTTTAAATTTATGACATACTAAATAAAACAATTAATATAAGTAATATTCAAAATTTTCTAAGCATGCCAATTTACCATAATTATAAAAATTATAAATTTAATTAATCAATCTCAAAATATATATATATATACACACACTTAAATATACCAATATCGAATTGAAATATACCAATAATTAATATACATATATTACAAAAATTATTAATAAGAATAATTAATATACTATTAATAATTAATACTCATTATTGTTATTATTATTACTCTCAGCATAAATCAAACAAAAATATAAATAAATAAAAGATATAAAGATCTATGATAAAAATGAAAATTTTATCAATCTAAAATGAAAAAGATAGGGAAAAAAATTAAAATGAGATTATTGACGTATTCGCTAAGACAAGGCATAAACGTTGGCAATTTGAAAAGAACACACACAGGTTAATATATAATTAAAATTATGCATATCTCTAAATATAAAATTGATTAGGTCAAAAGTATGCAGATCTGTTGTAAAAAAAATGAAACTTTTTTTTTTCGATAGGCACATATGAATAGGAATACACATGCTGGCGATATAAACAAATTAAGCAAAATTTGGCAACAAACAATGGATATTCTAAATAAAATAATTGCCCATGACACTACTTGATTTCCTTGTGAAGAAAATAATATAAATAAATTACTAACTGATATCAATCAAACCAAATAATTAAATACTAATATAAATACAAAATTTAAACTTATGGCAGAGAATCTCACATAGAAGTAAACATGTAATTTTCATCAACTAACTAACAATTAATATTAATAATAATAATAATAATAATAATAATAATAATAATAATAATAATAATAATAATAATAATAATAATAATAAAGTGATGATCTAAAATTGAAATTGAAGTGATGAATACCTTGGTAATATTGCAACGAGTATCGTAGCCTTTGTAAGGATAATCGGACTCAAAATCAATGCTACCATTGCGCTCTAAAAAAAAAATTGAAGCATTCTCCAATTCTTAGTGCGCACGGCTATCAAAAAGAGAATGGCAAAAATTAATTATCACTAAAAGTCTAAAACTATGAATGCTCTTGGCAAAAGAAGTAATTAAAAAAAATTCAATGCTCTTTCAAACTGTGCACACTTATCAAAGAGAAAGGATGGAAAAAAAGTTAAAAAAAAAAAAATAAAGGTTGCGGTACTCCCTTTAACAACATGAAGAATACATGGTTATTGTTAAAGTATTATTATTGCAAAGTGATAAGCCCTCCCTCAAAGTTGTAGTGGCAAAGTGCAGACAGTGGATTGACGGGGCAGGGAAAGGCAGGGTAGATCTGAGCGTGCTGATAACGTGTTATAGGAACAACAGAGTTATGTCTTTCATTAGACAATCCTTTTAAATAGGGCATGAATGCAATAGTACATAGGTGTGAGAATACACGCTTTCGACGTCGGCTCCTCTGATTTCCTGATTAATTTTGAAAAATGGTTCGTTTTATTATAAAAAAAAATGTGACGGTTTGTAAAAGGAATCAGAGTCTCCAATTTGTTTTACTAAACAAACAAAAGTCTGTGTAAAAGAGAAATATTTATGAATTAAACGATCTCTTAAACACAATTATTATGAAACAAGTTGATTCAAAGGTTTGGGGATTAAGTTACGAATCGGGAAGGTGTTAGGCACCTCCCTTTCGGTCTCTAAGTAAGATATGCGTGAAATTATAATCGAACATTCGCATGCTTATTGATGTTTACAATCGGTCAATGATTTTAGGAAAATGGGATTTTGGGGTGGGGATAGAAAACATGTGCTCCGTAATTCGCCCTTCGATTTTAGAAATTAGAGTGTGTGTGTGTGATTTAAAAAATAATTTTGATAATGATATATAGTAAAACAAGTGTTTTTGGAAAGATTTAAGGCTTTTCATAAGCTAATTCGATTTGGAACTGGATATCCGGCAATCCTCGAGATTCGTTCGTCAATAGTGTATCATAGTTTAATAGTTTAAACCAGCATCGACGAATTCAATACTCTCATATTGGATATTTTGGTAAGCACCGCGATTTATAAATTAAACCGAGTACAAATGCTTGTTGATTCCTTCGTAAACCGAGACTGATAAAATCGAAATTTTGTAAAATTAACTGATAAAAATATGTTTAAAATGATTTACAGCTCGTTCTACACCTTTGGTTTTGAAAACGGGGTTTAAATATGAAATCTGGACTGATTTTGAGATAAACAACAATTTTTACATGCGATTGATCAATGATAACTGATAAAATAAACAAAGATAAAAAATTAAAGCCAGACTGAGGTAAAAATTACCTGAGAGCCTTGAAAATAGTAAAATACTGTTTTAGAGCACTGTTCCCAAAATTCTAGAGCTGACTGATGATTCGAATGAGGTCTGTGCAGGTGTATTTATATGTGTAGAATAACTAATGGGCTGGGCCTGAAATTGTTTGTCCGCGGACACGGATCCTGGGAAATATGTCCACACGACACACACAGTGTGTATCGTGTGGACACAAATTCAAGGATTTGTGTCTGTAGACAAACATCTTAGTTTTGTCCGCGAACAAACCCTATCTAACGTGTGACGATTTTTATCATTTCAGCCAAACAAAACATTGGATTGATCTATTTTTAACATGTTGTTACTAATGTTAAGACCTACTTACTATCCAAATTTTAATTTTTTTTAAAATTAGGAAGGCCTCTGTTTGATTTCCCAAGCTGGATTCTGAGTTTTCGAAATTCCTAGATATCCAGCCCTCGGATCGAGCTGATTTTTTATTATGTTATTCCCTATACCATTTCCTAGCTCTCCATAAAATTTCATGATTTTAGGAGATCTAGAAGTATCGATATGTGAAAAAGGTAAAATCGGCTGACAACATACACCTTGTGTGTCATGTGGACACACCTTTAAGGGTGTTTGTCTGTAGGCAGTTTTCTTCAATTCACGTCAAACAACTTATTGGATCGATATGATTTTAATATGTTATTTCCCACTATATAATGTGTTTAGTGCTTAAATTTGAGATCATTTGGACTTCGGAAAGTTCGCCTTTTGATTACCCAAAATAAACTCCCGGTTTTCCTAATTTTTGGAGATCCAACTGTCGAATCAAGCTGATTTTCGGATATGTTTCTCATTATAGCAATGTCTAACAACCCTCAAAGTTTAAGGATGATCATAAATGAGAAACTCTCCTTTCAAAAGTTTTCAGGAGTTTTGATGGTTTATAGTTTCGGCTGTTTCTAGTAATTCTCGTAACTTTTTATCCGAGTTCTTTTGGCTTCCTTCTTTGACTTGTATAACATGTATGTAGTATATATGCATCTAGAAATGCTCATGCATCCATGCATGTTCATTTCTTTAGAGATTGGGATTTTTGCGAGGGTCGTAAAATGAGGTGTTCACAATAGGGTCAACAAAGAAGTCCAATATGGCCCATGATACATAATTTATGCAATAAAATCCTTAATACATATTCCATCTAAATGATAGCACTCTACGTGTAATTTCCTTCAACATGGCACAAGTTATTGTATCTTTAAAAAATATTTGTTCATGCCAGGAATGAATCTTAGGTCCAACTTGTTAACACCTGTCATTCTAGCCAAGTGAGCTACATAAATCCTTGTTTATTAATATAACTTCATTTATTCTTGAGCCTGAATGTTGGTGTGCTTCTTTATTCCAATTTTATTTTCGCCATAACTTTTCCGTTTTAACTCCGAATTACTCCATTCAGAAGCCAACTTTATCCATTAAATTTTGAGCTCCTGAAAAATAATTAATGCACAGAAAATATAAAAATATATGCTCTCCAAAGTATATATTGGTGTGTTACAATGTACTAATTTCTTGGCACATCAAAGTTGGCTTGTTATGATCTGTGCTTGTTCCTTTTTGGGAGTGCCTCGATTTCCCTAATAGACTTTTTCAGTGGATGAATAAGTCTTTTGTGAGTTCTAACCTCCTAATGAGTCCAGGACTCAATCCATTTGCAGTGCATTTCGAAAAAATTGATTCTTGCTAAAGTCTCAAAATAGGGTGTTCACAACTGCCGCTCCTTACAACTGATCAAACAAATCATCAATCCTAGGTAATGGATATTTATTCTTAGTAGTTGATTTGTTTAATTCTTGGTAATCAATACCAGTTGCTGATCTAGAAGGTCTTAATCTTATTTTGATAATAAAAATAAATTAATCATGTATAGTTTAACATGTTTCTTGAATTAAGTTTGTAGTTCATTATCTTAGAAATTCAAGAAAAGTATGGTTTTATAAAGAAAGTATGTCACATTACAAGGATCATTGAAACTCTATCTGATCAAGTCAACAATGTATTGGAAAAGACAAAGAAGATTAATCTCATCACACATGCTAACAATGCAATTCATAAAGAACAAAGATCAAAGGAACAAATGAAAAGCTTCAAGATAAATAATGCAAGTGAAGATCAAATTGAAGAAACAAATCAAAGCATTCGAAGACTCGTTAATTCGATAATTGAGTAAGTGCTTAGGATTTATGTAAAGTTTCTTAATTGATCATTTTTATAGCTCAAACATGTTAATGCATTATTTATAGATTGAATCTCTTTGAAAACATCATTTTTCATAAATCGGGTTTCAAAATAAATTTATAATAAATTCAAACAAATGATTTTTGAGCTTTTATGAAAATAGATGTCTTAGAAACATGTTTATAACATTTTTCAAGCATTAAAATTGATTTTGGATCAAAATTACAAAAATTCAAAATTTGGGATTTTGGCCTAATAGACAGAACGCATCAGTTGACTGATGAGCTTTGCTCAATCAACTGATGCCTTAGAATATAACCGTTGGTTTTTTGATTTTTTTATCATTTTTGATACCAAACCTCTACCAAACCTCAAAAACAGCTATATACCTTTGGGACTATATATTGTGTTAGAGGTAAATCCACAATTGCGCTCCTTTCCGTGGTGAATCTGGAGGGTATATCTGATGTGCAGGTTATCGAATGCCATGGCGCTCTAATAGGCCTTGCGTATAAGGAAATAAAGTTGCGCCTTCACTAGCAGCTATAGCTTTTGGCGCAACGGTAAGCGCTTGATCCTCATAATTGGTATCAGAGGAGGTCACGGGTTCAATACCTGGGGCGCGCCATTGTAGAGGGGGGCATTTTTCGAGGTAAATCCACAATTGTGCTCCTCTCCGTGGTGAATTCGGAGGGTATATCCGGTGTGCAGGTTATTGAATGCCATGGCGCTCTAATAGGCCTTGCGTATAAGGAAATAAAGTTGTGCCTTCGCTAACAACTATAGCTTTTGGCGCAACGGTAAGCGCTTGATCCTCACATATTGGACATCCGTACGGGCTTTCCTCTAACTGTCATAGTCTTAATTGATTTTTATGCACAATTTATGCAAAAAAGAAAGAAATGGAAGGACAAAAGAGCAGTTTAGGCATATGTTCGGTTCAATGTCATAACCAGTCTAAGTTCATGCGTATGGAAATTTCGTATAGATTTGCAAAGATTAGGTATTTCGACATGTATGTAATATTTACATAGAAATAAAAGTAAAAGTAATATGAATTAAAAATATTACATAATATGTAAATAGGTTATATACCTTCACAAAAAATATAAGCTTTGATTCAACTTTGTTTTTCAGAAAATAAGATTGCGTTACAAACTCTTTACTAATCTAGTAAATATGAATACAAATCTCTCTTTCTCTTTCTTTCTTCTCCGTTGTTCTCTCTATTTTTCTCTCTTTGAGACTAAATTTTTGAACCTTTGTTTTGAGCTCTATTCTGGCTTATATAGCAAGTGCCTCTGCCTTCAATATCATATCATTCGTATAGTCTATTAGATCATCTATATGGTCTTCTAGTAAACCGTTTCGATCACCCTGCCTGCCGTTTAAGAAAAACTTTACCATGACTTCACGGCTTGGAATTGTACTTAAGGACCATTAATCGTACAATTTTTTGACAAACCATACGGTACTTCAGATAAACCGTGCGGTTTATGGAGTTAACCGGTTGGTCTTTCCCCAGTTCGTGGAATTTTGACCCATCTGCCTGCTTATATAAATTATGTAATGGTTAAGTCCTTTTTGAGCCTTTAACCGAAAACAATCTTGTAAAAATGTAAGGGTCACGAAATAAGGTATCCACACCAGGCTCCCCAATTAGTGCATAGGCAGTTGTTTAAGCGCCGGAATGAACTAGGTGGATTTAAGTAAGTGCCTAGTCGGGCTAGGCGAGTGAACTGTTTTTTTTTAAAAAGCTACCTATTTTTCTTTTTGTTAAAAAATTACCATTTAAGAAAACATATACCACTTTCTTTTTATTTTTTCTTTTATTGTTGCATTTTCTTGAGATAAATTGATCTTTCATATGAATGTGAACCTTTTATTCAAATTTGTTTAGCTACAGTGGACATAATTAGTACAGTTCACTTATTTTTGCATTAATATACGAGTATTAATTATATACATTTATCTTTAAAATATTAAAAAAATGATCGGCTAGCGCCTTGTTACCTAGGCCATGCTAGCTGTTCTATGACCGCCTTAGATCCGCCTAACGCCTTTTAAAACATTGTTCAATAATACAAAAGTAACTTTATAATTACTTTGTTATCTAAGGCAGCTAATTAGTTTAATTAATTTATTAACTATACACATGCATGGTCCTTTTTTAGCAATCTTACCTTTCTTTGTTTTATTCTATGATACATATCAAGTAATTTAGAATTAGAGCTAAACAAGTATCATCATCATCATCATCATCATCATCATCATCATCATCATCATCATTATTATTATTATTATTATTATTATTATTATTATTATTATTATTATTATTATATAACTTAGGAAAAAGACATCATATTTATCTTTTTTGCAACCCACAAGCTAACCCCTCTCTCTCTTATGTTATGCCACTATCTTACTTTTTGCTTGTGCCCACAAAGAATAATTGTGGGGAGCTATTATAGTGAAAAAGAATTAGTCCCTCATGATTGCTTTAGGGCCAAGTGGCTAACTTTTCATTTGCTAATAAACTAGAGCCGTCCACATGTATTATCTTATTGCCGGCTACCAAGCCATGTGTCACCTCCCCGTTTATCCCTATCTCGATTACTTTTACCCATTACTTATCTTTTCTGTGTATTTTTGGTTTGCATTTAAAATTAATTTAGGAATTAGTCATATAATTATAAACTTACACTTTTATTAAGGAACGTAATTTGTTTATTTTAGCGTGACTAAATTTTTACTATGAGGGTTTCTAAATTTAATTACTAATTTTATTTTATATATTAGAAATCATTTTCATTTGTCTTTCGAAATGGGTTATTAGACTTTCTTTTCTCTCAACTTACTTTACATTTGAAATTTCCCAAAAGGACTATTCGTCTCAGAGAGGCATGCTAAAAATTACGGGAAAACATCAACGGCTGTTGGCTTAAACAAAAACAAAATATGTTATAAATAATTAATTGGTTAGTTGAAATTCCAGAAACATGTGCAGCGTCAGGATAGAGAAAGAACATCTAACCATTGAGCCACATCCTCATTTATTAATTATTTTTCATCTTAGATGTGCGAATATGAACATAGATTGTGTGCACATGAATCGTGTGTGCATGAATATCTAGTTATAAAGAAAATAAAATTATTATATAGAAAAGAAAGTTGTTATACATAGAATAGATATACCTGGTGGTTAACGACGGGAGGAACGGAAAGAGAAATAGAGTTCCCATTGATTGAACATGCGCCTAGAGTGAAGAAATCCACCCCTATCTCCACTATACTAGCACCTAAGGTGTTTACTTCTTTTGACCTAAAAAATTCACGCATATTTACCATTATAAGAGCTTGAAAATTGAATGCACTAAAATAATTCCAAAGTCCTTGCCATTTAATTTGATCTTCTAATCATTCCATCTCAACCATTTATAAAGCTTATGATCTCTATATTTGATTCATCAAGGGAAGGAATGAATCGTAACCATTTTGTTATCATTTTTTGTCAAAAATGTGATCTCGATAACCACCTGAATTCATTAAGTGTTCACCAATTAATTTATAATTTTTGTATCGATATGTGTTGTATTATCGTATGATTATGGCAGGTCTATTTGTCTTAATTTTGAAAACATACAAAAAACTCCCAAAATTTTGTGTGGATTACAAATGTTTAATTGATGTTTCAATTTTAACCTTGAAGTATAATTGATATTCCAAAGTGAAGCTTTTGTTTACCTTAGTTAACTTAGACTAATGTAAATCCAATTTACCAATCCGTATGAAGCAATGTCAAGTCACGTGGATCCTATATAGATAAAAAAAAAGTACACGAGGATTGCACTTGAGGGTGAAATGAATATGATTTGAACAAAATAGAGTTTAATTTGTTGATTTATTCCATCATTTAAGCATTTAAGGTTCTAAAGCACTTTGGCAAATCTAAAGAAACTGTTGATCTAAGGTCTTAATCTTATTTTGATAATAACAATAAATTAATCATGTGTAATTTAACATGTTTCTTGATATAAGTATACAATTCATTTACCTGGAAAATTCAAGAAAAACATGACAAGGATCACTCTTTCACTATTCGATCATTGGATAAGACAAGGAAGATCAATTTTCTCAATGCAAATCATGAAGTACAAATGATCAAAAGACTATATGAAAAGCGTCAAGGAAAAAGTTTCAAATGAAGATCAATCCGAAGAAACAAATCAAAGTATTCGAAGACTCGTTAATTTAATAATTGAGTGATTGCTTAAGATTTATGTAAAGTTACTTTATTAATCAAATCTTTATAGTTCAAATATATTCATACATATTTTAAAGATTGATTCAAACAAGCTTGAAATTGAATTTATTTGAAAAACATCATTTTACAAAGATCGAGTTTCAAAATAAATTCATATTAATTTTAAATGATCATACTTTAAGCTCTAATAAAAATAGGTATCTTAGAAACATATCTTTGAGGTTTGCAAATCATTAGAATTGTATTTGGAACTAAATTGTTAAATTGCAAAAATGTTTTTATTTTACATTTAAAATTCGCTCAATTTTTGCACAATTTTGATCTAACGGTAAGATGGAGGCTTTCCCGAACTCCGATCATTTTAAAATTTTTACAGTCGTTAGACAACAGCTCCTAGCACTTTTGACTAAAATTTGAGCATGATCCAACGGTCAAATTGGGAGAAATTAACAAAACAAATTTGAATTTTTTGTCAAAACTAACTGTTGGAAAGTTTGAAAATGTATACCTTTGACCCAAAACCTTTCTTAATCATCCCCAACGTCTATATGGTTTTGCAAGCTATATATATGATGTCTTAGACATGTTTTAACACACCTTGAATCATTCTAATACTCTATTATTCATATATTCAAATATACAAAGATTCAAGAACACATTTTGATCAATCTTTCATTTTTGAGCTATATACTTTGATCAATCTTGATAACTCTAGTGTGAGATTCATTTGTAATCTTCAAATACACTTGAGAGTTATTGTATTGGTGTGTATCACCACAAACAATTTATTCTTCATTTCAAAAGAGAGTTTGTCTCTTTGTAGAGCAAGAGAGCATATCTTGTGAGAAGTGTAGTGTGTATAAATACATTGAGAGTGTTGTGTACATAACAACATTTGTATTGAGGTTTGATCTTCACCCGAAGAAGATTGAATAGTGAAAATTCTCGGGGAACTAACCGAGCACGGACGTATGGTTGAAGAACCCGAACCGTAAGGACAAAAAGCCTTGGACTTTAAATTGGTTCAATCTTTCTTACTCAATCTCTTTATTTATTTATTTGTTTTATTAATTGATTGAAGTTGCTTTACTTAAATATTTTTTAAAAAAATATTTTAATTCCGCACTTAGTTTTTAAAACCCTATTCACCCCCCCTCGAGGGTTGTTTTCCGACCAACAATTGGTATCAGAGGTTGTACTCTTATTTTGATTTAACAATCTTAGAGTTTAAGATCATGTCTATATAACAAGGAGCCGGTCTTTCCTAAGGTCTCTCCACCCATAGACCACCTCTATTTAATGGTAAAAATTATAGATATTGGAAAAGTAGAATGAGTACATTTTTACAATCTAATGATTTTGAACAATGGAGAGTTGTACTTGAAGGACCCTATGAAATTACCAAAAAAGATGATAGTGGAAAAATTGTTCCTAAGAAAATGTCCGAGTATAATGAAATGATATTAAGAAAATTCAATATAATGCTAAAGCCTTAAATGCTTTAAATTGTGCATTAAGCATTGATGAATATAATAAAATTTCTAGTTGCAAAACGGCCAAAGAAATTTGGGTTAAACTTGAGGTTACTTACGAAGGAACCACTCAAGTTAAAGATGATAACATAAATATGTTTGTTCATGATTATGAATTATTTAAAATGGAGCCTAATGAATCTCTTGCTTCCATGTAAAGTAGATTCTCTATTATCACTAATGCTTTAGATCTTCTTGGAAAGTAATATTCAAATAAGGACAAGATTCGAAAAATTCTTAGAACTCTTCCCAGGAAATGGAGACCTAAAGTTACGGCTATCCAAGAAGCCAAGAACCTTAAAACGCTAAGTATGGATGAACTCTTGGGATCACTTAAAACCCATGAGAAGGAATTGGAAAGAGAACAAGAAAGTGAATCGAAAGCCAAAAAGTCATTGGCCCTCAAAGCAACTCAACTAGAGGATGATGAGGAGTTGATGGTAGGAGACAAGGATATGGCTCTTCTTTCTAGAAAATTCATAAAATTTCTAGCTAAGAAGAATAAATTTCAAGGAAAATGAAACAACTTTGAGTCTTCATAAAAAAGGAACAATGATCGATCTATTCAACCAAAAGTTGAAAACGAAGAAGTAAAGAAGTGTTTCCATTGCCATGAACCGGGGCATTTTAAAACAAATTGCCCAGTTAGAAGAAAGGAGAAAAGAGATAAAAGAGTCAAAGCTTTCAAACAAGTAAGACACGCCCTTAAAGGCACTTTGAGTGATTCCGAAGAAGGGGAGTCTGATGCCGACTCTAGCGACGAGGAAACAGCAAATCTCTGCCCTATGGCAAGAGACGATGAGGTATATTCTATTTACAATTCATTTAGTGATGATATTGTCTCTATTAACAATGATGCACATGATGAGAATGACTATGATGAATTATATGATATGTTTGGAGAATTACATAACAAGTTTAAGAAATTGTCTAAAGAATATGTAAGCCTCAAAAAGGAAAATTTTGAGAAAGAAAATATAGTTTTGAAAAATGAAATTAAGACTTTAAAGAAAGAAAAGGAGAAAGAAACTCCAAACACACTTGAAAAAGAAAATATAAAATTAAAAAATCAAGTGGATGATTTGACTAATAGTCTAGCCAAGTTTACCAAAGGAAAGGATAACTTGGACAAACTATTAGGAATGCAAAGGTGTGTATTCGACAAAGCCAGTTTGGGATATAACCAAATTGACAACCAAAAAGATTACAAAAACTTTTTAAAAATATACACACCTCATGATCCCACTCATCTTTGCTCATATTGTGGTAGAAATACTCATTACGTGGATAATTGTTATTATAGAAATGAAAGTTTCCCTGAGAGGAAGCTTGCTTGGGTTCGAAAAAGAACCATTATGTTTGCTAACCCAAAGGGACCCAACACATTTTGGGTACCAAAGGAGAAGTTACTTAAAGTTATGGTATAGGTATGCCTGAAAGCCAAAGGTAGCAAAACTAAGTGGTTCTTGGATAATGGTTGCTCAAAGCACATGACGGGAGACAAAAACAACTTCTTAAGTCTTATTCCTAAGCGAGGAGGAAATTTGACTTTCGGGGACAACGCCAAGGGCAAAATCATTGGTATAGGTAAGGTTGGTAATAAATCTTCTTATATTGATAATGTTTTACTTGTTGACGGTTTAAAACATAACTTACTTAGTATTAGTCAATTGTGTGATAAAGGTTATGAAGTTATTTTTAAATCCGAATGTTGTATTGTTAAAAATATTAGTGATAATTCTATCTTGTTTGTTGCTTATAGATCAAATAATGTATATACTCTTGAACTTGATGATTTATTTCAATAAGATGTTAAATGTTTATCTGTGTTAAATGATGCTTCTTGGTTATGGCATAGAAGATTAGGTCATGCTAATATGGATCTAATTAATAAATTATCTAAAAAGGAATTAGTTAAAGGATTGCCTAAAACTAAATTTGCTAAAGATAGAATTTGTGATGCATGTCAACTTAGTAAACAACACAAGTCTTCCTTTAAATCTAAGAAAGATATTACTACTACCAGACCACTTGATATGTTACATTTAGATTTATTTGGACCTAATTCGGTTGCTAGTTTAGGTGGTAAATTGTATGCCTTTGTGATTGTTGATGATTTTTCTAGATTTACTTGGGTATTCTTTCTTGCTCATAAAAGTGAAACACCTCATGTATTTGCTAAATTCTGTAGAAAAGTTCAAAATGAAAACGGTACTTCTATTGTACATGTTAGAAGTGATAGAGGTAGAGAATTTGATAATATTGATATTGAGAATTTTTGTGATGAGCATGGTATTAATCATAACTTTTCGGCACCTAGAACTCCTCAACAAAATAGTGTGGTTGAAAGAAAAAATAGATCTTGCAACATCCTGTATTTAATTATGTTGTATTGATCCCATTGTATGTATGTGAATGATCGTTTGGTGATTCGGGTGGTCCGAATCGATTTCGGTTGATAAATAGGAAGTTTTGATTATTTGCGATTTGTTGATTTTGGCTACTTTTGAACTATCGTAATTTCTTCATTTCTTGTCCGATTAAGATTCCGTTTGCATAGGTGTTTAGTTTTTATACTATTCTACAACTTTTGTGCTTTGATCGGAAGCTAATTCGCACTCCTTGTGAGTCAAAACAGGACGCAAAGTAGGCTCATCGCTATGTTTTGGTCATTCGGTAATGTTTTGGCAGAGCGCTGCCTTCGGAGAATTTCTGTGGATAATCTATCCATAATTTGAGAAAACTTCCAATTAAGAAGTTGTAGATCTTTGAATTACCTTTCTGTGAACATAAGGATCACCCAAATCCGAGTTCCGAGCAAGAAGTTATGACCAAATTACGAACAGTGGTCAGGGCAGCCAAATTAAGCTTGGACAGAATGTTTCTGGGATCGGTCCCAGAAATCCTAGGATCGGTCCCAGGCTAGGATCGGTCCCAGAACCCTAGGATCGGTCCCAGACACCTGTGTGATGAAATTTCTAGAATTTTAACCCCTTTTTCTCACCATTTATCCCCAAAACCCATAAAACTCGACCCAAAACACACCCTATCAACTTGAGAGCTTTAGAGAGAGATAAAAGTGATTCTTTGAAGAATTTTTACTCCTTTTTCAATATCAATCCGATATAAAAGCTCCAAATCCTCCGAATCATCCTCATAGTCACTATCCATCATCTTTCTCGCTGGGATTTCTTCGAATAAGGCTTGAACCTTCAAATTTTCTTCTTCTTTCTCGTAGATAAGTCGAGGTGGGGGTTCTATGGCTTTCAAAACTCGATAGTATGCTTTTATTATTTGAGAATCCTTATTTTTTATTGTTGTTATTTGAGAAACTTGAAAATAAAAGGGTTCATGTTATTTGCATGATTTATAAAGCTATGTTGCATGATTTGAAGCATGATATGCCTTACCCACTTGTTGTACTGTGTTATTGGAATCATATACGATATCTCTTGACGGTGTGGGTCTTGTTTTGGGGAAGGTGGAATTATTAATTGATTTATACACACCAAGAGATATAGAATTGGCTATACTTAGGTGGGTATGGCATAGTGTGCTTAATGTTCGTATAAAAGAGGATGTTTGCATACTGTATACATCATTACTGTGTCAACTAACCGCTTGGAGACTCTTGGCATATGTGTATTATTCTCATATGATTATGATCGATTGATATACTCTGGGGCCGATGGGCCAATCTATGATCATTGTCAGATTTTCTCTTGGGCGGTCAAGCCCTTGCTATACTCTGGTTCGGTATGAATACATTCTGGCTATGCGACTCCAAGGTTGACACAAGGGAGGTAACCTGCATTGGCATATGCATGCATTATGAAATGAACATATTGTTTTAAACTGAATTATGTCTTGTATGTGACTACTTGCCCCTACTGAGCATATAGCTCACCCCTATTTCTTTAAACTATTTTAGGTACTCACGAGTCCCAGGGGGACAAAGAGATAATGGGTTCGGGGACGAAGTAAAAGGCTCTGATACTATGGTTCATTTTTGTAATAGATGTGTTAGTCCGGGAAGCCACGGCTATCTCGAGGACAGTCTATCTATTTTTGTTGTTCATATAATGCAAGTCATGTATATCTATGATGCATGTTTATTAGTTATAGTATCATTTTGCACCCAATGCTTGTCATTGCTTATTTTATATGTTGTCATTGACCTATATTCTTCTTATACACCTATCTTAGTCCTACTAAGATGGGTTAGTGACTCTCCTGGTCTTAATTATAGGTGTTATCCTGTAAATTAAGACGGGGGTGTTACAAATTGGTATCAGAGCATAGGTTTTGCGATTACTTGGGTTGTGGAACGAAATTTATGACATATTGTGACAGATTACTGTCTTGCTAAAGTATCTTGGGTTGCTATGACATTTATTTTCTTGTTTTCAAATAGAATGACGACCTCACCAAATCACAACACCACCCATGAAAGTTCCACGTTCGGGGAATCGGTAGATGCAATTCGTGCCATGGCCCAAGAATTGGCCAACGTGCTAGGACATATTGAGCAGCCCCAGGGTAGAATCCAAGAGAATAGGGCTATGGTGGCCCTAGAGAAGTTCAAGAAGCTATCCCCACTTACGTTCAATGGGACGTCTGGTCCCGATGTGGCAGAATCTTGGCTCGATCAAATCGAGAGAGCCTTTGAAGTTATGACTTTGCCCGATGACCTAAAGCTTAATTTGGGGACCTACCAGCTGGTTGATCAAGTTGGTATCTGGTGGAGAAATGTGTCTAGGAGAGCGGATGCTCCTACCTCCTGGGAGCAATTTACTCAACTGTTCCTAGAGCGTTATTTCTCGTCAGTTCATCGGAGTCTGAAGAGAGATGAGTTTCGTTCCCTGATTCAAGGGAACATGTCTGTGGCAGAGTACGAGATAAAGTTTGAAGGTCTGAGTCGATTTTATAGGAGTCTAGATAATGACCCCGAGGAAAAGATACGTTTATTCTTGAAGGGATTGAAACCTTCTATTCGAGAGAATGTGTATCACTTGAATCACGGCAGTGTTGCTGAAGCCATGAGAATGACGATGAAGGTGGAACAAGAGAGGATAGATGCTAGTAGGTTTCTTGATAAGAAGAGAGGTTCTGAGGGAAAGAGAGTAGGTGGTTCGGGGAAGAGGTCTAGGGGCGATTCCGGGTCGTTTAGTGGCGGCGCTGGGAGAGGTCGGTTTTTAGGGACTGGTTTTGAGGTTCAGGGACCTAGGGAGAGGATCTGTTTTGGGTGTGGTCAACCAGGACATCTCCGTAGAGATTGCCCTAATATAGGTCAGCAAGTGTCCCAGTCTTCTTATAGTCGGCCACAATATCAGGGCTCGACCCGTACGGGCGGTGAGGGCCAATCCTTCTCTAGTAACCAAAGTGGCCAGGGCCGTGGGCAGAATCAAAGTGGGCCTCGAGGAGGTGGAAGCCCATACTCTCGGGGTGGTGGCAGAACTCAGGGTCGGGTTTACACGTTGACACAGTCAGAGCAGCCAGATGTTAAAGTGATAGAAGGTACTATATTGTTCTTTAGTACCTGGGTTAAAGTTTTATTTGATACTGGTGCCTCCCATTCCTTTATTTCACGAGCGTTGGTTGATAGCTTGGGATTGTGTGTTGAATTATTGAATATACCCTTATGGTTGGGATCTGTTTGTAGGAACTGCTCCTTGAGTTTTTGGGAGTCCTCAGTAGAGTTTGATCTTATTGTCCTTAATACAGGGGATTATGATCTTATACTGGGTATGGATTGGTTAGCCACTTTTCATGTGGTAATTGATTGCTCTAGACGTCGGGTATCGATTTCGCTATCAAATAGTGAAGTTTTGACTTTCCGGTGTGAACCCGAGTCATTTGTTCCATGTGCATTTCTGAAACCCAGAGAACACCGAAGTTACTTTGGGTGGTTGGCTAGTATCGTAGCACGAGGGGATGGTAGTTCTCTTCCCTCCGATCTACCCGTGGTTGGGGAATTCCCTGATGTATTTCCTGATGATCTTCCAGGCCTACCCCCACATCGGGAGGTGGATTTTTCTATTGACATTGTTCCGGGTACTGCACCAATATCATTAGTCCCGTATCGTATGGCTCCTGCTGAACTAAAGGAGCTGAAGATTCAAATTGATGAATTATTACGGAAAGGGTTTATCAGACCCAATGCATCTCCGTGGGGTGCACCTGTTCTATTCGCTAAGAAGCAAGATGGGTCTTTGCGGTTATGTATAGATTATCGTCAATTGAATCGAGTCACTATTAAGAATAAGTATCTGTTGCCACGTATCGATGATTTGTTTGATCAGTTGCAAGGTGCTGTTAGGTTTTCTAAGATTGATCTTCAATCGGGCTATCACCAGATGTTGGTCCGTGAGGAAGATATTCCAAAGACAGCCTTTCGTACTCGATATGGGCATTATGAGTTCTTAGTAATGCCATTCGGGTTGACGAATGCGCCAGCTGCATTCATGGATCTAATGAATTGTTTTATCATCCACATCTCGATCAATTTGTTGTAGTCTTCATAGACGGCATTCTTATCTATTCTAAGTCGGATGAAGAGCATGAGAATCATCTTCGTTTGGCTCTTCAAGTTCTTCGAGATCATAAGCTGTTGTAGACACCCCGATCCATGACCCCCGTAAGAACCCTAACGACCTTCGAGAACTACTGTTTTTGGGTCCAGGACCCACCCGGGCACCCGAAACTACCCCGAAAGGGTTTGTTGGCCAACAAACCTATTTTTAAGTAGGATTGTCGCACGACATATCAGTATGTCGGCGACAATCAGCTCTATGTCGCGCGACAAACCCCTCTGACCCCGACCATCCACTCTCTGACACATCAGTCTGTCAGAAACATCAATTCAGCCGTTTGTCGTGCGACATTGTACACTATGTCGCGCGACACTTGCCCTTTCTAGAGGAATGTCGCGCGACAATCTTCCCCGAGTAGTATAAATATGCCAACACCCCCAAGGGTTCAAGGGGAAGCAACTTAGGATTGGAGACAACACCAGAAGGGCCGTTTTGGGTTCCCTAAAGCTAGATCTCATAGTCGGTCCCGAAAACTTTCCAGCCGATTTCCAAATCATAGACATTCCCTCCAGTTTCAACCTCCTGTTGGGAAGAGCATGGCTACACGACGTAGGAGCACTCCCCTCCTCCTTACACCAGAAGATCAAGATACCGTTCAAAGGAAATATAATCACCATCCAAGGAGATCCTGAAAGGACCTTGGCGGATCTGGAGTTACCCATTCTAGGCATCGGAAGCCAGAGCATACAGCTAGGAGGCTTTTCTTACGAGACTCAGGTTCAAGCCCTCACCACCCAGAGAATCGAATACCTTCCCCCCGACAATATCCCCGGCCTCAGCACCAAAATCATAAATATGCTGAGAATGATGAAATACTTACCTAGAGCCAGTCTGGGAATGGGGAAGCCGGGATTACTTCAAGCCTTGGAACCGGTAACGAGGTACGAAAGGGAAGGTTTGGGGTACCAACACACCGAAGAAGACAACCAAGAAAAAAGGAGTTGAGGGCATCAGTATCCAAGTTTCAACTCTCTGAATGGATTTTTCGTCAAGGAATGAGAAGACTTCCCCTTTTGCGGCTTTCAAGAGCCTTGGAGAAACAGCGACGGAGAGAACCTTCTAGGATGAGAAATCTTCTATGAAGAGGACCTTTATATCAAGGAAAACGTCATACACAGCTTCTCCACCAAGTTGACAATCGGGCCGAAGGAAGAAAATGAAGACGAGAAAGACGAAGAGAAAGAAATGATTGGAGATCTCTTCGACATCATGGCTCTGGGGAATAACGAGCCAAGAGACGACCCTGTACACTTGATACACGCTGATCCGGACTACCAAGAAAAAGAGGGAAATAGTGAAATTGAAAGGGTGAGAGGTAAGAGTGAGGGTAAGGCTAGGGATGAGTCACTCCTAAATTTACTTTTTAAGCTTGTACCTGTAAACACCATTATCAATGAAGAAAACTCTGTTTTGCGTTATCATGTTGATTTTAATTCTGTAATTGCTTATATGGAGTTGGAAAGACTGAACGAACACCCTGAACGGGAGGAGCAACGTATACAGAGCGAGGAAGGAGACACTCTTGTGATTAACCTCGGGACAGAAGAGGAAAGAAAATAGGTCTATATCGGGGCAAGTCTAAGTGAGACGGAAAGAGAAAAATTCACACAAACTCTGAATAAGTACGTGGATATCTTCGCCTGGTCCTATGCAGATATGCTAGGTTTAAACAGCTAGATAGTCATGCACGAGATACACACCAAGCTAGAATTTAGGCCCGTCAAGCAGAAGTTGAGAAAACTCACGCCAGAATGGTCCATAAAAGTAAAAGATGAAGTGATGAAACAACTGAGTGTGGGGTTCTTGCGAGTGATCGAGTACCCTTCATGGCTAGCCAACATTGTGCCCGTTCCAAAGGCAAATGGGAAAGTCCGCATGTGCGTAGATTACCGAGATCTCGATAAAGCTTGCCCAAAAGACGATTTTCCATTACCCAACATTGATCTAATAATGGATAATACCGCTAACCATGCCTTGAAATCATTCGTGGACGGTTTCGCCGGGTATAACCAGATCAAGATGCACCCGGATCACCAAGAGAAAACAACATTTATCACATTGTGGGGGACATACTGCTACACCGTTATGCCATTCGGGCTGAAGAATGCCGGAGCAACATATCAGAGAGCAGCAACAGCTATCTTCCACGACATAATTCACAAAGAAGTAGAGGTGTATGTGGATGACATGATAATCAAGTCAAAAAAGAGGGAAGGCCATGTACCAGCCTTACGAGCTTTCTTTGACCGGCTCCGCCAGTATCAGATGAGACTCAATCCGCAGAAATGTGTGTTCGGGGTAACCAAAGGAAAACTCCTGGGGTATGTCGTCAGTAAAAAGGGAATCGAGGTAGACCCTGCCAAAGTTTGAGCTATCCAAGACATGCCCGAGCCTCGTACCGAGAAAGAAGTCCGAGGATTTTTGGGTAATTTGCAGTACATCAGCAGGTTCATCTTTCAGTTTACTCAAACTTGCGAACCCATCTTCAAACTCCTGAGGAAGTCTTCACCAGGAGAATGGGACGATCAGTGCTAGGAAGCTTTTGACAGAATCAATGATTACCTCTCCAAACCCTCGGTATTAGCCCCACCACAGACCGGACTGCCACTAATCTTATACCTGACCGTCATTGACTCGGCTGCAGGAGCCATGCTAGCCCAACATCTGACCGATACACGAAAATAGCAGGCCATTTACTACATCAGCAAAAAATTGTTCCCATTTGAGATAAACTACATGCCGTTGGAGAAATCATGCACCGCTCTCGTCTGGGTAACGCAGAAATTACGGCATTACATGCTGGCTTTCCCGGTCATCCTGGCATCACGAATTGATCCATTGAAATACCTTTTCGAGAAACCAGCTCTCTCGAACCGTATGGCAAAATAGTTATTCTTGCTCTCCGAATTTGACATCACCTACGTGACCCAGAAGGCAGTCAAAGGCAAGATCATAGCTGATTACCTTGCCCACAATCTGATATTAGGGGACATGCTAGAAGAAGCCGAATTCCCCGACGAAACTATCATGAATGTCGAGATCGATGAATACTGGAAATTGTACTTTGACGGGGCCGCTAACCGAAACGAAAACGGGATAGGCATCCTGTTAGTCTTTCCAGACCAAACTCACTCCCCGGTATCGTATCGTCTAGACTTCTTTTGCACCAACAACATGGCCGAGTACGAAGCCTGTATAATCGGATTAGAGATCGCGTTCCAAAAGGGTATAAAGAGAATACAGGTATATAGAGATTCAACACTAGTGGTCCACCAAGTTCTGAAGGAATGGAAGATCAGAGACGATAATTAGTCCCTTACCTCGCCCGACTAGAGGATGTCGCAGGGAGGTTTGAGCATGCAGAGTTTTACTATGTCCTCAGATCACAGAACAGTTTTGCTGACGCACTAGCAACCCTGGCATCTATGATAGATATCCCGGAGGGGATGGAAGAAATAACTCTTACAGTACAAAAAAAATCAGGACCAACACATGGCATGGCCCTTGAAGTAGGGAATGAAGAGAATGGGGACTCAACCACTTGGTTTTACGACATCTGGAACCTATTGAAAAACCATCAGTATCCCGAGCAAGCAGACAAGAGAACCCGGGTTACACTCAGAAGATTAGCATCAAGATTCATACTTTGCGCCGGGAGGCTATATAAGAGAAACTACGACGGAACCCATCTCCAATGTCTCACTGAAGAAGAGTCTGTCAAAGTGATGGATCAAATACATGGGGGTGATTATGGACCCCACATGAGCGGCCATACACTTTCCCGCAAGATCATCAGACAAGGCTATTACTGGTCTACCCTGCAGAACGACTGCGTTAATCACGTACGCCGTTGCCACAAGTGCCAAATCTATGTTAAATCTCAGAAACTTCCTCCGAAAAAGTTGTACAACATGACTGCTCCCTGGCCTTTCGCGACCTAGAGAATTGACATCATTGGAAAGATTTCACCCAAAGCCAGCAACGGCCATGAATTCATACTAGTGGCCATCGACTACTTCACCAAATGGGTAGAAGCCGAGCCTTTCCAAACCCTTGGCGCCAGGAAGGTTGCCCGATTCATCAGACGGAATATCATCTGTCGGTATGGGGTCCCACACGAGATCATCTCGGACAACGGCACTTACTTCGAGGGAAAGGCAAATTTCGTCATGGAGGAATACGGTATTATCCGACACAGATCTTTGCCATATAAACCGCAAACCAATGGGACAGTCGAGGCTGCCAACAAGAATCTGAAAAATATCCTAAGCAAGATGACCGACACCTGCCGGGACTGGCTAGAGAAATTACCATATGCATTGTGGGGATACCGCACCACCGAGAGGGTCTCCACCGGGGCAACCCCGTTTTCTCTTACATACGGGATGGAAGCAGTCCTCCCTGTTGAGTTAGAGGTCCCCTCTCTCAGAGTAATGCTAGAGAATCAAGTTAATGAACTGGAGTGGGTCCAGGCACGTCATAACGAGCTAGCCCTACTAGATGAGAAGAGATTGAAAGCCGCATACCACCACCAAGGGTATCAGAAGAGAATCGCTCGAGCATTTAACTAGAAAGTGAAGACTCGGGGTATCAATGAGAACGACATCGTATTGAAAGAAATTCGAGAGCCAGCCAGAGACCCAAGGGGTAAGTTCGGGCAGAAGTGGACAGGGCCATATATCGTTAAAGAGATTGATACGGGGGGTGCCGCTATACTCACTGACTTAGACAGACAGTTACTGCATTCACCAGTCAACATAGACCGACTGAAGAAGTATTATCAATAGGCATAACATGTATAGATAAGAACTACGTAAACCTGAGCCCCAACTTGAATTTGTGTTTTTAGAAAATCAAAAAGGGGAACTTAGGCAACCTGAGAAGTGACTTCAGGCCCGGTTTAAACTTTGTAAAAGAAAATTATTTCCCATAAACAATCCCATCGTATAATTATTAAAAGGTGGTTCAGAACACCGGAAGTTACAAAGGAAATACAACATACAAGAAGAAACTAATCCCTAGGGGTTAGCCACACTGGGTCCTCGGTGGCCAAATAAATTCGAGCCTCGTCCAGGATCTGATACGCAAAGACAATGTTATCATCGATGGCCTCAGTATCCATAAATCGGAACCACTCCATTTGAAAGGGGTCATCAATCAGCTCTCCTTCCAAAGATTGCCAGCAAAAGCGGATAATGTCAGCCCGGAGGGGCCTGGTAATACCAAAATGAGCATAGTTGAACTGACGAGTTAGTCGGGCACGCCACATCCTCTCTACTGATAAAGAAACATGCTGGGTCACAAATTTAGACTCAGAAGAGAAGTTGTTCAGACCAAAGGGAACCTCTTGAGGAACGTTAAACTGCCGAAGAAGACGTCCTGGGAGATAAAATGGAGGTAAACCAGAGCCCGCAAAGCCGAACAAAGTTCTGACCCCCTGTGCTAAGAACCATCGCCCTTAGCTTCCATCGAGGAATATTCCACCAAATAGCTCAGAAAGTTCTCCGAAAATCCACACCGTCCAATCAGAGGAAGACATGGTCAAAGTCCCAAAGAGGGGACGACGGAAGAAATGCGTCAGGATTATCGAGCCGAACCCCGTTGAAGCCCACCGATCAGAAACGCTCCAGCAGCCACATGTATAGTAAGTGCGGACTCCCCCTGAAGAAGGGTGAAGCCCACCTTTGAATATCATCCAGACCGTTCAAGGTCTCTGCAAGAACAATAGGAACTATGGACTCTCCATTTCTAGCATGGTAGATCAAGCTCAGAATAGTCGGATCAACACTGGAGGAACCCGTCACCAGCAACATATCAGAAACAAGGCAGATCAGGGCTACCGCAGTACGCCCCACGCCGTAAGAGGCTCTATCTTCGTAACGATGAAAGAATCTCACCATTTTATGGAGGTCAAGGAGTCCGTCGGTAATAAAACCATCACAGGCCGCTTGGGGAATGGCTAACAGAGCAATCAGCATATCTTGAGGACCAATTTCTTCTATGAGAACCGCTATGGGGAGACGAACGTCAGAACGCAATAGCCAGGAAAACTCCTCATAGGTCGAGCAGAGCTCATCAAGCCCAAAATGGAAAAGATGATCCGCAGGGCTCCAGAAATACAAAACACATAGCAAAAAGGAAAAATCTACAGGACGATGGCACCAGCCCGCCAAAGGACTGAATGCACCAAAATTCAGACCATTTTCAGAACATATCAAAGCATCTCGGGCATTGACATAAGAGAAATCAGATTTTGTGCGATAAGAAGACATTTTTGGAAGGTGTGGGGATGAAGGAAGGAAGATGGGTGTATTTATAGCAAAAAAGAGGGTCCTGTGCCTGTTTGTCGCGCGACAAACCCATGTCCAGGAGGGATTGTCGCGCGACAATCCCATTTAGGGTCACCCTATTTTTGTTTTCCTTGCACATAAGAGTCATTCTTGCCAAAAGAATCGCTTCTGGATGCATTCTTGTTCTCACTTTGTTCTTTTGCAGGGGCCCTAAGTACTACTGCGTTACAAGGTATGGCTCCTAAATTACTGATTCATTTAAAATTATCACAGATAAAAAATACATGTATATCATCAGACACGAATAAGGATTCTTTCATAAAACCAATAAAAAAATAGTTTTCAAAACTAAAACTCTGTCTACAAGTCTATAATAATAAAAACTACATATCTGTTCCAAACTAACAAAAGTGCAGAAAAGGAAAAGCTAATCTACTCGAGCGCGTTTTGACACGCTTCCACTATCACCCGAGCCCTCTTCGGGAGTAAGGTCAACCACTGGGACACCTTGAGTAGGAGGAACTGTCGCCTGGGAGGGCCCCGTCGACTGGACAGGAGCCGTTGGACGGATCACCGAGGACCGAGAACGCCTGGAGGTCCGACTACTACTCCTCCGAGACTCCGTCCGGGCATGAGAAGAAGTCAGGGGGTCGTCCGGCCGTAAAGAAACGTCAATAGCCCTCTGATAGTCACGCATGTATGCTGGAGGGTCTCGACCGACGTACTGGAGCAGGTTCCAGCTGTAGAGATACTGGGCGTGCCAAGCCCGCAGATCCGCCACCCGTACACTCACCCGCTGTAAAAGACATAAGATAAGAGAATCAGCACAGTCAAAATAAATAAATATAGATATAAAAGTATCAAGAGAAGTTGAAGTAGGTACCTCGTTACCAGGGCGACCACCCAAGTAGTCAAAAGAGTCCTTAGGAAGAGGATACTCAGGGACAGTGTATCGACATAAACCGGCACCGACATAAGAGATGTCTCTGGAAAGTGGGGGTAGATCTACCCAAGGAATGGACGACCCTGCCGAAATAGCAGCAGAAGTGGACCCCCTCCTCGCGAATCAGGAACGAAAGAGGGCGAGAAGATGAGCCGCCAAGACCTGGAAATCGGGCGGGAGGGCCCATAGCAGTCAACGGAAGAGGGGTCGGTGTAGTGTAGGTACGGACACCTGGAGGATCCACCACAGCCGTCGCTCTCAAAGGCGGGACCCCACTAGAAGGAGTAGTCGCCGCAGCAGGAGGGGTCAGCCCAAACTGCTCATAATCTGCCCCAAGGTCCACAGGCTCCCAGGACCGCTCGAAAAATCCTGCTCTCCCCTCGGCAGCCTCGGCAGCATCGAAAAGGACCTCCGGAGACACAAAAGGGGCGGTAGGAAACTCGAAGCCCTCAGCACGCTACTCCTCCATGGGTGTCGTCTGAGGCGGCTACTCCGGAGCTGCCGTCGTATCACCTCCCTCACCCCCTGATCTATCGCCACCCTCGGCAGCAGCAGGAATGTCCCTCTCCCCCTCGGGGTCCTCATCCTCGGAATCCAAAATGTTGTCCCTCTGATCAGGGACAAGTGGCAGGTGACCCGGAATCGTCCTAGCTAGGTGGGTCTGTCCTCGTATATAATAGGGATCGCCTCCCAACGCCCGATATCTCTCATAGAAGACCCGTCCCCGAGTCCCCTTCGGCTCCCTCATTAAGTAACGGGCAGCGAAAGCAGCGTAGTCTCCCTCCTCAGTGAAAGTCTGAAAGCCAAGCCCGTCAACCAAGGCCTGCACCGTCACCGGGTCGATCTCACTCGCCCGCCTCATCAGAACCGGTGGAAATAGTGGAACTCGGGGCCACTGGGCCGGTGTATACTGACGAACAACTTTCTCGCCTAAGTAAAAATGAACGCTGTACTCATCCCTAATCAGCCGCCTGGTCCTTGAGGCGGTCAGAGCAAGGCCATATCCGAAATGGGGGCCCAGATCACCCCAGGGGGCCCACTCAATCTACAAAGAGAACAAAATTTCATTTCAGTTATTTGTATTCTATTTTACAATTTATTTATTGAAAAGAAAGAATACTAAAGATATTTACCTGCTCCTCCAGCAGGTCATGGACGGCAGCAGCTCCGGTCTCCCGAGTCCGGTATACATAGGGAGCCCTATAGTTCCCCGCAATGAATCGACGGAGAAAGGAAACTGATCCTCGTTCTCAATGAGGAGATCTACCTTGGGCGCGACCCAAACGAGTATACGCCACAAACCAACTCTGAAGAGGAAACATAAGAATATCAGCAACAATCAACAAACAAAAAGTAAAGAACTGAAACAAAGATAAGGGAATAAAAGTATATACCTCCTACAGCAAAGAAAAGCCCTTAAGATTCAGGGCTAAGTGGCGAGAAACCTGGTCCATAGCATCATAGAGGACGGCAAGAATAAAACCGCCTCAATCGTAGTCGAACATGATGCTGAAATCCCGGAGATAGGGCAGCCACCAGAGATGGGCCGTGTCCCCCCCACGGGCCTCAAACAGATCATGGAGCGTCAGTAAAAGAAGGACACGTGCATACTGTCGCGCCTCCTGACGGATCATTGGCACCCCCGAAGCAACTAATCGAGCTCTCTCTGTGGCTAGCCACGTAACCAAGACAGCCCAAGGAATCGTATCACTGGAACTCCGTCGCTCCGGAAACCATCATAGTGCACCAACAATGCCCTCTGCCGTCAGACGCAAGGGGACATCGATCTGAATAGGGACCCCCTGAAGGAATCCCGTTCAAAGCAAATAAATCGAGGGGGTCATCGTCATCTGCCCCCAGCTCCAGTGAAAGGTGTGAGTGGTGTCCCACCAGTGACAGGCCAGAGCCGACACCAACACAGCCGCCCTAAATACCCGCTCTGGGAGGGCGTCAAAGAGAGAGCCAAAAAGAGTCACGAGAACCAACTCTTGGACAAGGGCCGGTGCCTGTCGCCACTCCAGAGAAATAGTGTTGGGAGAACCCCAACCTCGGCCAACCCACTACAGACAACAAAGAGAGATGTATATATAAATATAGAGTTATAAGGGTAAATTATGTAATTTTCCAAACCTGAGGGTACTTTGGTGTAATTATGAGAGATATAGGGTTATTAGGGGCAAATTATGTAATTTTCCAAACCTTGAGGGTACTTTGGTGTAATTATGAGAGATATAGGGTTATTAGGGGCAAATTATGTAATTTTCAAAACTTGAGGGTACTTTGGTGTAATTATGAGAGATATAGGGTTATAGGGGTAAATTATGTAATTTTTAAAACCTGAGGGTACTTTGGTGTAATTATGAGAGATATAGGGTTATAGGGGTAAATTATGTAATTTTTCAAAACCTGAGGGTACTTTGTTGTAATTATGAGAGATATAGGGTTATAGGGGTAAATTATGTAATTTTTCAAAACCTGAGGGTACTTTGGTGTAATTATAAGAGATATAGGGTTATAGGGGTAAATTATGTAATTTTCCAAACCTGAGGGTACTTTGGTGTAATTATGAGAGATATAGGGTTATAGGGGTAAATTATGTAATTTTCCAAACCTGAGGGTACTTTGGTGTAATTATAAGAGTTATAGGGTTATAAGGGTAAATTATGTAATTTTTAAAACCTAAGGGTACTTTGGTGTAATTATGAGAGATATAGGATTATAGGGGTAAATTATGTAATTTTCCAAACTTGAGGGTACTTTGGTGTAATTACGAGAGATATAGGGTTATAGGGGTAAATTATGTAATTTTCAAAACCTAAGGGTACTTTGGTGTAATTATGAGAGATATAGGGTTATAGGGGTAAATTATGTAATTTTCCAAACCTGAGGGTACTTGGGTGTAATTATGAGAAATATAGGGTTATAGGGATAAATTATGTAATTTTTCAAACCTGAGGGTACTTTGGTGTAATTATGAGAGATATAGGGCTATAGGGGTAAATTATGTAATTTTCTAAAGCATAAAGGGTATCACAAGTAAAAGTATGTGTTCACTAAAATCGGATGTTATTTGTAGGCCGACATGCATATTAACATTTGTTTAAATAACATGCAGGAAACGACAGAAATAAACAAACGAATAAAAAGAGGACATACCAGAGATCGACGACGGATCTCGTGAGAAACAGGCTCCATCAAGAGCCACGGAACGTTTGGGACCGGAGCGGCCCGGGTAACATCTCGGTAGACCACCGCCCGACCGCGGTCTACCCCATCCTCACCGTACCAATCGAGGTCCGCCCAGTCGTCGTGGTGAGGGCTGCAGCGAAGAACGCCCTGAGCGTCAGTAAAAGTGACCTCCTCCTGGTCACCCTCCAGTCTATCAGGATGTGCAGGGTCCATTCGTGTATATGGAATATGTGAGAAAAATCGAAAAGGTCAGAAAAGCGACAGGGCTTCCGCGCTTGAGAGAAGAGAGAAAGAGAACTAGAGAGAGAAAGAGAAAGGAGAGAATGAGGTGGAATGAGCTCAGCAAGGGGTTTATATAGTGGAACCAAATGTCGCGTGACAAACAGGGTCATTGTCGCGCGACAAAGAGCCCTCTGCCGAGGTGTCGCGCGACAATCACCTCTCTCCCCTAATTTTTTGACCTTTGTCTCATTTTATCTCCTGCAGGAGTACTTCAGAGAAGCAGTTTTCGAAAAAATTGCTAAAAACTGCACACCCAGAATGAGAATTCGAGGGAAAGACTTCCAAATCACCTCTCCGAAAATGCGAGAACAAAATACAAATGATTAAAGTAGTCTCTGATCTCCCAAGAAGGACCGAGACCATCAATGAGAAAAAAAACAAAATATCAAGATAAGACGGGAATAGAAAAAAATTGAAAGAGCAGAAAAGAGAAAGAACCCGCATGAGCGCCCAAAAGCGAGCGAGAGAAACAAAAATGCAGAGTGACAGGGAGAGCCACACCAAAAGTGACAGCTAGGCCAAAACTGGCTCAGGGCTTCGTTTTGGGTGAGTAAGGCTCCTGATCACAACAAAGGGATAAAAAGACTCCTGGTCAAAAACAGAAAAGGCCAGGAAAAATCTTTCCCAAAAGAGGGAGAAATAAGGACATCAAAAAACAGAATACGATGTGGGCTTACCAAAAGAGAAAACTAAGAAGAGAACAGAGATCAGAGATTGAACTTTCAAACAAATTTTCTTTTCAGCACGATACAGAAGAGATGGTTTGGAAAAACCTCGAATCATCACCCTACGGAGAGCAAAGAAAATCCGAAAACTGCCTTTTGAGAGAAGTATCTTCACTCGAGGAAAACATGAGAGTAAAGTCCAAAAAGATACAGGGAAACGGGCATCCTGATAAAGATTAGACCTCGAGAAGCTCTTTTCACCCTCACTAAAATTTCCCTCTCTCACTCTAGCAGTCTAAGAGAGACAACACAAGCCCTCTCCAGAGGCAAATCAAAAACACAAGCCCTCTCCAGAGGCAAATCACAAACACAAGCTCTCTCCAGAGGCAAATCACAAACACAAGCCCTCGCCAGAGGCAAAATTACTCACAAAAGCCCTCCCAGAGGCAATTTTTCTTTTTTACAGATCAAAAGCCCTCCCAGAGAGGCACAGTGTAGCAATGGTAGTCCTCCCACCTGAGGCGAGAAGATCAAAGCCCTCCCAGAGAGGCACAGTGTAGCAATGGTAGTCCTCCCACCTAAGGCGAAGCCCTCCCAGAGAGGCACAGTGTAGCAATGGTACTCCTCCCACCTGAGGCAAAGCCCTCCCAAAGAGGCACAGTGGAGCAATGGTAGTCCTCCCACCTGAAGCGCAAAGTGGAACAAAAGGTAGTCCTCCCATATGAGGCTAAAGGAGCAATGGTAGTCCTCCCAGTTGAGGCGAGTGGAGCAAATGAAAGTCCTCGAAAGAGGCAATAAGGTAACCCAAGCCCTCTCTGAAGGCAAAACCAAATACAAAGCCCTCTCCGGAGGCACTCGCGAGCACTTTTTTGCATACACACACTTTCTTAAAGTTCCTGCAGGAGTCATGGATCATGGTCTTTTCCAGTCGCCTCAAATCCTTGCAACCAAGGAGCTTGAGTCGAGAGGGTCTGTAGACACCCCGATCCGTGACCCCCGCAAGAACCCTAACGACCTTCGAGAACTACTGTTTTAGGGTCCGGGACCTACCCGGGCACCCGAAACTACCCCGAAAGGGTTTGTTGGCCAACAAACCTTTTTTTAAGAGGGATTGTCGCACGACATATCAGTATGTCACGCCACAATCACTGATATGTCGCGCGACAAACCCCTCTGACCCCGACCATCCACTCTTTGACACATCAGTCTGTCAGAAACATCACTTCAGCCGTTTGTCGCGCGACATTGGACACTATGTCGAGCGACACTTGCCCTTTCTGGGGATTTGTCGCGCGACAATCTTCCCCGAGCAGTATAAATAGGCCAACACCCCCCAAGGGTTCAGGGCAGCAATTTGGGATTGAAGAATTCTAAGCTTTAAATCTGATTTTCTAGTCTTTCATCAAGCATTCTCTATTATCGTCTTATTTCTGAAGAGTTATCGAATCTATTCCTGACACTCGACGTGTCCCGTCTCTGGAATCGAATTCTCGGAAATATCTGAAGAAGGAAAATATTATTATCGCCGAAAATCTCTCCGCCGTATTATATTTTCTTTCTTATTATTCTCGTCGGGAAGGTAGAGAAAGTTCCTTCTAGTATTTAAATTAGATATCTGTGTACTTGTTTTACTTCTGTTGTTCTGTCCACGTTTTATTTGAATAAACTTATTGCCAAGTTACAAATAGTCTACCGTTTTCAAAATAAAAGACCCTGATAAAATCATTTGCAAAACCAGAAGAGTAAGTATATTACCATCCAGATAAAATCCTATTTTCGAAACCCGGACCGGTAAAACTTACTTAGGAATTAAAAATTCGATATATCCTATCTGTTTCATAGATTGTGATGCATCTGGTGGAACTCCCCTCAAGAGTTCTAATTCCATATTGAATTAGTTCCGATATGAGATCCAAACTTTTTCCAAAACAAGTTAAAAACCCAAGAAAAACCGTCATTATCTGAGAAATAATATGGAAAACTCCCTCTCTAAAGAAAAACCCACCTTTGTCACTTGTACTTGCATCCCTCAAAACTAAGCCTTGGATCTCGGAACACAAAGGTTTTCATCCCTTTTCCCGTTTTTCCCAAAAATTAGGATTTTCACTTAGAAAGTAGTAGACTGTCAGTAAAAGCATCCAAGTTTTTCAATATAGAATAAACATATAAAAGGCCACTAGAGACCGAAAGGGCAAAATGGGTGCTTAACACCTTCCCAAACCGTAATATAGCTTCCGAACCCTATAGAATCCTGGTTTCGTAGACAAACGTGTAAAGAAAGGTTTGTCTATAGCCTTTCCTCTTACACGACCCCTTTTTGTCCGTTTTCTCGTAAAACGTACTGGCGACTCTGAACGAACCCTTTTGCATCTAGAAATAGAACATAGGGACATGTGATATGAATCATCGAAACACTCCAGCAAATGGAACGACGGAATCCGTTCCGACGTTTCAGACGCCCAACAAGCGGGGACGAGACCCGGGGGTCGCATTTGCGGATTCTCACACTTGCATGAATCATAAATTGTATTACGTGTTATGCTATTTATCTCTGCCAAGGATATGATGGGTGATTTCGGTTCTGCTCGGGATGCGTTCTGTGCTTTGTTGTGATGTGCTAAACTGTTGTACTCCTTTTGACAAAGACGGTTATATTAGCAATTCTAACTTGGTCGTTGAACTGATGTACTCCCACTGGCAGGGACGGTTCTTTTTAACGATTTGTTGTCTTGTTAAACTGATGTACTCCCATAGGCAGGGACAATCATGTTAACAATACTGATTCGATTGTTGAGGTGATGTACTTCCACTGGTTGGAATGGTTCTATCAACAATACTGATTCTTATGTTGAGCTAATGTATTTCTACTGGCTGGAATGGTTCTGTCAATAATTTGCTATCTTGTTAAACTGATGTACTCCCACAGGAAAGGATGGTTCCGTTAACAATTCTGAGTTGGTGTTGAACTGATGTACTTCTACTAGCTAGAATGGTTCCGCTAACAATTTATTGTTTTGTTAACTGATGTACTCCCACGGGAAGGGACGGTTCTATTAATAATTCTAATTCGGTTTTGAGTTGATGTACTTCCACTACCTCAAAAGGACACTTAGGCGACGTAGATTGTACGTCGCCCAAGTGTATATATACGTCGCCCATACCTTAGGCGATGTACGATACGTCGCCTAAGTTACGTCTCATAAGCTATGTCGCCCAAGGTAATAGGCGACGTAAACAAATACCAACGTCGCCTCAGAAAACTCTAAGGCGACGTAACAAATACATACGTCGCTTTTGTTGTCAGAGCAGAGTTGACTTTGACTGGACCTTAGGAGACGTAATAATTTAACTACGTCGCGTATGTATTTTTCTTAAGAGACGTATTTATTTTACTACGTCGCCCAAAGTCGAGTCAAAAGTCAACATAGCAATGCCTTTAGGCGACGTATTGAAATAAGTACGTCGCTTAGGTATTTCTCTTAAGCGACGTATTTATTTTACGACGTCGCCCAAAGTTGAGTCAAAAGTCAACATTGCAATGCCTTTAGGCGACGTATGTAAATAAGTACGTCGCTTAGGTTTATCACTTGGGCGACGTGATTATTTAAGTACGTCGCCTAAAGGATTGCAGTGTTGACTTTTGACTACACCTGGGGCGACGTAATTAAAATAATTACGTCGCCTAAGTGAATAAAAATAATTACAGAAATTTCCTGTTTCTGTGTGCACCCCACGCGTGCACTTCTATACAAATAACCTGCATTACAAACTAATTTCATTCATTCAAACATCCTGCCCAATCGTTCATAGTTTTCATTCATTCAAATATCAAAACATTCAATTATTCAAATATCTTAGCATTCAATTAAATGTTCAAAACGTTTATAAATTAAAGCAATGTCCTACAAAACTGTTTTAAAAACTTTACAATCATATAAAATTGATTAATAAGAAAATAAACCTAAAACTATCATGTGTTGGAGCCATCAGATGGTGGAGCCCTCATATTCATCTGCCTCGCCATTTCTGCAAGCTGGGCCTGTACCCTCGCTTCGAACTCCAGCCGCTCCCTATCTCGATCCTGCCGCTCCCTCTCGAGCTACCTCTCGCGCTCTTGCCGATCCCGTCTTTCCTGTTGAAGCCGCTCCTCCAGTTCCTTTTGATTTGCCCTAAGTCAGGCGAACTCCTCCTCAATCGCGGCGTTTCGGGGCTCCGGCCATGATGGTCCTCTCGTACTCGGCTGCTTGGCGACGCCGCTGCCTAAGCCAGGAACCCTGGTCCCTCTCGAAGGACCGACCACCCTCTCCATAAGGCCGATCTCTACATCAACAGAGAGTCTCGGCGGAGCTGTGACTGAGGCCGGCGAGGTGCCATCCGATGTATCCTCGATCGGAGGCATACTCTCCATCAACGAGGCAACCGCCTCGTCGCTCGCCTGCTGAACCCGCGACTGCAAATAGCAATAAATATAATTAATGAATTTCTTATTATAAATAATTAAGCATAAGAATCGAATTTCTTATTACAAATAACTAGCAATAAATGTAATGAATTAATAAATAATAAACTTGCAGTGCCCTCGGGATCGAATTTCTTGTACATGTCTATGTACGTCTTCGCGTGAGGAGCTTGCTCGCCTTTCTTCGTGTACTCCTCAGCCCGAGCTGCAAAAGGCCTGGCCCCTCCGCTGTGGGGCCTCTTGTTTGTCGAGGCCCGGATCGCCTTCATTTGCTCGCTCTGCCTTTGCAAGATATATAAGATACAAATCGTTAGAGTATTTAATTGTATTTAAATTAAGTTAGACAAATTAATTAATTTTACCTGAAATTCGGGATCCCTGAAGTGGTTGCACAACCACTGCCACTCCGCAGGCCGATGTGCGAACTCGACCGGAAGGGGCGTATCTCCCAATTCCTGCCAGTTCGTCTGACAGGAAGACTTCCACTGCCTGAACCGGTTGGCGGCCTTCTCGTCTATCCAACCAGTGAGCTCCCTACGCCGGTGATCGATATCGTAGTTCACCTACAAAGCAAAACAGCAAAAAAAACATTAGTAATTTGAAACAATAACAAACAATAAAAAAATAAAGAAAAATGCAAAACTTACCGATAAAAAATCCAGCAACCTCGTCCGCTCCGTCACCGGAAGGTCATGCCACGTCGGATGGAGCATCGGACATCGGTCTTTTATATAAGCCGAGAGGTCCGTCACGAACCGGGAGCGAACTGAGAAGGGCGGCCCCCTAATCGAATCCTCGTAGGTCACCGGGGTCCTGCCCTTCTCTTTCGTGATCGCCGCCGTTTTCTTCCCGAGTACGACTCCTCTCCTCTTATTACTCGAGGAGGCGCCGGCGGCGGTATCTGTATATTACAAGAAAATTTATTCAGTAAATTATATAAAGTTAATATAATTGTTAGCGTATAACTAAAAAATTTAATTAAGAACTTTACCTATGTCGGTCGGCACGTGAGTAGTAGCAAAACTGTAGCGAATGCTGCGTGTGGGTGGTGAGGGGCTCGTGCTGCCAGTCGTCGAATGACCGGAAGGGAGGGGCAGAACAAACGGCAGGACCGGGGACTCCTGCGCTGAGACCGGTGGTCCGTCGGCCTGGGCCGCCTGCTGCGATGCTTACGGCGA
This sequence comes from Lonicera japonica, assembly GCA_021464415.1. Lineage (NCBI taxonomy): Eukaryota > Viridiplantae > Streptophyta > Magnoliopsida > Dipsacales > Caprifoliaceae > Lonicera > Lonicera japonica. The sequence goes on from JAKCWG010000159.1 coordinate 341,917, forward strand.
TGGCTGGGGCGCCTGCTGCGAGGTCTGGGCTGCCTCCGAGGGCTGCTGCTGCTGCAGCAGGGCAAGATGGAACTCCTCGCGCATATTTACACGAGATTTCTTGCGCACGGCTGAATCTTTCGGAGGCATCCTGGCATATATTAGAAAAGAAACATAAGAATACTATAATTGACTTGAATTGAAATTGAAATTGAATTGAATCGAAATCAAAAGAAACATAAGAACAGTAAACTTCAAGATCAATATATATATATAACTTCACTTTACACATTAAAAAAAAAACCGATATACGTGCTTTAATTTAATCAAGACACATAACTAATTAGACATATATATATAGCCAAAACAGATATACGGCTTCTTTTCATAATATATATACATGGAGATGAAGAAGATGAGTATAAGTTCCAAGTGTTCTAATTTTGATAGAGGGCACTTAAATTCCGAGTTCATATAAACATATAAAAAATTTCTGAGCTCATATAAACATATATATATAGCCAAAACAGATATACGGCCAACTGCCAAATGAAAAGTTCTGAGCTCATACAAACATAAAAAATTTAGTGTTTACCGAGCTCATAAAAATGCTTTGTTTGCCGAGCTCATAAAAATGCTCTGTTTGCCTAGCATAATATTTTTCCCCGAGCAAGGTTTTTCCGAGGACATCCGAGAAGGAAATTTTACCAAGTTCAAAGCATATATGTACAAAATATTTTCCGAGCTCATATACACATAATTTATTCATATAGACTTTTATATAAATCTGTACATCTTTATATAGTATCATTCATTCCTTTTACATTAATTTAATATATATATGTTTTGGTTTGGCCAACTGCCAAATGAAAAGTTCCGAGCTCATATACACAAAAAAAAAAAAAAAAGAATAGTTATGAGCTCATAAAAATGCTTTGTTTGCCGAGCTCTTAAAAATTCAGTGTTTGGCAAGCATTATATTTTACCCCGAGCAAGGTTTTTCCGAGGACATCCGAGAAGGAAATTTTACCAAGTACAAAGCATCAGTGCACATAATATTTTCCGAGCATATTTTACCGAGCTCATAAACACATAATTTATTCATATAGACTTTTATATAAATCTGTACATCTTTATATAGTATAATTCATTCCTTTTACATTAATTTAATATATATATGTTTTGGTTTGGCCAACTGCCAAATGAAAAGTTCCGAGCTCATATACACGTATAAAAAATTTAGTGTTAACCGAGCTCATAAAAATGCTTTGTTTGTCGAGCTCATAAAAATGCTTTGTTTGCCGAGCTCACAAAATTTGTATTTTTACCAAGTTAATTTTATGGTGAATTAACTTCAATCAATTTTTAGGAAAAAAGTCATAACGGTCATTATATATGACGCCTCATGTAGTCACATTATATTATGCTTACAAATGACAGTACAAACATATAACTCCTAAGTTATATTACATCACAGTACATGCATATAACTAATCGTAATGAATCATCAACCAAATTAATCCAACACATCTAATGAATCATCAACCAAATTAATCGTAAACAAAGCCCTAAAAATCATGTACAATCAATGAATCAAACACCCAAATGAATATGCAACAAAACCCTAAAACCATGATGAATCAACACCCAAATTAATCAAGAAGAAGAATGAAGGGAGAGAAAATAAAGTACCTCCGGTGAGAGAAGAAGCTACGGGGAGTGAGAGAAGGAGAAGGAGAAGCGGCTAGCTGTGGGAGAAGGAGAAGCGGTTGTGGTTTTGTGGTTTATTTTGATGCTTTTGTGGGAGAAGGAGAAGGAGAAGGTTGGGTGTCGTTTTAGGGAGAAGAATGAAGGAGCATCGTGGACAATAGAGGTGGTGGCGGTGAGCGAGGGCGGCGGTAAGCTGTGGAGGCGGGGAGGGAGAACTGAGAGATAGAGGGAGAAGGAGATTGTTGCGCAGAAAAATGAAATTGGGGGTGAAGGGTTAAATATATACTATTCAATTGGGCGATGTAAGTTAATTACGTACGTCGCCCAAGTGAATTTCAAATTTCCAATATATTTGAAATTTTCGTGAAATTTTAAGGGGGAAAATCTTTTGGGCGACGTATTAATTTCTACGCCTCCTAAGAGTACTTAGGCGACGTAGTTAATTACTTACGTCGCCCAAGTGAATTTCAAATTTCCAATATATATATTTTAAATTTTCGTGAAATTTTCGTGAAATTTTAAGGGGGAAAATCTTTTGGGCGACGTATTAATTTCTACGTCTCCTAAGAGTACTTAGGCGACGTAGTTTTTAAAACTACGTCGCTTAATTTATTGTTAAGCGACGTAGGAATAAAATATACGTCGCCTAAGATTAACTTAAGCGACAAAACTACGTCGCCTAAGAGTTTTTAATAATTTTTTTAATTAAATAGTAATTTAATTTTAATAAGATAATTTGTATTATAATTATAACCTGCCCAATTATATTTATCCCTAAGGAACTCCAAGAGAATGTTCAGACGAGTATTCACTGAAGGTCCTTCTACAACGATTAATTCACTTGTCGTTGTTGTTAATAAATATAAGCATTATGCCACAGCTAGGTTTAAACGCACATAATAATCTCAATCGGAGTCTTCATCATCATCATCGTTTTCATCATCATCGCTGCTATACAGATCATTGTTAAACCCTTCAGCATCGTCGGAGTCATCCTCGTCATAATCATCATCATCGTCTTCATCTTCATTTTCATATACGGGAATATTTACAAATGGTACTGGACCTAGGTTGATAAATAACTCCGATATAGGAAGACATATCGCATCTGGCTCTTGATAAGGCTCATCTACTTCGTACAGTGGAGTGACCATATCGTCCTTTGCAAGTGTGGCCTCACTGAACGTACCTCTGTGTGCCATATGGTTGACGACTTTCCAACCCTCACCAGCCAATGGATCATCTATATAAAACACTTGCGTTGCCATCGTGGCTAGAATAAATGGAAAGTCATCGTACCAACTACTATTCGTGTTCACAGAAGTAAGACCACGATTATACTGTACGCTGCCGGGAACAGTAGGGTCGGTGTTGTACCACTTACACTTGAACAACACAACTGGCATGCGTTCCGCATAAGTTAGTTGGACAACTGATTGCAGAATCCCATAGTATGTCAGATCACCGGCCACGCATGTCACTCCACTATTCTGAGTCTTCCGAATCCGGTCTCGATGCTCAGTAACAAATTTGACTCCGTTCACCTCGCACTGAGAGAAAATGGTGCACATCATAGGCTAAGATGCAAGGATCTGTATCTCCCGGTTATATTTAGGATCATGTATTTGTAGCAGATGAAGCATCTGCATAATAATATATATACATGGAACATCAATGAAATGTAAATATGCATGCGACAAGTGAAAGTAAGTTAAGGCTGAAAGTTTACCCATCTGGGGAGGTGGTCAAGAAATGACGCCACACGATCAGCATCAGTGCCGTGTGGAGCTATTTCCGCAAATTGTCGGCGGTGAGTCTCAATATACCATTCTGTTTCTGTACAATTTATCATAACACACCAGTGAGCCGTCGCAATTTGTTGCTTACTAAGACTGATGTTTCTGACACAACCTTTGGGCTTGACGAGGTGGGAGACAACGGAAAATGTTCCACTGAGATGAATCCGGTATGACTTCATCACTCACGTTAGGATGATGCAGATAGTTATTGATGAAAGTCACACACTCGTGCATGATGTTCCTCTCGGCAATACACCCCTCTGGGTAACGCTTGTTTCCAACATCTTTCTTGTATTCTCCGAGCTGCCTGAAAGATTGCGCAATTATATAGTACAAATGTATACAATTAAAGACAATTATATATAGTATCCTAAAATCTAAAATAATACCTTTCAGTGGAAAACATCCAGGTATAATGCACGGGACCGGTGAGCAGGACCTGTTCGGGCAGGTGGATGCAGAGATGGACCATGATGGTAAAGAAAGCTGGCGGAAATATCATCTCCAACTTGCATAGGATCATGATAATATCGGTCTGCAATTGACGGACGTCTGATTTTTTCAACTCTCGGGTGCAAATTGTCTGGAAGAATCTGCAATACTCTACTAACGCGTCGGCGACGTCCCTTCCCCAATATGGTCGGATAACCACAGGAAGAACACGCTGAAGCATGACATGGCAATCGTGAGTCTTCAATCCGAGAAACTTTTTATCAGACGGTCTGATCTTACTCTTTAGGCTTCCAGCATAACCTCTTGGATATTTAACAGCTGCAACCCGATCAAATACGTCCCTGAGATCCCTAGGACGCACTGTGTAATTCGCCTGAGGTAGCGTCACTTTTCCTGACAGCCCTATCCTCGGCCAAAGATTGCTGCGTATGCCCATATTCTTTAGAGTTAATCGAGATTTTACATCGTCCTTAGTCTTTCCATCGAGACCTAGAACAGTGCCCAAGATGTTGTCGCATACATTTTTTTCAATGTGCATCACATCTAATGCATGTCTCACACTCGATGATGTCCAGTAAGGCAGCTCCCAAAATATACTGACGTGAGTCCAACACAGTCTCTATTTAGCTGTCTGACATTAAGTACAACATAACTTATCAATTTATAATATCACAAATTAACTTATTACAATATCACAACTAATGTTAGTTTGAGCCGTACCTGTTTGAAGTCAGGATGCGGATGCAAAGAATTCTGAGGGTAAGAAAAACTATTGGTAGCTTCAAGAACCTAACGTGCAGACTTTTTTTGTGGGGCGGGTCTGAGCTCTGGCTCCCCATTAAACCTTTCTGATCGCCTCCGATAAGGGTGATCTTCGGAAAGCCATCTACGCGCGCCTTGGTATGACATCCTTCCATTATTGTGAACCGCAACAATATCATTCAAACATATGGGACATGCCTTGTACCCTTTTGTCTGAATACCTCCCAACATTCCTAGTCCTGGAAAGCTAGTCGCTGATGGTCCACATAACGGCTGCCCTCATGTTGAATGCCACTTCACCGTATCGATCCCAAGTTGAAACCCCCGTCTCCCATAGCATCTTAAGTTCATCAATCAGTGGTCTCATAAACACATTTAGAGTCTTTCCCGAATTCTTGGGGCCGAATATTAGTAAGACTAGAATGTTAAACTCCTTCTTCATACACAACGAAGGCGAAAAATTATAAGGCATTGCAATAACAGGCCAGCAGCTGTAGGGAACCGCTGTAGTAAAGTATGGATTGAACTCGTCTGACGCTAGAGCAAGACGTACGTTTCTAATGTCGGTGGTAAATTGCGGTTGGGACCTGCAACATGACGAGACAAATTCCTTAATATGAAAATAATTAAAATAACAGTTTAGTAAATTTTATGTGTACGAACTGTAAATATATATGTTACCTGTCGAAATTCTTCCATGCTTCTCCATCAGCTGGATGTCTAAGATATTCAGTATCTTCTATTCTTTCCCCATGCCACCGTATTTCCTTTGCAATATGTTTGCAACTATACAAACGCTGCAACCTCGGTGCCAATGGGAAGTACCGAACCGTCTTTCGGGCAATCCGTTTGGCACCGCCTGTATTTTCTTCTTCCCATCTTGACTCACCGCAAATGGGACATTGATCTAGGTCTTTACCCTCCTTGTAAAACAAGTAGCAGCCGTAATAACACCCATAGATGACCTCGTAACCCATGCCGATCTTCTTTAAGGCCTTTTTTATAGCTTTGTATGAGTCGGGGTACTTGTTCCCTTCGGGAACAGGTAGTTAATTTCAGCAGCCCACTTGTTGAAGGATGTGTCTGCCATATTACAACTCTGTTTCAGTTGCAGCGATCTAAGCATTGAAGCCAGCGCCGTGACTTGACTACCCTCGTACAGTGGAGTCACTGCTTCATCTAAGAGACGCTGATATGCTATCAAACTTTCTTTGGCAACAGGGTCGGCATGAAATGCATTGTCAACGCCAGGGTGATCATATGATTCATGAAAAGGAAAAGCATCTTCTACGAAGTCCATGGTCGGGTTACTCGAAGAGGCCCTGTTCTGTTCTACTTGCCATTGTGAAGGTGTCTCTGGAATTTCCCCGTGTAGGTTCCATACTGTATACGACTCCATTATACCCGCATTGGTCAAGTGGATGTATATTTCATCTAATGTCACCCGTTGGCCCATGTTGAAACATTTTTTGCAGGGACACGGATACAATCCAGTCGAACTGTTGCCATTTTCTCGTACATACTCTAAGAACTCCATTACCCCCACAATGAATTCCGTTGAACCTCTTGAGCATTTCATCCAGTTCTTATTCATTTTCGATCACTGTCATATGACAAATAATTACAAAATCAAAAATTACCAACAACTAAGAATAATACTAATGTATATATAAAAAAGGGGTAACAATTAATAACAATACTATATCTTCAACACCAAATACACATTTTCTACACTAAACACGATATCTATATAAAGTAAAAAATTAGTAAAAAAAATTAATATTAGTAATAGATAGAGTACCTAAAGATTAAACAAGCTCTTAATGAGGGAAATGATGTTGATTTTCACCTTAAAAATCGCCAAAATTAACACTAAAATACATCAACCCCGAAAATGGCATGTTCTTAGGCGACGTAATATGAACGTTAAAATCAAATAGGGGCAACAACTAACAATAATACTATATGTTCAACACCAAATACACAGTTTCTACACTTCTACACTAAACACAATATATATATATATATAAACACAAAAATTAGTAACTAATTAAGATTAATAAGAGATAGAGTACTTAAATATCAAACAAGCCTTTAATGAGGGAAATGATGTTGATTTTCACCTTCAAAATCGTCAAAATCACCCAAATTAATTCTAAAACCGAAAATGGCAAGTTCTTAGTGACATAATACTAACTTAGAGACCAAATAGGGGTAACAACTAACAACAATACTATATCATCAACACCAATTATAAATTTTCTATACTAAACACAATATCTATATAAACACAAAAATAAAAAATAATTAATATTAATAAGAGATAGATTACGTATAGATCAAACAAACCTTTAATGAGAGAATTGGTTTTGATTTTTACCTTCAAAATCACCAAATTAAATTGCCCAAAGTATCTCTAAAACACATCAACCCCGAAAATGGAGGAGAGGCTCTGATATAAATATGACAGGATCTTAGGCGACGTATAAACTATACCTACGTCGCATAAGAGATATCTTATGCGACGTAGGTATAGTTTATACGTCGCCTAAAGGTCAGTCAAAACCCTCGTTGACCGCTACTTAAAAGTGTCGGTGGTCAACATCTTTTGGGCGACGTGTGTATTTGATTACGTCACCTAGGATTATCTTAGGCGACGTAAAGTATACGTACGTCGCCTAGGATTATCTTGGGCGACGTATTTATACCTACGTCGCCTTTGATAATCTTAGGCGACGTGTAATTATTACGTCGCCTAGGATATCTTTTAGGCGACGTAGTCAATAGAGTACGTCGCCCAAGAGCCTTGTTGGTGTAGTGCTCCACTGGCTGGAATGGTTATGTCAACAATTTGTTGTTTTGTTAAACTGATGTACTTCCATGGGAAGGGACGGTTCCGTTAACAATTTTGATCCGGTGTTGAGCTGATGTACTTCCACTGGCTGGAATGGTTATGTCAACAATTTGTTGTTTTGTTAAACTGATGTACTCCCATGGGAAGGGACGTTTTCGTTAACAATTCTGATTCGGTGTTAAGCTAATGTACTTCCATTGGCTGGAATGGGTCCATCAACAATTTGTTGTTTTGTTAAACTGATGTACTCCCACGGGAAGGGACAATTCCGTTGACAATTTTGATTTTGTGTTAAGTTGATGTACTTCAACTAGCTGGAATGGGTCCGTCAACAATTTGTTAATACGATGGTCGATATTTTGCTAGTGTCATTGCTTTGCTCTGAGAGGTCACAACAGATGGTCTGCTGGGGATATTGCTTCGACTTGATTGGGGATCTGGATATGATGATTGATGGTCTGCTGAAAAAACACTTTTTCTTTTTATCCAGCAAAACTTATACATTTTTTATGAATCTTCTCTTTGTAGAATTAGTTCGGGATTACTCTTTTGTTTAATTCGTAGACCTCGAGCGCATTTTGTGAGTTTCTTCCTTTCACACTAAATTCTCACCAGTTCTCTCATAGTATCTGGATTTTTGGCTCTTACAATATTTTTCCTGGCTTTCTGAGAACATTATTATTTGACGTGGACGGCCACGTGTCCATCTGCGGTTGGCGGAGCAAATTAATTTATTAATTTTCTCTATCATTTATCACAAACACTAGTACTCCATTGCCAAAAATTAGGCAGGTATTTAGCAACACACTCTCCTCGTTTGGGATGAATTTATGTGAGTGCACTCGCCTCTCATTAGGCAAGTCTTATTTGGAAAACAATTCAATACACCCAGCATTTTATTGCCTGATGTTAGGCGAGTTTTAACAGCAAACTCTTCCCAAATGGGGCAAGTATACGTGACTGCACTCACTTCTCATTAGACGGCCTGATCTAAATTGGACAAAGGGGTGTTAGTGATAATAAATTTACTTTAAAGGGGTGTTTGTAACAAGGAAGATGTTTATAACAAATATGGATGGTGTAAATATCACTGCCCTTTGAATAACCCCAACCCTTTTAAAGCTCGATTGTTTGATCATAAAAATAGACACCGGACAACAAGACAGATCATCACACATGGTTGTAACTAGTTAAATACTATTGTTAAGTCATAATAACAATAGAATTAATGAAAAAAGAAAAGAAAAGTTAGGTACAAAAACTTAAAGCAAATTTTTAACTCATAGAGACTAATTTATTTAAATAATAAAAACTTAGAAGAATAAATTTGTAACCTTAACTTTGAACACTGCTAAAAAGGTCATTCATACATTGATGGAGAATGACATGTAGTAAGATAAATGCTTAACACATAAAAAGATATAAAAATAAAATACTTAACAAATACATTCGGCGACACAAATACATTTGATTTTATAAATTTAGTTTTTGCCAAAACGAAAGATTTAGAAATTAAAATATGCCCAAATGAAAGTAAATCTACAGCACATAGTAGAATTAAATAAGCTTCTTTAAAAAAAAATTCAAAAAAAGAAAGTATAGTGAAACCTCTATAAATTAATAGTCTTGGGATCTAAAGAAATCTATAATTTCGAGAATTAAATAATCAATAAATTATTAATTATTCTTTTGGTTTCTCATCTCAAAGGTGAAATAATTTATATATTACATAAGATCTATATGAAGTTTTCATAATGTATTATTCTATAAATTTAGCTAACTACTAATTCAGAACATTATCTTAAGCCGGGACTGACAGAAAATATTATTTAATTGATGTTGTCAATTAATCAGGTATTAAATTATTGAGGTTTTATTGTACCTCTGTAAATGAAAAAACAAAAAGGAAAAAGTTGAGGAAAAAAAATTGCAAGCGATGCAAGGAAGCATTAAATGTAGCTAGGAATGGATATTAAGGAAACTTCATGTATCACAAAGAGAAGAGAATAGAAGGCAGCCCCACTTGTAGCACCGTAGATTTATCTACCTCCGTTCGCATTACAATATATGACATCATCATCATCAAGATCATCATAATCATAATCAGTACCAGCTTCTTGTTCTTTTTCATCATCATTGAATACTAGACGTAACCCCCACTTTTTCACCACTGTTATGTCAGGGTTTAATGATCTAATACATACCTCAATTTCTCCACCCTCCTTCCAATTGCAGCATTGACTGCACTCGAAGGAACGAATGTAAAAAGTTTCGTATCCCATAATCGTATGCTCCAGGCCAATAATTTTATCTGTACCCAAGAGGCAAATTGGTTTTTTGTGCATTGAGTGGAAATGACCAGGCTCCGTGAACGAGAACTCCACTCCGACATCTGTAACATGCCCTCCGGCATACGTAGCACGGCCTTCTTGTCGTGTGCCAAACCGGGTTATGCCTTGATGCCTGATTTTTTTGTAATCGAACTCAGCCGATTTACAAGATTTGTTTACCACTTCCAAAATGACAAAAAAGCTATACCCCTTGATTTTATGATTGATATACCAATTCTGAGGAAACTTCAACAAAGCTGAATATCCCATAAAAGTGTGATTGCAGAACCACTCTGGAATTGTTCTTCTCGGAAGTATGAGTTCTTTAGGGGCAATTTGGTAATAACCCCAATTCGGGGATAGCTGCACGTACCAAGATAATATAGTGAAGCCGTTCAATCAGTAAAAACACTATATGAACATATATATATATATATAGTAGTGGAATGGTAGGTACTTTCCACCATAAGCTATGGCAGGTACTTCTCTAAGGCTCCGTTTGATTGCAAGGTGGAAAAGGAAAATAAATTTAGTTAGTTTTGGTGAAAAGATGGAAAATAAGTTGAGTGATAGAGGTGATATCCTCTTGATTTTTAAGTTTTTCCATGAAGAAATTTTCTTTGCTTGGTGGTAAGTAAAAATTTTCCACCAAAAACATTCAAGGATGGAGGATATATACTCATAAAATGAGCAACATCGCTCACCTTATTTTTTATCTTTTCACATAAACTAGCTAAATTTATTTTCCTTTTCCATCTTTGCAATCAAACGGAGCCTAAATTAACACATTTTTAGGCTTTGGGTTGTTGATTTAACATTTTAATTATGTTAATAAGATGTTAAAAACATCAACCGTTCAATTTGAGAATTTTTTCGAAACTGGAATTATTTATTTTAATTTTTTAAGTAATATATAGTATTCACTATGGTGTGTGCATGTATATCATAATAAGTTACACCACAGCATTATTTACCACAAATTAGCAAGAACATCAAGTGTTTATCATATTAATCATTGTATATATAGTTAATATAACAATATTTGGCGAATCATTGCCTATAGTGAAAAGTACCTATCATTCCGTTTCTCTACATATATACTGGCACCAAAAATATATGTGTGTGTTTGTATAGAAGTTAATAGAGAACCTGAAGCCTTTGCTGCAATAATGTACTAGCTAGAATCTCATTCTCTCCATAATCGAGCAATTTCCTGCAATTTTGGAACCAAAAACACTGTATGTTGTACATGGCCAATCGATCCACAGGCACCGTCAATGACGCACAGTCATTTGCAAACAATCTCTTTATTCTCGACGGAAGCTCCGGCAGTTCTCGAAGCATTTCGCAACGATTCAACTCAATGTGTACAAGTTGAGAAAGTTGATTGAGGCTTGGTAGATTTTCAAAATTGTTTCCTCCAAGACACAACTTTCTCAGAGAGAACAATGACCCAAGGATCGCTCCCTCCGACAAATTGCAATTAGTGAGATCCAGCCGTGTTAACGAAGTTAAACCCCAAATTGGAGGCAACACCAAAATCCTTGTGGTTTTTTGACATTTTCTGAGTTGAAACAAAAACTGGAAAATTGAAGTCGATGATTGAGATGAGCTCTTGCGGAAGGATAAGTTCTTGAGTTTTTTCAAACATCCAATGGAAGGTGGCGGCTCTATTACATCAGTTCCATCTAAAAGAAGCTCCTCTAGACATTCTAAATTCCCCATCTCCTCTGGTAATTTTTTAACTTTTAAGCAGCCTGAGAGAATGAGTGATTTTAGACGTTTCAGCGTACAAAGGGTACTTGGAAGAATCACAAGATTTTTGCAATGATGCAAATCTAGCAGAACAAGGTTGGGCATGTTAACAATTGACAAGGGTAGCTCTTCTATAGCAGTTTCACCCAAATGTAGCTGCAATAATTTGTCCATATTTTCATGGATCTCCATGAGCTTTTGAAGTTTGACGCAGCCAGAAAGATTGAGAACCTCAAGATTACAGGCCTCTCCCAAGTGTAAAATCCCGACTAAGTTTTGCGAATGACTAAGGTCGACGTATTTAAGGTTTTTCATCTTCTTCTTCTTCTGTTGTTAACATGAAAAAAAATTAGTTGGGACTAAAACAATTAACAAGGGATTTTTGCGTATTTTATTCAGTCAAGGTATGTAGCCAAATTAACTAAACCATGCAAATTATTATTATATATATATATATATATTCTCTCTTTTATCTTGTTATGGTGTTTTTCTTGTAACATGTATTAATTATATCACCATATTCTTCTCATTCTTTTTTTTATTGTTATTTTTATTGTTATTTTTATTTTTTATTATTTACTTTATGCTTCGTATGTTAAAGTAACTTTCTCTGTTTATCTTTTTTCATAACCCTACATCCTAAACTTAATTAATAGTTCGGCTCTATCTTAAATTGATTCATGAAAAACTTAAATTAACTCATTTCAAGTTTCAAATAAAATTGATGATACATCTAGACAAAATTTGAGCAGATCTAATATCGAAACTTTATGATGAGGCCTCTAGACAAAATTTTAAATAACATATGAGAATTTAAAACATGATTTTATTCTAATCCTAACTTAGCCAGCACGCTCACTTTGTTTTCTTCTCCATTCTCTCCACCAATATATGTATCTTTTTATTTTTAACACACAATTATATAATCAAACTATTTACTGACAACCACAATAATCATCATACATTGTACTACTATATAATGTAGTATTTATATAAAAAGGGCTTATCCTAAAGCACTGCAGTATTTATATAATGTACAAATATAAAATGCATCATTTATTTTGTCAATAATAATTGGGGATGGAAAAAAGGTTAAACTCAGCAAGTTTTTGACAAGCCCAACCTTGAGAGCGAGTATTTATTTCTTTATCAGGGGTAGATATGAGTTCAAAAACCCGAACATGAGTCAAGCAAAAATTAATTGTTCGGTGCGGGTGGGGATGTTATTTTGGTAAACCAGTCAGTAAATAACCCTTACCAATACCAAAACAAAAATAAGAAGTTGAATACTAGATTTACCAGCTTACCAATTGGTAGCTGAAATCAGAAACCAATATCAAACCGCTTGATTGTTTGGTATATTGATATATTTTGGTAAATTTTAGTTTTTCCATTCCTTTCGTTTATTTTGATTTCGGGTGAATAGTATTGAGGGAGCATAAAATTTGGCTAAGGTAAACTGGGCCAACCCAATTGATTCAGAGGCTCATACCTTGGGCCGAATTGATGGGCCAAGCCTAAACGAAGAGGAACGAGTACGAGACATGTCGAAGTATGGGTAATCAAGTACGCCGAGACGATTAGCCAAGGCCGAGATCCACTAGGAAGAGTGCACGTGCCGTGACGTGTGTGGGATGCATGAGGAATGCGTAAGGAGGATCATACCAAATCACGCAGACCAGTACAAAATCGTACAGATCTCCACTGCTCAACTACCAACATACGAATTCAGGAGTTGTTAGTAGTGGATAAAAGAATGAAGGTTAGATAATAAGTCTTACTCTCTTTGGTCATTTTATTATTAATCCTAATGAGCAAATGTAACCCTAATTCTATATGTATAAATAAAAAGAAGGGAGGCTCGAAAAAAGGGTTGGTTGTTGAGTATTTGGGCAAATAGTTGCTAGTTTACTTAATTTATTTTAGAGAGAGAAAGCTTGTAACACTATTGATAATGCCTTAAGAGCTCAATACAATAACCACACACACATAAATGGAAGACGTACTTCTGGATCAGCATAAGCGCCGTCGGGGAAACCTACCGCACCCAAAAAATCCTCTTGTCATATCTCACCTTCTTTTCCGCCCATACAAACTCATTTCTCAAATTATCTTAGTAGATCGGGCCTAAAATTTTGTCCACGTACAAGTATTATGACGCCGCTTAAATAGCGCGTTGCGATAGAGCCCAAGTGCAGGCACGTCAAGTTGTAATATAGTCTCGGAAGTCCGAGTGTCGAACCACAGGGATAAGTGAAGAGGAATGGAATGGATTACGGATTAAGTGATTTTCTGGTTTCTGTGAGTTGGTTTGTTGTAGAACAACGTAAATGTAAAACAGATGCGAAAATAAATAAGAAAGCACTAAGGTAAGTGGAGATTAGTTACGATTTAAGAAACGGTGATCATTAGCTCATACTAAGATTAGAACACAAGGATTCTCGAGAAATGGGGAATGTTGGTGTATCTCTCAATAGCAGAGGGTGCGACGCTAGGCGACTCATTCCCGAATTGAAGCTATATCAAGAGAGATACAAACGACATACCACCAAAGACGAGGTTATCATTCCTACCTCTTAGCTACGGGTGTGAAGCAAGGCAACCCATTCCCGATGAAGCTAATCCGAGATAGATATGACGAACTCATCATAAAAAGATTTAACATCAAGCAAGTGTGGTAATCTCATGATTTAAAGAATGAAAATTATAAAGTGAATCCTAACAATGAAACGGAATAAAGTTTATGGGATAAATTAGTCAACTCATCATTTATCACATATGGTAGAAAATAAAGAGTCTAAGTATCACATAAAGTGTAAGAAGCACTCAATATATCAATAAATGAATCAAAGATAAGCTAAACAAATTTAAAATCCATCTATGGAGTTTTAAGAACTATTCATAATTTCTATGAAGAGGGAAAAAACTCCATGGATGGGGGAAAGGGACTACAAGCTTTTTAGAACCATATAAATATGTTGTATGTTCATTAACAACAAAGCACTAAATATACAAGGCATATAAAGTCTTAATATTATGAATATACCTAGAAAGCTTGCAACAATGGAGGAAATGAAGAAGAAAAGGATTTACAACTATTTCTCAAACTTTAAACATGGATTGAGCCATAAATCACCGAATATTATATCGCGGTTCACCTCCGTAACCTTAGTAAAAGACTACTCCATAATACTCGAAACAAGAATTATAGAAGAAGCATTCATTTCTTAAAATCAAAGTAAACTTACAAGAAGAAGAAGAAATTACAAGGTTTTAGCTCCCACTTCTCTCTAGAACTTGTACAAAAACTTAGATGATTTAGCCAAGAAGCTAAGAGAAAATAATATATATTAAAAGGTTGCAAAATATCTAACTAAATATCTAAAATAGCTTGAACCACTAAAATAGCCCATTTTGGGTGTGAAATGGCCAAGTTGCAAGGGCCATGATCGATCATGGTTATGCCCATGATCGATCATGGAAGTGCTCTGCCAGAAAATCTTGCAACCATGATCGATCATGGCTTTGCCCATGATCGATCATGGGTCTGGAACTTGTTCACTCAGCACTTTGCAAGCCTCCGAGCTTACTCTTGATCACTTCATGCAATGCCATTGTACTCCAATCCTACAAACACATGGAATACTACAAAATACACACCAACTTGGGCCATGTTAGATACAAAACTCGCTAAGGTACTAATCTCAAGATAAGCGGACAATTAGGCAGAATTAAAGCAACAAACGCGTCATGCGACTCTGGGAAAGAGCTTATGCATGACACTATTATGCGTTTATCAACTCCCCTCAACTTATCTCTTGCTAGTCCCTTAGCAAGACAAAAAAATATATAATTACAAAAGCACTATGCTAAACAAAAAAATTTGTTAACTTCTAAGTTCCCAAAGAAGACGAGTTGCATCTCGTGAAGGTTTTCAGAAATGATACCTACAAACATTGGAAGTTTGATCATGATGAATGGTGAGAATGAAGATTCAAGTTTCAATTTGCAAAGCAAGAGGCATTATTATCAATTTTCCAGAATGACGGACTTTTGAATGATCATCTAATTCACCTATCTCCTTTAGAACACAATCACATATTCTCCAATGCTCAAATACCAGACTTCGATTCAAACAATTCGATATAAACACAAAGAGTCATAATCATTCAAGAAGGAAGAGAGAACTTTTTCAAAAACAAAAGCTCCAAGATATGTCGATTCTAAGCACTTTCTTTATCTTTTACTTGAAAATTTCGCTAAATTAGATCAGGGTGGTTTTCGTCTCTATGGGGGGCAGCGGTCTCACTTATGAAATTTTTCAAAATTCTGCTCATTCATTGGAGCTTAAAGGAAGCTATTCACCCTTTCCCATATGGCAACCTATACCCATCCATAATATTAGACAAAGAGACTTAAGATTTAGTCAAGTGAAGCTTTAAGTCAATATTAGGATAAAAGTCATCAAAGTTATCAAAGTGCTATGCTTTTGTCCTCTCATTGGAGGATCTTTTCGAAAGAGCTTCCATTATTTTTGGACAAAAATTTCTCTTCTCTCAATGAAAATAAATCTAGGTGTTATTACCGAATTGAAAACAACCGAAGCAATCTAGCATGTGGAGCATGAGAAGATAACGGGATATGAGACTAAGTGGAGCAAGGCAATTTAGATTATCATTCAAATTCCTATCTAGATCAAAGAATTCATGCCAAAAGCTAATGAAACAATAATCTTCATCAAACAAAAGATCAATCAATCATCAATTTTCAAACTTCTAAAAAAAAAAAAAATTGAACAAATCTCTTCTACTCATGGGAATGACTGATAGCAAGCCAAACAAAATAAACACAAAATAACGTACCCCCCTCCACTTGAAACACACATTGTCCTCAATGTAAAGAGAACAACAACAACGCACGGAAGGGCTACAATGGCTTTGCTCTCCATGAGACAAAAATAAGAGATAAACAAAAACTATTCACAAAACGGGTTAGAATTAGAATTCAAAAGCAAAAACTATAATATTCAATCATTAAAACCAAGTTCTAGAGTTAACATCAAGTCTCAATTCTAATACAACCCAAAAGAAATAAAATAAAACTAAGCATAAATATAGGTACTTAAAGAGTTTTCAGGCTATCACATCATCATCACATATCAGAAGGTGGGGGTGGTGGAAAACGACCATACAACGCCTCGAACTGCTGGCGTATGAACTCCTGCTGAGTCGTCATCTGAGCTGCAACTCGTGCCTCGACCTGAGCTGCAATATCTGCCTCCAAACGGTCCTGACGCAATACCATAATCTCTACCCTCTCGTTGACGCTAGCAAACCCGGTCTGCATCAAAGCAGTCATCTGCTCAAACTGCTCTCTAATGAACTCCCTATTGTCATCCACAGGCCCAGAGCTTGCCCTTCTTCTACGCCTTGACTGACCCGGAACATCCGCTCCTGCTTCCTCTGCCCCTTCTTCTTCGCTATCCCCCTGTTGTGGTGCGGCTGTGGAAGAACTTGGCCTATTTCTCAGTTGTCCGGCGGCTCTAGCCTGGGTGGACCTGTTTATCGGGGCCCGCTGTATCTTTCTGACATCGGTGTCCCTTTCTTGGACACCCGCCTCCAAACAAATGCGGGTCAGAAGCACACCAAATTTTATCGTTTCGTTATGGGCTACCGTGTCATAGACTTTCATGATTTTTCGCATTATGTAGCGAACCAAACAACACGGCCTATTGCGAGCAATTACATATAGAACATAGGCATGATAGGTGTACAAATGTTGAATGTGCGAGGTGGGATCTAACGCATTGGCTACAACAAGCCACAGGGTCCTGAATTGTGGTGCTAAATTGTTCCTATCGAATTGCGTGCCAATCCAAGTCGTTGGACGACCGGCTAAGAACGTAGCCAACTCGTCATCAGTGGGGTATAAAATACGGGCTGAATGAGGGAGGTCATAGCTGCCATCCGGCAATGCCGGAATCCCCGTGACTCTGCTAACAACCTCGAGGTTGAAAGGAACAGTTCTCCCACGTACGTGGGCAACATAGGCATAAGCAGCATTGGGCACACGCACCAAACTTGCTACAAATTCACGACATAGAGTGAGATTACATTGATTACCTGGTTGTCGCAAATATTGAACCCACCCCTCGTGTCTTTCGAATGTTCCCATTTGAGGGAAATCGTCCAAGGCACCAATAATCACCGGCCTCTCGATCATCACAGCCCGGTTCCTGAAAGCGTAATTCCACCAATCGTACTCCTGACGGCTACGGAACCCGCGGTACCCACCCCTCGCGGCTTGAAGCTCTTCTGGCTTGTTAACTGGAGTAATGGCAGCCATTGATGTGGGGAGAGGGGAGAAATAGAGAGAAATTTCAAAATTTTGGGGAGTAGGGCTCGAAATTGGGGGTTTAGAAACGGCTGCTCTGTTTTTAAGAGGGACCATGATCGATCATGGCTTTGCCCATGATCGATCATGGAAGTCTACTGCCGCAGGAAAGTTTCACCATGATCGATCATGGTTTTGCCCATGATCGATCATGGAAGTGCACTGCCTCCTCAATTTGATCCCATGATCGATCATGGGTATAACCATGATCGATCATGCCTTCAACAAAAATTTTCCCATGAGATTTCTTCACTTGAAACACCTTTCCACTCCCCCCAACTTGGTCCAGCTCGATCCAATCTCGCCCAAAAATTCCTGAAACTCAAAAATACTACAAAAAACATTATTTACAGAATCGACCTATGCTTGTTAGGCATAAGTCGGGTCTTCGAAAGGGGTGGACTCCTCTCGAATTGGGAATTCTAAAAATGGCTTTAAACGTTGTCCATTTACTTTAAAAACATAGCCGGTTTTGGGATCCTCAACTTGCACAGCCCCAAAAGGAAATACATGACGGACAATGTATGGGCCGGTCCAACGAGACTTCAATTTCCCGGGAAGAGATGCAGACGAGTATCATAAATAAGAACTTTGTGCCCAAGTTTGAATTCTTTCCTTAAAATAGATTTATCATGAAAAATTTTGGCACGTTCCTTGCTTATCTTCGCATTATCATATGCATCTCTTCTCAATTCCTCGATTTCATCAATTTGCAACTTACGGTCAAGCCCGGCTTTTTCGAAATCACAGTTAACCATCTTAGTTGCCCAGTATGATTTGTGTTTCAACTCTACTGGCAAATGACATGGTTTTCCATATACAATGCGATAGGGAGACATATCTAGAGTTGTTTTGTACGCAGTACGGTAGGCCCAAAGTGCGTCGGTCAGTCTTAATGACCAATCCTTGCGGTTCGGGTTTACCGTTTTCTCTAGAATCTGTTTGATCTCCCTATTTGCCAACTCGGCTTGACCATTAGTTTGAGGATGATAAGCGAGCGATACTTTGTGATTTACACCGTACTTTTGCATTAATGATTGAAACGGTTTATTGCAAAAGTGAGTACCGCCATCGCTTATTATTGCCTTGGGGGTGCCAAAACGTGCAAGAATGTGTTCTTTCAGAAATCGGATCACCACTTTGTGATCGTTTTTCTTACACGCTTGGGCTTCCACCCATTTCGAAACATAATCTACGGCAACTAAAATATAAAGATTACCGTAGGAGGATGGGAATGGTCCCATAAAATCGATGCCCCAACAGTCGAAGATTTCGATCATCAGAATTGGGTTGAGAGGCATCATATTCCTCTTGGAGATCCCTCCAAGCATTTGGCATCTTTGACATGCCTTGCAAAAGCATTGTGCGTCCTTAAAAAGCGACGGCCAATACAATCCACTTTGCAGAATCTTCGCGGTGGTCTTCTTTGCCGAGAAGTGTCCTCCGCAAGCCTCAGAATGACAGAAAGATAGAGCTCTCTCCACTTCTTCCTCTGGGATGCACCGTCTGATAATCTGATCCGCACAATACTTAAACAGGTACGGTTCATCCCAATAGAATCGACCCACTTCACTCAAAAACCTTTTTCTATCTTGTGCGCCCCATGACTTTGGTATCTTGTCAGTTACAAGATAATTTACAATGTCTGCATACCATGGGAGCGTCGAGATTGCCAATAATTGTTCGTCTGGAAACGAATCTTGGATCGGGCTTTCTTCAATGTTGTTCGTAAAAGTGAGTCGAGACAGATGATCGGCCACCACGTTCTCGACTCCCTTTTTGTCCTTGATGCTTAAATGAAATTCTTGCAATAAGAGTATCCACCTCAAAAGCCGCGGCTTGGCATCTTTCTTTGTGAATAGATACTTCAATGCCGCGTGATCCGTGAAAATCACAATTGGCGATCCTATCAAATAGGATCGGAACTTGTCTAGGGCGAAGACAATTGCTAGAAGCTCTTTCTCTGTCGTGGTGTAGTTCATTTGCGCATCATTCAAGGTCCTACTTGCATAATATATCACACCCGGTTTCTTGTCTTTTCGTTGACCAAGAACCGCTCCCACCGCATAGTCACTTGCGTCGCACATAAGCTCGAATGGCAAGCTCCAGTCCGGTGTCTGCATAATCGGCGCAGTAGTAAGCATATGCTTCAGAGAGACAAAGGCTTCCTCGCACTTGGCATCCCACTGAAAGGGTGCATCCTTGAGAAGTAGACTACACATGGGCTTGGAAATGGAACTGAAGTTCTTGATAAACCTCCTATAAAACCCGGCATGTCCTAGAAAAGATCGAACATCTTTGACATTCTTCGGTGTAGGAAGTTTAGCAATCAACTCAATTTTAGCTTTATCCACCTCGATTCCTTCTGAAGAAATGATGTGCCCCAAAACAATTCCCTTGGTAACCATAAGATGGCACTTCTCCCAGTTCAATACCAATTGTTTTTCCACGCATCTTCCCAAGACCTGTTCCAGGTTAGCCAAGCAATTGTCGAATGACTTACCATAGACGGTAAAGTCATCCATAAAAACTTCCAAAGTCCTTTCCACCATATCGCTAAAGATACTTAGCATGCACCGTTGGAAAGTGGCCGGTGCATTACATAGACCAAAGGGCATTCTTCGATAAGCGAAGGTACCAAAAGGACATGTAAAGGTGGTTTTTTCTTGATCATCTAGGTCAATCTCAATTTGATTGTACCCGGAAAAACCATCGAGGAAAGAGTAATATTCATGACCCGCTACCCTCTCTAGAGTTTGATCCAAAAAGGGGAGGGGGAAATGATCTTTACGAGTAGCCTCATTGAGTTTACGGTAGTCAATACACATTCGCCACCCGGTGGTGACTCTTTGTGGAATCAACTCGTTTGAGTCGTTCTTGACTACCGTAAGACCCGATTTTTTCGGTACCACTTGAGTTGGACTAACCCATTTACTATCCGAGATTGGATAGATGATCTTTGCATCCAATAATTTCAACACCTCGTTCCTAACCACTTCTTGCATGTTAGGATTCAACCGGCGTTGAAATTGCCTTGATGTTTTTGCCCCTTCCTCCAAGTGAATTTTATGTGTACAAATTAAAGGGCTTATTCCTTGGAGGTCGGCAAGAGTCCAACCAAAAGCTTTTTTATATTTACCAAGCAAATGAACTAACCTTCCTTCTTGGTCATCCGAAAGTTCGGACGAGATGATAACTGGGAAGGTATCTGAAGCTCCCAAAAAGGCATACTTCAAATTGCTCGGCAATAGCTTGAGATCCATTTTTCCTTCAAGCTTTTTGGTGGGAGATTGTGTGTTTTCCTCTTTCTCCAAAAACTCAACCTGTTTGTCACACAAGGAAAACACTTGCATACAATCCTCGAGTTCATCGGAAGTGGTTAGATAACCTTCCATTGACTTCGATTCGAAATTTGCCACAAAGTGGTCTTGGATACATGACTCTATCATGTTCACGTGTTCACTTTCCTCATCATCATCGTCGTCTCTTTGATTGCTCAAAGAGAACACGTTTAGCTCTAAAGTCATGTTTCCAAATGCTAACTTCACAATTCCATTCTTGCAATTTATTATGGCATTAGAAGTAGCAAGAAATGGTCGCCCAAGGATAACTGGAATCTCCTTAGCGGGATTCGACACGGGTTGCATGTCGAGGATGATAAAGTCAACGGGAAAATAAAACTTGTCAATTTGAACAAGCACATCTTCGACTATCCCTCTTGGTATCTTAACGGATCGGTCCGCTAATTGAATAGTAACCCTCGTGGGTTTCAACTCACCCAACCCCAATTGTTGATATACAGAATATGGGAGTACGTTCACACTTGCTCCCAAATCTAGCAAAGCATTTTTGATCCTACAATTTCCTATGACACACGAAATTGTGGGGCAACCGGGGTCCTTGAACTTAGGGGCTCTCGTGCCTTGCATGATGGAGCTCACTTGCTCCGCCATAAAGGCCTTCTTCTTAACATTCAACCTTCGTTTTGTCGTGCATAAGTCCTTGAGGAACTTAGCATACGAAGGTATTTGCTTGACCGCGTCAAGCAATGGAATGTTGATTTTCACTTGTCGAAACACATCCAAAATCTCAGTATTAGATTTGGATGGTTGGTTCAATCTCTCCGGGAAAGGGACCTTAATTCCGTTCTTGATTTTCTCAAGATCCTCCTTTCCTTGTCTCTCTTCCTCTCTCTTCTTCTCTTCACTCACAACTTTTTCTACCTCCGACTCCTCAACATGCGTGGGATTAACTATGTCCGCCACCTTGGGGGTTTTAGGAACAATAGTTTTGTCTACCTCCTTACCACTTCTCAAGATTGTGATAGATTTGAGTTCTTCTATCTTGGAGCTAGACTCTCCTCCCTCTACTACTTGAACTTGACCTCTAGGATTTGCTAAAAGTTGAGAAGGGAATTTTCCCTTCTCTTGGGTAGCTAGGGCGGTGGTGAGTTTAGACATTTGAGTTTTTAACTCACCCACATCACGATCCGTTTTGTCCACAAATGATCTCAACAAAGCTTCCAAGTTTTGGTTGGGATTTTGATTCTGAGGTGGAACAAAAGAGTTTTGAGGTTGTTGTTGTTGCCTTTGGTTCTGATTATATTGGTTGTGGTTCTGACTTTGATTTCCTCCCCAACTGAAATTGGGGTGATTCTTCCATCCTTCATTGTACCTTTGAGAATAAGGATCGTTTTGGTTACGGTTTTGGTTGTACTGGTGTAAAGCATTGACTTGGGCGGGATTTTTGAGGACTTCCCGGAAAGCGGGAATGGTAGGACAATCCTCGGTGGTGTGTCCTGAATTTTCACAAATGACACACAACTGACTCGAGGATACTACGTTGACCTCCTTAAACTTACTTGCTTCCATTGCCTCTACTTTCTTAGACAATTGGAATAACCTCGCACCCATGTCATCCTCATTAGACACTTGGTACAACCCACCCCTTCCTTGAGTTTTTGCTTTGGGTTCCTCGGAATAGGTGTTCCAATTTTGGGCACCTTCCGCTAATTCATCAAAATACAATAAAGCCTCATCGGGATTCTTACTTAAGAATTGACCATTACACATGGTCTCAACAAACGTACGCATATCAGGGGTGAGAGATTCATAGAAAAAACTAACAAGGCTCCACGTTTCGTGACCATGGTGAGGGCATGCGTTTAGAAGTTCCTTGTATCTTTCCCAACACTTATAAAAAGTTTCATTTTCTTTTGGCGAAAAATTAGATATCGCCCTTCTTAAAGCATTGGTTCTATGCACGGGAAAGAATTTTTTTAGAAATTCCGCTTGAAGTTCTTGCCAAGACCGAATTGATTGTGGTCTTTGAGCATTTAGCCAAATTTTTCCTTTATCTTTTAGGGAGAAAGGAAAGAGCTTTAAACGCATGACATCCTCATTAATATTTGCCTCACGAAATGTGGAGCAGACTTCTTCAAAGTCTTTCAAGTGCAAGTATGGGTTTTCCGACTCCATACCATGAAAAGAAGGGATATGTTGAAGCATACCCGGTTTGAAAGAGAATGCTCCGGCTTGGCCAGCGGGAAGCACAATGCACGAATTCGAAGTTGCCCGAGGCGGTTGAAGGTAGTCTCTCATGGTCCTAACATGAGGAACATTGTTGGCACCTTCCCCTTCATTATCGCTCTCGTGATCCGCGGCTCTACCTTGGTTTGCCATTCTTGGAGATGTGGGAGGGCTAATTCGAATATCCACAAACAATCGCCCTTGCATGGGCTTGGACAATGATTCGAATCACTCCTTGGGAACTCTACAAAATAAAACAGAAAATAAGGGAGAAAAATAAATTAATCAAATAGAGAGAAATACTTACAGAATGGTTTTATACAAAACCCAGAATCCGCCTTTTGCCTTATTCCCCGGCAACGGCGCCAAAAACTTGACGCCGCTTAAATAGCGCGTTGCGATAGAGCCCAAGTGCAGGCACGTCAAGTTGTAATATAGTCTCGGAAGTCCGAGTGTCGAACCACAGGGATAAGTGAAGAGGAATGGAATGGATTACGGATTAAGTGATTTTCTGGTTTCTGTGAGTTGGTTTGTTGTAGAACAACGTAAATGTAAAACAGATGCGAAAATAAATAAGAAAGCACTAAGGTAAGTGGAGATTAGTTACGATTTAAGAAACGGTGATCATTAGCTCATACTAAGATTAGAACACAAGGATTCTCGAGAAATGGGGAATGTTGGTGTATCTCTCAATAGCAGAGGGTGCGACGCTAGGCGACTCATTCCCGAATTGAAGCTATATCAAGAGAGATACAAACGACATACCACCAAAGACGAGGTTATCATTCCTACCTCTTAGCTACGGGTGTGAAGCAAGGCAACCCATTCCCGATGAAGCTAATCCGAGATAGATATGACAAACTCATCATAAAAAGATTTAACATCAAGCAAGTGTGGTAATCTCATGATTTAAAGAATGAAAATTATAAAGTGAATCCTAACAATGAAACGGAATAAAGTTTATGGGATAAATTAGTCAACTCATCATTTATCACATATGGTAGAAAATAAAGAGTCTAAGTATCACATAAAGTGTAAGAAGCACTCAATATATCAATAAATGAATCAAAGATAAGCTAAACAAATTTAAAATCCATCTATGGAGTTTTAAGAACTATTCATAATTTCTATGAAGAGGGAAAAAAACTCCATGGATGGGGGAAAGGGACTACAAGCTTTTTAGAACCATATAAATATGTTGTATGTTCATTAACAACAAAGCACTAAATATACAAGGCATATAAAGTCTTAATATTATGAATATACCTAGAAAGCTTGCAACAATGGAGGAAATGAAGAAGAAAAGGATTTACAACTATTTCTCAAACTTTAAACATGGATTGAGCCATAAATCACCGAATATTATATCGCGGTTCACCTCCGTAACCTTAGTAAAAGACTACTCCATAATACTCGAAACAAGAATTATAGAAGAAGCATTCATTTCTTAAAATCAAAGTAAACTTACAAGAAGAAGAAGAAATTACAAGGTTTTAGCTCCCACTTCTCTCTAGAACTTGTACAAAAACTTAGATGATTTAGCCAAGAAGCTAAGAGAAAATAATATATATTAAAAGGTTGCAAAATATCTAACTAAATATCTAAAATAGCTTGAACCACTAAAATAGCCCATTTTGGGTGTGAAATGGCCAAGTTGCAAGGGCCATGATCGATCATGGTTATGCCCATGATCGATCATGGAAGTGCTCTGCCAGAAAATCTTGCAACCATGATCGATCATGGCTTTGCCCATGATCGATCATGGGTCTGGAACTTGTTCACTCAGCACTTTGCAAGCCTCCGAGCTTACTCTTGATCACTTCATGCAATGCCATTGTACTCCAATCCTACAAACACATGGAATACTACAAAATACACACCAACTTGGGCCATGTTAGATACAAAACTCGCTAAGGTACTAATCTCAAGATAAGCGGACAATTAGGCAGAATTAAAGCAACAAACGCGTCATGCGACTCTGGGAAAGAGCTTATGCATGACAATATTATGCGTTTATCATATTATAAGTGCAAAAATGTATAAAGTATATTTGATTGCTTTCACTTTCGATATACTAGGAGAGTTTTAAATTAAAAGTACTAGGAATTTAATACTTATACGATGAAGTGAATAGCTACAATTAATTGAAAGTTAGTTGTTAAAGATCAGTTTATGGTACAAGTCCAAAACTTTTTGAAACAAATTAATAATTTGTATGTATAAATTCTTGGTATTTATGGTCTTAACTATATCTGATAGTTTTTGGAATTGGTGTTTTCGATATCATACTTTTTGGTATTTTTCGATACGATAAATCAGTATTTCGGTTTTTATACATGTAATAACAAAACCAAACCAAACTATTTCGGTATTTTCGGTTTTGGTGAATCTCGTTATATAAATATATCTTACCAAAACCATTTTTCCTCAGATTAATTCGGTCGCTTTCGGTAAAAACCGTACCGAGTGACACCCTTAGGTGTGGGTTAAGGTGGGCCAAGTTTGAATTCCTTCATATAATATACAACACAATTTCAATGGTCAAATTAAACCTCTCTTTAGGTTGTGTTCCAGCCAACCATATTTCCCGGAGGCTCATGGTCAAGTTTGGCCAAACCTACCTTAAAATTGAGCTAATTTATTAAGACAAAGTATCTGTCTTAGTCTAGTATATCACTTGTGCCGATTTTATACTTATGTATGTATTAATATATATATATATATATATAATATATACTCTTTCACCCCACACTTAAAAGTTATAATCTGACTTTCAAAAGTTTCAAAATATAATATATTTTTTATAATATGAAAAGTCAATATATTTATATATATATATATATCAGTGCTGTTAAAGGCGTTGGAAAGTGTGCATCGGGGGCGCGCATCGATGCGCCTCGAGGAAAAAACGCAACGAAGCTCGATGAGAACAACGTTTTGAACATTATGCGTATGCCTTTTGTATGAGGCTTACTCATTTTTGGTGAGGCACACACTTTTTATGCATTTTGGCTGAAGTTTAAGCTTTTTGTGCATTTTTTTAATACCACAACACCAAAACGACGCCATTTTGGGTCAAATTTAAAAAAATGAATTAAACCCAGCTTATTGAATAGATTGAAAACCCTAGAACCTTGCTACGCCGTTCGAGAGATGAAGTGACGAACTAAAGCATAAACGAAGGCTTCTTACTCCTTACTTTTGTAGTCTTCAATCTTCATTTAAGGTATAATGGTATATATAGGCTGCTTACACCATTTTTACTTTTTCTTTTTCAACGTTGCTTCTACAGTTCAACCTTGTAGTATTACTAGTATTTTATTATAGTATTGTAGAATTACTTTTTCTTTTACTATAGTCTTTTTCTTTTTATTACTTTTTCAACTTGTTCCAACCTTGTAGTATTACTTTTACTTTGACTTTACGTTCATTGTAGTGTTATTAGTATTTTATTTTTGGTTTCTAAAGACTTTATTTTGATTGTAATAGCTTCTTTTATTTCTCAAGACTATGTTATTTGACATTTAGACTTGATTTGTTTGCTTTATAATATTTTTTTAATATAAAAATACTTTGCACGAAAGGCTTACACCTTATCGCATCAAGGCTTACGCCTCAGCTTCTGCATGAAAATGCCTAGGCTTACGCCTTCGCCTTTAACAACACTAATATATATATATATATACTCTTTAGTTAAAAGAGGAAATCTATTCTTTAGTTAAAAGAATGAAGCCTTTTCTAGAGCCTGACTGTATAAATCTATATCTACTCTTTGTTGAATCTTTAAAAATTCAAATTGTTCAAATTAGATTGATAAAACATAGTTTCTATGCATTTTTGTATAAAGGTCACCTGAAGAATTTGGTTGTATGTTTGGGTTATATTTCTAAGATGAGCGTGTCAAGGCTGATATTTTTGACACTATGGTGATGAAGTTACAGAGTCTACCTGTTAAATATTTAGGGGTTCCACTTGTGGCTACTAGACTGAAGCATAGTGACTCTGAAGAATTTTGAGCAAGAAACTAACTTAGTGTATTGTGTGACATAATTGATGTACTAAATTCTATAGTAAAAAAAAATATTTAATTCTTCACCGTATATTGATTAGGTTAAAGTTATTGCATAAATATATTTTTAAAAAAGTGTTGAAACCAAAATCAATATGTACTTAATTTGAGATGGAGAGAGGGAGGGAATATATATATAATTGAATTTTTTTACCGTTCTTCCCTCCCAAAGTTGTTTAAGCCAACTGCAATGTAGTCGAAGTCCAACAAGAAAGTCTGCTTCAAACGTTGCTGGCAGATATTTTGATGGATATTCGTCCCAATCAATCCACCTTAGCTCATTCGGAAGATGATCAGGACCTTTAGGAATGCAGGTGTTATGAATTTCCAGTAATCTTAGTTTGGACATCTTTCTAAATGCTTTAGTCCCCATTTCTAAAGGCATTAAGTG
Organism: Lonicera japonica; assembly: GCA_021464415.1. Taxonomy (NCBI): domain Eukaryota; kingdom Viridiplantae; phylum Streptophyta; class Magnoliopsida; order Dipsacales; family Caprifoliaceae; genus Lonicera; species Lonicera japonica. Next base: position 369,940 of record JAKCWG010000159.1, read on the forward strand.
TTTGGGATTCAGAAGTATGCCTTCAATGTTTTTTGTACCCTAACAACCACAAATAAACAAAATCCATAATATATATAATTAGTAAGCGAAGAAACATATACATATACATATAACTATTAATACATTCAATTATTACTATATTTACTTCTTGTTAATTGCAATTCAAATGGAGGATCAAAGATTATAGTTTAAAGAACTTCTCACCGTGCTTCTTGTTAATACACGTTCAACATCGCTGGTATCCCACAATCTACTATGCTTCCAAGGCTGTCGAGGAAAATTCTGACGAACTATATGCCAACCCATTTCTCGTATCAATTGATGCATACAAACACAGCCATATAAACGATGTACCAATGATTTATGGCTGAGAATACTTATGGAAAGATTCGGGTAAAAATGAAAACTGTCCAATATTCTTGTTACAGATTCTTCTTTCCTTCCACTGTAGAAACATGCAATGTCTAGGAATGTATTTTGCACACTTCCATCTAAACCATCAAAACCTATTTTTAGTTTTTCAAGAATACCTCCATCCAGGCCTACTTCCCTTAGTTTTTGCAATGAATCTTTCCAAACATCCAAGTCTTCATGGTTTAGTGCAGAACCCAAGACTTCAAGAGCTAGAGGAAGCCCTCCACAATAATATATAACTTGATCTGTGAGCTCCTTGAAATCTTTTGGAGGACACATATCATCAAAGGCCTTTGAACAAAATAGCTCAGTAGCTTCAATATGATTTAATACACTCGCCTTATGTATTTGGATCTCATCACGCGCAAGAAGAAATTTTTTATCCCTAGTTGTTATTATAATTCTACTCCCTGGACCAAACCACTCATGACTTCCAACTAACTTTTCTAACTGCTCTGAACTATCAACATTGTCAAGAACAAGAAGAACCCTTCTAGACTGCAGCCTTGTCCTCATTAGTGCAATTCCATTCATATCATTCTCTATCTGCAAATCCTTCTCCCTCAGGGTTTTGGAAAGAAGGTGCTGCTGTAAACTTCTGAGACCGTCCTTCTTTGACACTTCTCCAACTTCATGAAGAAAACAGGCAACTTCAAACTGATCTTCAATTTGAAGATAAACGGCCCTTGCTAAAGTTGACTTGCCTATTCCACCCAAACCCCATATGGCAACGGTGCGAACAACATTGGACTCTTCACCCAACAACGAAGTTACCTTCTTTATACGAGACTTCATTCCAAATAGAACTTTACCTTCAACTTTATTATTAGATTGGAGTTTTCTCCAAATCTCTTGGACAATTCGGTCGATAAATTTGGATTCATGCCTATAGATTATAAAGGATGTTAGTAAGAAAATATAATAAAGAAACACTAAACGATTATATATGACATGGTTTGTTTTTTTGGGGTTCAATATTTTTGTAAACTTTATTCTATTTAAACTTGAGTTTATTAAGTTTTCAGAACTTAAGAAGTATGTTAAGTTCAGATCTAAAACAGATTTAAAACCTCATAATTCTGAACGGACCAACATTTAAGACTTAAGTGCAATCAAAGGACACCTTAAATAAGTAAATAATAGACTCTATATATAATTGAAGTTAATTATGAAGTATGAGCATAGAGGAGTAGGATTAGTTTACCCATCTACAGTTTTGTCCAATTCCAATCCAGACAAGTTTGCTGCGTTTGTAAGAGTTTTTCTCCATATCTGGATTCTGTCTGAGTTGTGTTTGCGAAACATTTCTCCAAAATGCCCTTCCTGTTTCCGTACATCCGAAGGCTGTACGTCATAGAAAATTGGGATGACTATTTGTCCCTTTGGTGATTTACTACTGCATTCCATGATCTTCACAAGCTCGTCTAAACACCACCGTGAAGAAGCATAGTTTTTGGAGAAAATGATGACGGCAAAGCTTGATTCCTCGATGGCTTTGAGGAGGGCGGGTGAGATTGATTCCCCTGTTTCGAGCCTTTCGTCGTCCTGGAATGGGTAGATGCCGCGCCTTACAAGAGCAGAGTAGAGATGATCAACGAAAGTCTTCCTAATGTCTTTTCCTCGAAAGCTTAAGAATACATCGTACTTCCACCTATGAATATGATGATCTTCTACTTCCGAAACCTCTTCAATTTTTACCATACTTTTAGTTAATTTAATTTAAAGCTTATGCTTCAGTGAGTGAGTGAGAAAAAGAAGATATATCTATATATATAAATAAATGTGTATCGATGGGAACAAATGGAACTCTCTTTGATCAGTCTGAACTAAAAATTAAGAATAACTACTCCTCTACTGCTACTACTTCCTTTATAGTACAATTCTATTGACAGCGGAAAACTTCTTGGATCCTGCGGACACGCTTATTTGCGTTTAAAAAAATAATAAAAATTTTCCTATTAGACTTAGCCCACTAGTTATCTTGGATATATTTATGTGTAAATATGCATATAATTTGAAAGAGCATTTAAAAAATTCTTCTCTACATTTCATACAAACTTAAAATAATTTACACTCCACAAAACACTTGGTAATACTCCATTTTTCATTTGCATGATGACGGTAAGTGTATGATATTCGCTCGATAACAAGCGAGTAAGGCATTTTCAAGATTTTACTTGCTTGTCATCGGGCAAATAAAAAGTGGAGTAAAACCAAATAAAAAATAGTATGCAAATATTAGCCACCTAAAATAATTGTATATTATGACTGTTTTATTGCAAGCGTAAGCTAAAATTAAAAGATGATTTTATTTGCAAACGATATTTAAGATAATGTGTATGATGACAAAACATGTCAAAACTTCTTCATTAAAATAATTGTATATACTATGCCTATGTTTTGTTGCGATATAAAAAAAAGTAACAACATAATTACTTAGATCATCTACAACAGAATGAGTAACATTTAAGACAAATTTAGTATTCTGATACTTAAATTTCAAAGTAGAATACAGTGGGTAGGATAAGAATATAATTATATGAATGAACCTCACTCGTATAGTTTTTGTGCGAAAAAACAAAAACATAAAATGGTCACACAAATGAAGCTCATTCATATGAGCTTGGAAATTAAATGGCTATACGAATGTGGTTTATTCTTATGACTTCATACGAGTGATCCATATTTGTATGACTTTTTTTTTTGCACGAGTGAGTTGAATTTGTATGAATGATACGAGTGAGTCACATTCGTATGACTAAAATTTAGTAAGACGGTAAATTTACTCGTTCTCTACTTTACCTATCTAAATTTTACCCTATATTTCTGTCTCCTGTGAAGAGCTTATCCGATGAAAATGCTCTTACCATGTTAAAAAAGTAAAATTGGATATGAAATTTAAAATAATATTAATTTCAAAAAGAAACAATTAAAAATGAGTGGATAACAATACACTACTAGACTTGGTCTTTAGTCATCGCTAGCTAGAAAATAATCAAAATATGACCACTACAAGCCTTGGTCTACTCCTACCTTCACATTAAGGTCACTAAATGCGGGCGGGTGGGACCAGTGAGAATCAATCCGCATTTAATGAAAATTGACCACATGGTCAATTTTAATTTTTCTTCACAATTAATTTTCTTCCTCATAATTTAAAAGTATGTGAAGTAATTATCTAAAGTTTTAATAAATAAAAATGATTGAAAATATATATCAAATTTTTATTACACTCACTTTAAGTAAAAATTTCTTGATAAAAATTTGTAAATATGATTTACTTAGAAAGATCCTATCTCCTAAGTTTTCTAAAAAAATTCATATCTTTAACTCTCAAATTGGACCATAATTGATGAAATTAGATTAAAGGGAGATGAGCTAAGTACGAATAACTAGACCATATTTGATGAAATTGGATCAAAGGGACACTGGAGATGAGCGAAGTACGAATAACAAGGACTCTTACAGTCAAGGAATAACAATTCTAACATAAGACAACGGAGTAATCATAGATAAATCTCAATAAATAGAAGATAAATACCATAATGACACTAGTATAGTTATCTAACACAATTTTAATGGTAGTTAAATTATGCCCTTGTACACCTATATCTCATTTATCATGTAACATGAAACCTAAGCACCTAAGCTGAAGTTTGGAGTAGGCACATTAATGCTAAACCATGTAACATCTTAGTGTTGCGTGATTGATTATATTTATTTGTCACTACTCCCATAAATTCGATCCTCTTATAATTTACCCACCTGCAATTAACACAGTCCATTAAAGCCATGTTAAGAAATGTTGAGAACTTGGATTAGATTGTCGATCCCAATATTTTTTATTCAATCAAATTATCCCAATATAACTTGCCGGCAATTGACATTTTAAATTTGTCTTCTAGTACTTTAATATGATCCTTAGCAAAACTTTGTTTTTAAATTTTAATGACACTTTATTTATATTTATGGAGTTCCAATAGTCATACCAACTTTTGTAGAATGATTTGTGAATTGTATATATATATATATATTCTACCATATCCTACACACTTATAGGTATGCAACAAATTACATTTGATAGGTACACCGCAAGCAATTCTTATACAAAAAAGTATTGATATTAAATTTTCCAAAAGGTATTATAAAATTTAAAAATTATTTTTAATAACCAAAAACTGTTCCAAAAGATTTATATAAAATGTTGCTAAAAATAATTTTGGAATGTTAGAGTATATTTGTAGAGTATCATTACCCAAAATATTTTTTTTTTAACCTTTAAATTGAAAATCTCGTCTCATTAATAATATTTTTTTCCAACATAATAATAGGGGTAAGAACATAATAAAATCGCTTCTCTACATTTCATACACGCTTAAAATAATTGTTTATTATGACCAAGTTTTTTATTGCAAGCGTATGTTAAGATTGCAAGAGAATTTCATTTGCAAACGAAATTTTGAATAATGCGTATGACAAAACATAACATAATTTCTTAATTAAAATAATTGTATATATTATGCCTTGTTCTGTTGGGATATACAAAATAAAAATAAATAAAAACATAATTACTTACCATGCTAAAAAAAAAGTTAGATACGAGCTCCAAAATAATATCAATTTCATAAAGAAACAAATAAGAATACTAGTCTTAGTCTTTGTGTACTCCAACCTTTACGGTACTAGTCTTAGCCTTAGTTATTGCTAAGCTACAAAGTATAAATCAATCCATTCAATGAATATTGACTAGTGAGAGAGATAGTCTCCGCCAAGCTACCTTCACACTTAATTCTTCACAAATAATTTCCTCTTTCTTTTTCTTCACAAGTAATTTTCCCCTTCACAATTTAAAGTGTTAAAGTATATTTATAGAGTACTAATATCATTACTTAAAATTAAAAATAAAATTATATTTGCAAACAAAATTTAACTACAAAACATACCAAAACTTCTTAATTAAAATAGTTGTATATACTATGCCTATGTTTTGTTGTAATATAAAAAGAAATAATAATAACATAATTATTTACAATGTTATGGTGACAAAATGCGCGCGGGTGGGACCGCTGAGAATCAATCCGCATTTAATGAAAATTGACGACTGAGAGAGAGTCACTCTCTGCCTTAGCCACCTTCACACATCTTCGCAATCAAAATTTTTTTTTCTTCACAATTAGTTTTCTTTTTTCACAATTTAAAAGTAAGTGAAATAATTATCTAAAATTTTAAGGGACAAAAATGATTAAAAATATATATCAAATTTTTATTACACTCACTTCAAGTTTAAATTTTTTGATAAAAATTTATAAAAATTATCTATTCATTAAAGAGATCCTCTCCTCTAAATTTTATGAAAAAATTCACCTATTTAGTCTTCAAGCTATACCATATTGGATGAAATTGGATCGAAGGAATACTAGAGATGTGCCAAAAACGAATAATAAGGACTCCTACAATCATGGAATAACAATTCTAATAGAAGACAATGAAATATTCATAAATAAATTTCAATAAATAGAAGATAAATACCGTAAGTGCACAATGGTAGTTAAATTATGCCCATGTACACGTATATAAAGGGGCTCATTTATCATGTAACATGTATTAATTCTCATTGAAGGAGTACAAGAAAGTGAGAAACCTAAGCTAGAGTTTGGACTAGGAACAATATTGCTAAATCATGTAACATCTTAGTGTTGCGTGATTGATTGCATTTATTTGTCACTACTTCCATAAATTTGTTCCTCTTATAATTCATTCACCTCCAATTAATGTAGTCCATGGGAACGATGTCAAGAAATGTTGAGAACCTAGATTAAACTGTCGATCCCAATATTCTTTATTAACCAAATTATCCCAATATAACTTGCCTATGGCTATTGACATTCTAAGTTTGTCTTTCAGTACTTTAATATGATTCATAGTAACACTTTGTCTTTAAATGTTAAGGGCACTTTATTTATATTTATGATGGATTTTAGAGTGTTAAAGTACTCGATAACTTGTAGTTCCAATAGTTATACCAACTTTCGGAGGTATGCGACACATTACTTTTGATATGTGCACCATATTCAACTCTTATACATTTAATTTGAAAAAAATAACTAACCAAAATAATAAATCAAATCATTGGCCCATTTAATGAAAAAATCTATTGCGAGGGCAAAATAAGAAATCAAAAGTATGATGCTATTTCATAGTGGTCAAAATCCATCTCCATTATATATAATAGTATAATCATATATATAATTATTAAGTGCATCTAAAAAATTGCTTCTCTACATTTCATACACGCTTAAAATAATTGTTTATTATGACTATGTTTTATTGCATGTAAATGTTGTAAGAGAGTTCTATTTTCAAAGGAAATCTAAGAAAATGCGTGTATGAGAAAACACACCAGAATTCTTAATTTAAATTATTATATATTACGACTATATATGTTTTGTTGCGATATATAAAAAAAAAATTAAAAAAATTTCAGAATTTCATCAAAGTGCGAGGTTTCAGTTTTCGAAATTTTGAACATATTTGAGACAGTTTGTTCGGGTTTTAAAGTACAAACCATTGCACTAAAATTTGTCAACAACTTGAACCAGCTTAAAATTCTTGAAGTTCAGGTATAAAGTTCTTCTCAAATTACATCATGATTTATTAAAGTTTCGGAATTATTAAAATTGGAAAAGTACATCATGATTATCATGATTTATTAATGTTTCTGAATTATTAAATTTGGAAAAGTATTTTTGGTAAATTTTTTTATTTAGCTTGATGTGTGTATATTATTCTGCTTTGATTTTATATATTACACACTTAGTGAGCCTAGACTATTTGGTTAGTATTTTGCTAATTTTGACCCTAGGTTTTATTTCTTTGACGTGAGAGTATACTTCACGCATAGATTTTTTACGTGCCCTGTTCGCTATATAGTATTAATTGGGTGTGATATGCCACTTGTGTTGTGCTATTTTATTATGGACAGATGTGTTTGTACTATTTTCACCATTAAAAATTGACAAACATACAATGCAAATGTACGTGTATATATAATTTTAAACAAAAATAAAATAAAATGTAATAATATTAGTATTTTCCAAAAAGCACTATAAAATTTTAAAATTATTTTTAGTAACAAAAATGTGTTTTAAAAGATTTATATAAAATATCGCTAAAAATAATTTTGGAGTGTTATAGTACATTTTATAGAGTACTAATATCATTACCAAAAATATAATTATTATTGATTCAATAGTAAAGGGATTTATTTTTAACCTTTAAGTTGAAGGTCTCGTCTCATTAATAACATTTTTTTTGCAACATAATAATAGGGGTAAAAACATAGTAAAATTGCTTCTCTACATTTCATACACGCTTAAAATAATTATATATTACGACTACGTTTTATTATTTGCAAACGAAATTTAAGATAATGCTTATAGCAAAACGTAACATAATTTCTTAATTCAAATCATCGTATATAGTATGCCTGTGTTCTGTTGTGATATAAAAAATAAAAATAAATAAAAACATAATATTTTACCCTGCTTAAAAAAAGTTAGATATGAGCTTCAAAATAATATCAATTTAAAAAAGAAACAAATAAGAATGCTAGTCTTAGTCTTTGTCTACTCCAACCTTTACGGTACTAGTCTTAGCTACAAATCAATCTACATTTAATGAAAATTGACGGGAGGCTTTGAAAGAACAGATCACCATGGTTTTGATTATAGACAGATGGCGGGAGGCTTTGAAAGGAATAGATTTAGGATAAACTATGCAAACACAAATAACTTGAAAGAGGGAGTGTTTAGAGAAAAAAAAATAAAAATAAATTGTTTAGTTCGAGAACCACAAAAATATTAATCTGGGGTTCCATTAAATAGGCCCATGACAATATATATTAGGCATTACAAATAAATTAGGCCGATCCAAAAAAAAATCATCGTTATTTACTTAACTCTCAAAAAAGTGGGTTTCGCCACCTGTTTTTCCAATTCATGAATTGTATCCATGAATTTGTAATGGGTATTAATCTCTCCAAATCTAAGCTTGTGCTTTTCGCTGTTGTACTGGTGTTTCTGTGGACACGCAAGCTGCATATAGGATAGAGATAACATGTGGGTTTTCTTCTTCACATGGATGTTCAAAGAACTACGTGGGTTTACTCCATGGGTTTTGGTTTTGTAAATCCCCAGATGACGTGTCAACCGAATTAAATTAGATCCATGTGAACTAATTTCTCCAATCCAACGAAGTTCCTGCTCATTTAATGGGTCTTTTCCCTCTTGTGGACCCACATTTAATTACTAAAAAAATTGTGGGCTATGGCTCTCCACCATGAACAAAATTCAAAATTACACTTGGGAAGATCTCCTTGAAGATGAAGATAAAGATCAAGGTCCTTTAAACCATCATTCTTCTCATTCAAGAAACCAAAACAGAAAATTTGTTCGCTACAAGGACAAATCTCTTAAAAAAAAGAATAGACATTATAAGGAATCTTCTTTTTCAGAGTAAAATGTCTAAAATATAATATGTCTAAATATATGTTCAGAATAATGTCTGAGATATAATATGTCTGAATATATGTTCAGACTAAAATATGTTCAAAGTAGAATGTGTCAGAGTAAAAAAGAATATACAAAAGAATTGATGCAAAGGATAAATATTTAGAGTAAAATGTCTGAGATAATATGTCAAAAGTATAAATGTCCTTAATTGACTATGTACTAACGTACAGATACAATGCAAAGTACAAAAAAACATTAGAAACCTAATGAAGGATAAAAACACAAGTCCAAGAATTAGACAAATGCAGCTAAGCCTCCCAGCAATAGCAACAGTTACATTATACAAAATTCAAATTCAAAAAAATATATATAACATATATCAACTAAAAATTAAGCGATAAATAAAAGGGTAGAATAGGGAGAATACATAAAAAAGAAAATAATAAATAAGTTAAAAGTAATATGGATGAGTGTCCTTAAAGCAAAAACATGGTCCTTTATCCAAAAAATTGTCCTGCAAACTAAGAGGAAAAAAAGCGTGTCCTTCATCCTAAGGACAAGCCTATATTTGTCCTTTATAATTATTTTATGTTCTTTTTTCTTTTTAAAGAAAAGGCACATATTTTTGTTATTAAGAAAAGGCTAACTTAAGGCTTGTCTTTTATTTTTAATACAAGCAATGATCAAAATCGAGTGTTTGATGGGATATGGTGTGAATGCCGGGACTCGATACTTAACCTACTTTAACTATTGGGTAAGCCCAACCTTTTTAAAACTCGTTAGTTTAGTCATAAATTGACCGGACAACAAGTTGGTTCATGACGGTTCTTAAGAATGCGAGTATGTTTTACTTGCACCCAAATACGACCTAATAATCTATTGGGTGATGATGTCCGAAATTATATACGATTCGAATTTTATTAGCCGATACGACACTGCTTGAATATACACGTGAAGTGATAAATTTTATAAAAACAATATGATATATTTTGCATATAACAAAATGACTAAAAGCGTAGGTGGGAGCCACATGTGTCTTCATCTATTTGATATCAGATTATTGGAAATAAGCTAACATACTTGAGGTCTTGGGTTCTAATTGATGGACTATTTTTACCTTAAGCTTGTATATTTTTTTAGCAAAATGTTTGTATATTTTTAGCAATTTTTTTTAGAGATTTTCTTATATTCTTGAAGTATTTCTACTACAATCTTATCTCTTTTCAGCAATAATTAGTGCATTCTTCCGTGCATCACACATGATTGTAACTAGTTAAATACTATAGTTAACTCATAATAAAAACATAATTAATGAAAAGAAAAGGAATTTTTTATTTTTTCTGAAAAATAACTTGAACCTCGTGTTTTATTTTTTAATGCAAGCAATGGGAAAGATCGAGTGTTTGACGGGACATGGTGTGGACAATGGAACTCGATACTTAATCCACTTTACTTAATCATTTGGATAAGGGCAGTGATATTTATACTCCCAAATGTGTCACAAACACCCCTTTATAATTTAACTAAAAACACATCTCAACACTCCCCTTATCTATCAAAAACACTAGCACTCCATTGCCTGAAATTAGGCCGGTATTTAGTAATACACTCTCCTCATTTGAGTCAAATTTATGTGACTGCACTCACTTCTCATTAGGCAGGTCTTATTTGAAAAATACTTCAGTGTACTCAACATTTCATTGCCTGATGTTAGGCGAGTTTTTACCAAGAAACTCTCCCCAAGTAGGACGAGTGTATGCTACTGCACTCATTTCTCATTAGGTGGGTCTTATTTGGACAAGGGGGTGTTAGCGATAATAAATTTATTTTAGAGGGGTGTTTGTGAAAAATATGGGGGTGTAAATATCACTGACCTTTGGATAACCCCAACACTTTTAAAACTCATTTGTTTGGTCATAAATAGGCACCAGACAATAAGTCAATTCATGTCGACTCTTAACTAATGCAAGTGAATTCTACTTCCACCCAAATATGACCCGATAATCTGTTGGGTGATACAACATTGCCTGATTATACATGTGAAGAGATAAATTTTATATAAACAATATGATATATTTTGCGCTATAACAAGATGATTGAAAGCGCAGGTGGGAGCCGCATCTATCTTCATCCATTTGATATCAGATTATTTGAAATATGATCTGCAGAAATAAAACAGAAATGATTATACCAAAAAATTCGGCAAAAGGAAACACTAGGTTGAGTCGTGCACTAGGTCCCTCTTTTTAAGATGTTTCGCTGCTCTGCTTCGTTTTTGCCCTAGCCATTCTCAATGGCCACGCCATCCCTAGGATACAATAGCCCATATATTCCCTCTATCTTGAATTCCTTTATACGACGGGAAATCGAAAACCAACAACTTTAATAACTTGCTTGGAAGAGGAATTTTTTTTTTATTTTTGGTTGTGTTGATAACTGAGGAAGAATAGGATTTTTTAAAAGGAAAAATCTTTTCCTTTTCAGTTGAGGGAGAGATTGACGCAAAGTGGGAGCTATCCAAAACAGTTTAAAGACAGTCAATTTTCAAATTTCAATTTCAAAAATAAAAAAATAATAATTTCATTTTAACAAATAAAATTTCCAAATGTATTTTATCCAAATATATTATACATTACACAAGGCAAGCATAAGCCCGAGCTTGGCCCGGGTCAGTTTGTGACGCCCCGAATCCGTTATGAGGTTTAGAGCTCCAGGACCTGGTTAATCACGGAGCCGTACGCGACGGTAGGTTTAATGCTCATGATTTGGAACTATGATAACGGGAAACTATATATATATATAAGACAATGTTTTAAAAAATTTCGGCATGTGGAGTTCGTATATTCAATAAAACCAACCTGTAAATAAGAAAATAAATCTTAACTAGAAAGTTAACTCCACATGTACAGTGATTTGCAATCCACACAAACCTAATACTTCAATATATATATCAACCAACCCCTCCAACGAGGTCCCAAAAATAATTAAATGTCCTTTACAATACTTATGAATATAATCTTAATACAAATTAATGATACAATAAAATTAAATGATTCTAATATCTATAATCCATAAGGGACAAGTCATCCCTAGACAACTACAGACATTTAGGTTCATTAGAGGTTTCTAATTTCGTATTTATGCCGCCCCAATGAGGTAACTGCAAAATTGTTGAAAAATGGGAGTGAGCCTAACACGGGCTCAGTGGGAACTATAGAGGTTGTATAATAAAATACACATTGTTATACATATACAATCTGAGATAATGAAAGTAAAAATATACTTATGTTATTAATATAGGTATGCAATACTTTAATGTGTAAAATACTACACCAAGTCTTCACCCATCAAAGATGAGCGTCCAAGCTGCTCTGCAAAGTCAGCTTGCCCCAATGGCTTAATAAATAAATATATATATATATATATAATACATGCATGCTATGCACACAGCATGATGTCTCAACCCAAAATAGAAAGCTTGTATATTCAAATTACAAATGAAATATCAATCATAAGTAAAATAGTAAAATAGTAATCAGAGCATAGACACTAATCTTCTAATCCCAATCTTTAGTCCATCTGACTCATATATTTCTATCTCATGTCCAATTATCTCAAATCCAACATCAAGGATTTTTTGACTGTGCATAGCGATCGTGATCTAAGCCCCCAAGGCTGTGTCCCCCTGTTGACCACCTAGATGTGCAGGGTATGGTGCCTCGCGCGGTCCCCCTAGCTGGACCATAGAGTATGCCGCTCCTAAAGCGGGATCCCTCTACAAGGATCATAGAGTATGCCGCTAATATAGCGGGATCCCTCTACAAGGATCATAGAGTATGCCGCTAATATAGCGGGATCCCTCTACGCGGATCAGGGTATGTAGCCACTAAGGCTAAGTCAACCCTATGGACCATTAGTGCCTGTCCAAACTCAAAATAACTTAGTTTACGAAAATAGTATATATATGTCAAGTAATTTATAAATATCAATTAATGATAAACGCATAATTTTGTAGTCGTTAACGCCATTTTGATTGTTATTATTGCGTTTATCTTAGCCTAGTTTAAATAAATTAACCCACTTTTGCACACACACTCAAAATATCAAGAATTGCTTTAACATGGCTCAAAGTAGCCTTTTCTAGTGTCTTGATTGTACCTTCAGGCTCTGGAAGCAAGTTAGGAAGCTTTGGGAAGTGTTCAAAGAAGATAGGAGCCAAAAGAGAAAAAGAAAGTTGCCCGAACCTGCCCTCTGATCCATCAGAGGGTACTCTGATCAATCAGAACCCACCTTTTAGTGCAGAACCTACCCTCAGATTGATCAGAGCCCACCTTATTGAGCAAAATCTCTCATCTGATCGATCAGAGACCTCCCAGATTGCACAGTACAGCTCTCAAAAGCTACTTTTTCACTTTTTTGATGCTTGGGAACTCCCAAAAAGTGCTGGACTTCTTATTTTTGTTTCAAGCTCAGGTGTTTACCCAGTGGTCCCTTAGAAAGTGTGATAGAATAGCCATTTTTGGTATTGTTTTGCCTTTTATTTAAATATTTTCTTTGTCCTCATTGGGGATATGTAATTTCTAGATCTAGATTGTAGTTATTTAAGTGGCTTTTCCTTGCACTTTGATTATCATCTATAACTTATAAAAAATCTAGTTAGAGAAACTCTTGAGAGAAATGGAAATCCCTTTAATTGTTTTTGTTCATACAACTATCATGGAGTAGTTTCATTGCTAAGGCTAAAAGATAAAGTTTGCATTGCATTAATTATGTAAGTTTGTTTCTCATTCCATTGTTAGCATTGTTAAATACTTGTTGAATCCTTCATCTTTTCCATTCAATCAACCATTCATAAGCTAGTAAGATAATCCTCATAAGGTGATTTGACTTTGTATGCCTTGTATACATAGATCTCAAGTATTAATGAGGAGATGATGCACTTGTGTATTTCTTATTAGCCTATGTCCATTTCTTTTATAATTTAGATACTTTACATTGCCAAGCATGTTTAGTCTATGAATATTCATAGAAATACCATAAATTTGATATTCCAATCCTTGAATGCTTTAATGATATGTTGAGTGCTTTCTACACTTTATGTGATTTTGAGACTCAATATTTTCTTAGTTAGAGTGTTGCCAAGGAGGATCTCTTAAGTTTATGCCATAATCAACTCCACTAATCACCTTAAGGATTCAATTTGTATTTATCAAATGTATCTAAACTGGATGATTTAATCTCCACATAGACCTCCCAATCTTAGACAAATAAAATGTTATGATTTATTGAGCTAAACCTTTTAGTTGGCCATTTTCATAATTAAGTCAATTGCCTAGGGAAAACTAAAAATGAATTCTCAATGCCTAGTTTAAGTTTATGCCTTTTCTTTTGGTGTATCTCAAGTTTGCATCTTGATTGAACATTATATGGGAATGGGTTGCACTTGCTTCACACCCTTTGTTACAAGATAAAAATGAGAGATACATTTGTGTTGAGATTTACTTACACCCTTTCTTTATATGGCATTTATATGGGAATAGGTTGCTTTGGCTTCACACCCTTTTGCTTAGAAAAGTGTAAGGTACTCAAAACTTAGGAATTGCATTGAGAATTTTGAATGAGATAAATTTTATATAACATTGCAAAGCAAATGAATTCTTTAATGCCTTGGCCTTTTCTTATCAATTAATACATCACTTTAATTTTATTGCAAGACTTTAAAATCAACAACTAAAATCAACCAATCAAATTCTCTTAAACAAAGTCTTGGACTCGTAATCACCACATTGTCTTTCCGACTATCCTTGTGGTTCGACACTTGGACTTACCAAGTATTATAACTTGACAACCTACACTTGGGTTCCTAAGTACGAAAATATTTTCGGGCGCGTCAATTAAGTATGTACTCAACATATACATATATCGCACATATGTATATATAGACATCCTAAATCGTATCTAGCTTTGATATACATACATATGATCTATATAATTGCTATACGTATAACCAAAATATAAATACGTGATTGGTAGATAGATAGATAGATAGATTCATCTTACGATGTATCTAATATACATATGCCACTAAAGAGACTAATACCATCACATGATCACAACCATGCAATACTTGAACAACTCAATAAGTGGACTAGTAGTCTACTAGTAGTAATTTCTTGGCTTGATAGAATATCATAAATAAAGTAATTAGTTTGCTTAATGGAGTATATATCTCATGGATATAATCATCATTACGTTGAAATTAAAATCATGGTTCGAACCCACTATTTATCAAGTTCATAGCCCCATTAGAAAACACTGCAAGGTTGTTATCGAGATAATGGGTTTCTACCAAATTCTTGGTGTTAGTAATCCAATGGCATAAGTATATTATTTACATTATAAGAACAATATGTCATAAATGTATATGTGCAATTTCCTCCTCATATACTAAACTTGCTCCACACCTCTTTATAGTTATTTACAAATACTAGTCAAGTGCACAAGTGTATAGTGGGGTTTTTTTATGGTGAATGTGAGGAAACATATACCATCACATAATTTCTCATCAACTCTGTAATATATGAAGGGATAATTATATATATATATATATAAATATTCATATAGGTTGTATGGTGCAAGGTCCATAAAAATCCCATATCAACCCAAATATACATGTAGAACAAACATATATAACTTATATAATCCTAAATGTAGTATAAATACTCTTTTCTAATCCATAATAGTACATATACGACTTCAACTTGAGTGTACGCGCTTACGTGCTAATGGGTATTACATAGGGCTTGGGGTACTCAAACATATAATGTGATTCGTACATATTAATATGAAATCACAATAAAAACATGGATAAATCAAGGAAAACTAACAACAATTATTACCCAAAACCCCATGTATGTATAAATCAACAAGCTCTTAAAAGAAACCCCCCAATTTGCCTTGAAAACATAGATGCAACACATAATATTTGAAATTGAAGTTAGGTACTAGTGTTCCCACCTGAATTAAGATAGATTTTTCGTGTGTTCTAGTGTGGGAAAAGAAGACTAATTATAATGAGGGAATAGATGGCACATTAAACTTGGATTTAAAACCAAAATTGTCTTTTAATTTGGTTTAATGCAAAATAAACTGCCAATTAATTCAGACGTTTTTGAAATAATTGTACAGTTTCAAGCATTCAAATTTTGAATTTAAAATGGTTCAAGTGCAAAACTTGGCCTCGCGTGATTGGCTGTTTTCGATCTTGATTTGCACAACCTCCTGTGCCTGTGTGCTCAATGTAAGGACCTTAAGTGTCAAGAAACTTTACTAACTCATAAGGTGTAATATCTTATAAACCCACAAATGTTTTCACAAAGTTCCAATGTAGGATATAAGAATTCTTATTCTTAAACTCTCCATTTTTATTTCTAAGTAACTCACTTTGGGTAACAATTTCTTATTCACCCGATATCCATTTTGAGCAAAAAAATATACGATTTAGATGTACTTGCGAACGATAATACAAATCAGTAATAATCTTTCAAAACCGATTATCCGCTTTTAAATAAATTTGTTCTAAAAAAGGTTAAAATACGTTTTTTTCCAATAGATATAACTTAAAATTTAAAATTCAAAATTTTAAAAAATTGTGATTTGATTCTTTTTTTTTTTGTGTGTGTTTTTTTTTTCCGCTCTCAATCTTACAAGAATACACATGATATGGGATTGGGATGGAAAGCAAATTTTGGAAATAAATCTACGCTTGCTGAAGGTAAATTTTGGAAATAGAACAATTCCTTTTGTCTTGTATCCTCGATTAATGTAACCTCAGATACTATGTTTCAATTTTCAATTCTAGTATTGAGCGAAAGGCTATACCTATATGTAAAACCGATTCATCGATATATATAAAATAAGATCAATTGTAACGGCAAAATTATATGTAAAAAATAAAGAAATTATAATATAAACATAAATTGGATAATTTTATAATTAAGTTTGCCAAAGAACAATTGGATAATTACTTTGTTGTTTTCGACGGTCTCAATTGTACAAAAAGGTTAGAAGGACAAAGTGAGTTTACAAAGAAAAAGCGAGAAAAATTTCATATCTTATTATCATTTCATTTTTCATGTATATATTTATGAAAATTTTTAAGTAAGGATCTTAACTTAATGACCTTATTTACAGACCAGGCTATTTAACATATTTCCTGGTGGAATTTTTTGATGAAATTTAGTAGGAATATATTGTAATATTGAAAAATTGTATTGTAATATTGAAAAAAAATGCTATTGTATATATATATTGCTAGTAAAAGGATTAGTTAGTTAAGAGTATTACAATATAAGCTAACTACAAGAGTGTAAGTAAATTAACATCGATTAAAATAATGACAGTGTGAAGAAGTGAACTGAGGAAATTTTTCTATCCTAAATTAAGAGCTTGAGTAAAATGAAATGATAATAAGATAGAGAGTTAATGAGAGAAAAGTTAAAAATAAAAAAATAAAAAAAATAAAGAGAAAAAAGTTGATAAAAAAAATAGGGAGAGAGAAACTGGGAGGAGGAACATGAAAGGACATTGAAATAATAATAATAATAAAAAAAAGGGGGCTGAATTTTTTTGTTTTTTATTTTTTTTAAGAATATGACATAGTTATAAATAATGCTTTTAAATAATGCTACATGTCATCACCATAAGGTAAACTCTTGAATTGGAACCCATATATATTTTAGAAAGCCTTTTGTAAAATCTCAAATCCCTCAAAAGTGTTACCATCTTATAGTTCATTTATATTACACCATACATCCTTCATAAATTTTAGCCCTCGAATGGATTTGGAAATTAATGTCACAACACTACTCTAAAATATCTGATGATCATATTAATATTCAATCACTATTTTAAAAGAGGAATTTTATTTAAACCTATTTTTCGTCTAAATTGACCCATATTATAGTAAAAATAAAGTTGTAAAAACGCTTCTCAAGTGAGATGACTATACTTAATAAATAAAACTGGCCAACATCATTCGTCAAATTAATTAAACCCACCATTTGCACACCCAAAAACTATCTTATATATTCATCATTCTTATAGTTTACAACCCTAAAATTTGGGACACCACCTTTGCCACTACAACTAAATATTGCTGCCGGCAATATGTTGTTCTTCCGTTCTCCCACCGCCACAAAAGTAGTTTCGTCTCCCTCATTTTCTCTCTCTTCTTACAGCCACCATTCATTTCTTCTTGTTTTTCTCTTACTCATTTCTTAAATTACTTTGCCCAAACCCTTTACATCTACCCAAATTGATGTAACTAAAAAAAAAATTTGGACTTGGGTTTGGGTAGAGCCATAGAGGTCAAAGAATAGCTTGTTGAGTGAGTTATTTTTCTCCAATTGCAATAGGGGTATATTCGGGATAATAAACTTAACATCATCAAAGAATAAATTGGGTCAACTTATAAAGTGGGGGTACTTAGTTAATTTATGGGTCTAAATAAAATATCCCATTCTAAAATATTTAATGGTCAGATTTATATTTAAATTTGAATTGAAATCCAAATGTAATTGTCTAAATATTATAAAGAAGTCTTTTTATCAAATTCCAAAACTTTACCATCTTAGGGTTCAAATCGCACCATACATTTTTTATAGATTATGAACCTTTGATTGAATTTTGAAATGTCTCATCACTACTCTAAAATATCTAATGGTAAGATTAATGTTCAAATCTGAATTTAAATCTAAACATAATTATTTAAATATTATGTTACTACGAAATATTGACCTCAAAGTGGGGCTGTCTTATCATGTTACAAGGAAATATTGCACTTAAAGATGATCTTTTTTATGGTACGAGATTGATTGTGGAAAACTAAAGTTCTTTTTTAATCTATCGATGATAGGATTTTGACCGGAGATAAGTTTGGCAATATAGCATTAATTTCTATAATTACATTGACTCCTTCATCTTTGGAACTACCCATCACATTTTCATGGCTTCAATTTCCCATTTGATTAGCCTATGCTATGACCATTATCAAATCACAAGGCTAGTCAATTAAGTTTGTTGGCCTCAACACCTAAAGATATATTTGCAACTACACAGAGCCGGCTATGATGGCATGCAACCTAGGCATTTGCCTAGGGCCCCAAATGGGGTGGGGGCACCAAAAAAAAAAAAAAAAAAAAGTTTAGGTAGCGAATTGTATGAAAATAAAGTTGAGGGGGCAGTTTGAAAAAAAAAATATGCCAAAAGGAGGCAGAGAGCCAGAGAGCAGGCAGATATTTCCCCTTTTCCTTCTTTTGGTTCCGTTGGCTGCTCTGCCTTGTTCTTTCTCTCATTTTCGCACTTCCCATCCCACAATCTCACGGCGCCTTTCTCCTCTCCACGAGTCCACGGCTCCTTCTTTCTCCTCTTCACCTCCAAAGCCGGCCACACACCCACTACCCACGAGATTAAGCCTTCAAAACTCCACCAAGGGCACCAATTTTATCAACCAAGGTTAGATTCTTAAGCCCTAATTTTTTAATTTTTCATTTTTCATTTTCTCTTTTTCTATTTCTTTCATATTTCTTGATTTTTAATTATTTAGCAATTAGTATGATATTGATTTGTTGATTGTTGATTATTTGATTATTTATTGATTTTATTCCATATTTCTTGATTTATAATTATTTAGCATAATATTAATTTGTTGGTTTATTTTTGCTAAATCTAGTTTAGACTTTAGTTTAATCAAGTTCTATACTAGTTTTGCCAATAGGTACTATTATTTATGAATTATGAATTATGATATTGATTTTATGATTAGTTAGAATTTTTTATTTATGATATTTCTTGTATAATATTAGCCTATTAGGTGTATTTATCATTGTCTCATTGATGGTGATTGTAAATTTTTTCTTTTATTAGTTTTACAATGTCGGGCAAGCGGATACAAGATTCGGGAAGCAAAAAGAGAAAAATTCAAAAAAGAAAAGAGTTGGTTATACAATCTATTGCCGGTTCCATGGATAGGTATGTTAAAAAAAAACCTACTCCTTCACTTTCAAATGAAGATAATGTGAATGTGGATATGGTTGTGAATGATGAATATGTGAATATTTTAGATGAGAATGCAAATGTTGATATTGAAAATGTGAATAGGAATGTAAATGATGAAAATGTCAATGTTGATAGTGAAAATAGGAATGAGAATGTAAATGATGATAATGTGAATGTTGATGGTGAAAATAGGAATGAGAATGTAAATGATGATAATGTGAATGTTGATGGTGAAAATAGGAATGAGAATGTAAATGATGATAATGTGAATATTAATGTAGATGATTTAAATGACCGGGAAATTGGAAAGTACATATTTCTCAAAAAGAAATAGATTTACTAGTTGATAAAAAATTATCTTCGATCAACAATGTCAGAAGATAGATTAAGTGGGTTAGCGATGTTATCTATTGAAAAAAGAGTGTTAGGTACCATTGATTGTAGTGATGTAATTACTAATTTCGCACTTCAAAAAGCACGAAGAATAGGCTATTAGATTGTACTGGGATTGTTTTGTATATTTTTGTTACAAACTCGAAGATTTATCTATTAATCTTGGTTTATGTTATTGTTGTCTTAATTATGTTAATTATTTTATTTTTTTTGATTAATTGATTGGTTTTAGTTTTTGGAATTATTGATTTTAATTTTTAATTATTATATTTTAAGATTATTTTGTTGAAGAAGATAACAATGATACAGGGCCCCATTTTTCGTAAACATGAAGTTTCGCTTGGGGCATCACTTTTGCTCAAGCCGGCCCTGCAACTACAAATATTGTCTAATTGGAAGTTATATTATGATGCCTTTTATTTTTGTACGTAATGTATTTTAAGTATATCCTTTTGTATAGAAATACAGTTCCATAATGTATAATTTGATCAACTATTCAGGCATTCGGTATATCTTTTTAATGCAATTTCGCCATATAACAACTATTTATTTCTTTAACTTATTTTTTGCCACTTTTTATTTGCAACTGGATATTATTTGTCATGCCTTTTAAGGATACTTTTATTTTTCATTGTTAATATTTTTTTTACGGCATGGGCAATACCTAATTAAAAAAAATTATATGATTATATAAAGAGAGCTATCAACTCCAGTTTTAATGATGCGCTTGCTTCGAAAATTCTGTCAAAGCAATTTATTTTCCTCAAGCTGAGTCATAGCTCAAGGGAGCCCAAAGTTAGTGAGCCCAAAGAGTAAAATAGGGAAAGAGGGCCCAGCTCGAAAGACCAAGGGAATATATTATGAAGTTTCTAAAAAAAGTCAGCATAGCATATGAATAATGAGGACTCCCACATTCAAAGAAGAAAAATTCTAGTAGAAGACAACGGAATATTTATAGATAAATTTAAATAAATATTTGATAAACACCGTAAATGAACTAGTATAGTTATCAACCACAATTTCAATCTTAGTTAAATTATGCATATGTACATCTATATAAAAGGCACATCTATTACTAGTAATTACTAGTAAAGTAAAATGCTCCCCCTTTGAACATGAATGTGCCATGTGTCAAATAGAGGATGTTCCTCTATTAATACATAATTAATATTTTTTTACTAATGCTATTTATCTAATATAATGTAAGTATTTATTTTTTTCTATTCATATGTTCAGTGTTGTTGCGTTTTGTTATTATTATTTTTTTCAACAAAGAAAAATCCAAGCGGAAAGTCGATAATAAAGTTAGCAAATACAAACTAGCAAATATGATAGCAAAGTGTAATATAAAATTGTATACTTTACTATGATTTTTAAATTCCTTAATTATACTGGAAATTGGAGTTTTAGATCAACGGTAGTATTGGTTATATCAATTTCTCTCCACACTTAATTACACGCCAAATTGAAAGTTTTAATATAAGTTATTTATTGTTTAAGGTGTTAAAGGATTATCTCTCTGCACTCTAAATCTAGCAAGTAAAGAGTGTAAAATCATTTTTGCATAATTAATTCATCGCAAGAAATGTATGTTTCATTTATTTATTTCTTTTTTCTTTATCGTATCATTTGTATTATCTACTAAATTTTCATACGAATCAAATTAGATAATTGAAGAAGATTCTTATTTTCTAAACTATAAATAAAATTGTAAAATATAAATTGCCTGTCCGTGCATCGCACGTCTTAGAATCTAGTTTATAATGTAAAACATAAGAATTTCTATTGACGAAATACAAAAAAACTAATGCTAGAGGAAGAAGAGAGGACTTGTGATAACTGTGTGTGTAAGATTGTGTAGAATCATGTCTAAGGATCGCATAATTATACAAGAGGGAAGAGCCTTCATTTTAACTGCATGATTAACCCAAAACAATTTTGGTGTTAATTGCATGAATTAAATTAAATACTTTTGATGTTTGAATTTTAAATCTTCATTTAAGAGCCATTCAAAACAAAAAAAAGAGTAGCATTAAAGGAGCGGTTACAACAATTTTAAAATTTTTTGTATGGATATGGAGAAAAAAAAAAGCTCTTTCGCATGGTTCAAAGTGGAATTGTAATTTACAACCCATGTGGTACGAGAGAGGGCCTTATTTTTCTTGAATGCTTAATAAATTCATAAGGGATGATCCGTTAGATGATCCCTTGTAAGCTCATCAATTTTTCCCAAACTCCCATGTGGGACTTAAAAAATATACAATTTTGATGAAATCACGGAGCAGAATATGAATCTATAATTACCTTTCATAACTGAGTGTGAGGTCCCATTCAAAATTACCATCAAAATGACTCAAAAATTAGTTTTACACCCATTTTTTCCGACATGATGTACTCTAAACGTATCATCCATTGTTTAGATGAACCATCATTAAAAAAAATCCTTGCCTCATGCATGTGTGTTTTTTAATTTCCCGCTTCAGAGCAACCTCTCACTAGCACAGCTTCATCACTATTGTGTGTAAACGATCCACGGATTTATTGACTGCATAGTTCCCATGCTTTAAAGTTAGCATATTTGTATTAAAAAAAAATAAAAATTCAGCATATTTAATTCAAGTAGCTAGGCCTCAACTATACAAAACAACTCCCCTTCCTTTAAAATGAGCATATTTAATTCAAGTATTCGGAATTTTGCATCCTTTATGTAAACTAGAAACAAAGCGCACCTTATTTTCTTGCACAAATAAATCTAACTTAGATTTTTGTTAAAAAAAAAATGGGTAGATAATTTAATGATTATGATCATTCTCAATAATAAAAAAAACTCGTGATCGAGTCTAAATCTTGGCATCAACATATATTTTTCAATATTAATAAAAATGAAAATAAAATAAAAAAATCCACCAAAAATTATTGTCATAGTCAAATTCAATAAGATACATAGATTATAGACTGGACATAAAAATTAAAATATATATCATTATTTTTTAATATAGTTGATATGATTATTTTGAAGAGAACACACAATATTTAAGTGTTGACTTTATAATATTGCCCTCTTAAACTTCTTTTTCGAAAAGAAATAGAAAATGTACTAAAGTTCAAAGGCAAAAGGCAAAAGGCTTTCCTTATTGCATGGACAAAATCACCCCGGGTGCTGGTAAAAGCACCCTACAAATTCAATTTAAACACCCATTTTTTAGGCACCCATATTTTAATTTTAAATTTATAAGAGCACACATATAGTTTAAGAATCCTAATGATAAATACATCTTAAAACAAAACATTATATTTGCGACAAACATTTGGTCACTAAATTTCATCACTAAAAATTAATCTTTTTTCTAAAATTAGAGTTGAACGCAAAAATGTCACTGGAATTATTAAATTTATACTTGATTTTATCTCATTTTTGTTGCACAATTATTTTCAATAAAACTCAAACTAACAATAATTTTTATCTCATTTTTGTTTCCCAAAATGTAATTATAATTAAAATCACTAACAACTAAATATCAAAGTATTAGGGGTGTTCGTCTATTCCAATCTGGTGGTTTTTAAACCATTCGCATCTAACATGATTTGATGTCGATTTTGAAATTTAATATCTAATACAAATCAAAATGTCTGGCCAATCAATTCCAATCTAAATAGACTGATTTTCAAACAAATCCTATTTAATACTAAAATTTTCAAAATCAAATATCAAAAAGTTGAATCTAAAAAAAATAAAAAATTACTGAAGCACCATTTATCTAATAGACTAATACTAAAAAATGGTGAAGAACAATTCAATTCTATTATTAAAAATCCACCATAATACTTGACTAAATAGCAAAAAACACCATCAAATCATATTTAAAGAAAAAAAATCAAAAAAAATAACATATTAAATGTTGAAATATCCATGAAACTCATCTCTCAAGTGCATAAAGTTCTTCTCAAATGTTCACAATTTTAACTTGGTTGAAAATCCTTTAAGAAGTCATCATTTGAAGCTTATAATCTGCATATGAAAAAAGTAAATATGTTAAAAATAATATAACTAATTAAGTACAAAAATAAGATGAAATACACAAGAATTGACAAAATCAAAGTTAACCGTAAATGTTAACATTGTTCTTATTTTAATAAATAAACTTAAAATTAAATGTACTTTAAGGGCAATTAACACACGCTTCCCAATCGTCACACTTGGTCTTTATCAAAGGTTCCCATCCAGCTGCATCTTTTGACTTGAGGTAGCCCCACCATGGTACAATTTTTGGAATTGGTGCATCATGCTTCAAAATTGCCTTCATGAAGTGAAACTCATCGTATAATACAATAGGAATAATTTGGACGTTAGCCGGTGGTCCAAGCCTCAGTGGTAAGTAAGTAAAAGACTGTAAGGGTGATAGAACACAAACAACACAATTAAATGTAGTGGCAAATAAAGGCCCCATTTCAGGAAATTGCATCCAATATATCCTTTTACAACCATACTCATTGAAGAAATCTAGTCTCCTCTTTAATTCCTTGTAACTTTTTTCCCCACCCAATTGATATGTGTATAACTCTTTGTATTCCCTTAGTTCTGTTAACATAGCAGTCCTAATCTCTTTCCACCCATCCTCCTTATTCTTACCCAATAACTCGGCGCAAGCTCTGAATCCGCAATGGCCATCAGGTGCAACGTCTTCCAATGCCAAGATAACATGCTCTTTAATATTTGGATTGAAGAGAGCTAAAACATGGTTAATAAACCCCTCATCATTTAAATCAATCAATTTTGACTTTGTTTGCTTGGATTGTTTTTTCAGAATTTTCTTATGAACTAATTGAAGGTGGTTAATTAACTCATCTTTTTTCGCTTAGGTTGTTTCTTCAGAGTTTTATTCTGAATTGATTCAAAGTCTTCTATAGTCTTCGCATATTCAAACCCAGAATACTCCTTTTTAGTGCTATAAGTTGCTGCCCTTTGTCTTTTTGTTGATTTTCGTGGTCGCCCCTTTGAAACAGTTGCAGCCAAAGGTTCATTTAACCATGTTGTTTCTTGATGTGAATCGCGACCGTATTTCTATCCAATATGA